>VWZF01002437.1:1801482-1998129 GCA_013396755.1 Sclerurus mexicanus
GGGGGAGAAAGTACTTGTTTGCTTAGCACCAGTCTTATCACCACCATGTCACACTGTTCTACCAAGTTGTGCCGCTTGTGTGAAAGGCTGAAAGAGAGATTGGACACATGAAAATTTTGGTAAAACACACTCCTTCAAGAGTCTTTCAAGACACATTGTTCTTCATAGTAGTGTTTAGAGAAATGTTATCTTGGACAATAACAAATCCACAGAGAGGAATATTTGCAGGCAGGACTCCAATTCCACACAAGTGATTTCTATGATGTTATAAAGACAAACATCCTCTCAGGCTATAATTACCTCTGTTAAGGATAAACTATTTATAGAAATCATTCTTTATCTATGTCTTTTACTTATTTTTTGATACAATTTTGATGTCATATGAGAGATAAAATATTTCTTTCTACTCCTGAGTCCCATCTGTTGATCTGCAAATTTTCTCTGCTTCTGGGAGTTGTGAGCATCGAAGCATGATGGTGTGGGTTTTGCAGAGTTCATCTGTAAGAAATGTCTCTGCAAAAGCATCAAATCCTCCTGTTCTTGTGCCAGGGAGGGTCTGTCCTATGCACTTGACAAGTAGGTACCCACCAAAGTAACCTACAAAACCTACTCTACTGAAGTATCAAGTAGCAATATTTTTCATCACAAGGCTATTTCTTACTTTCAGATATCGCATAAATATTCATATTTACTTTTTCAAATTTTAATTTGATCACTGCTCATTTTCTTCAGCTGGGTGTATCAAATGAGTTGGTGTTCGTATCTGTTACAGAGGGTCTTACACATAACAATCTGGTGTGCAAAGCTGGAATTTTCTTTTATTTCTAACTCTCATCAACATTTTAAAACCCTTTTTTCCTTGGTTTAGTAAATCTTACAGATCACTCAATACAATACATTTAACCTAACGTAAGACAATATCACATTTTAGAATAAATTAATATAGTGCTTTAAAATGCTTCTTAGACACTTGTATGACAGACTTAAATGCTCGTGTAGCATAATTATTAAATATGATTTATGTCTGTCATTGGTTAACATTCAAGCAAGCTTCACAAAACTAGAATTAAAAAAACAAACCATGTTCAGTAATAGCAACAATCTTCACTGGATAAAAGATGTTACAGAAAATGTAAGGTGTGACTAATAACAATAACAAAAGACCTCTTGAACTCTACCTCACTTGTTTGCCTTCTGCAAACTTGGGTTTGTCTTTGGAAGATATAATTCCTAATACTTCAAGGTAGAAAAACAAAATGATGACATTTAAATCTTCCAGTTTAAGATATAGCTTTTTGTTGTTTGGGTTTTTTTCTTTTTAAATGTCAAATGTTGTCTGCTCAGCACTTTTTAAAATTGGAGACAACATACTGATGCCTCTGGTTTCCTTTGTGACTGGTCCTTAATGAAAAATGAAAACTCTGCTCTTTCCCAAAGCAGTCATTTTATAGGTTCTGAAAGTTCTCACAAGTAAAGCAATGACTGGTTGACTTCTAAGGTTGCCAGTGGGACTGGCTACAGTTCACATACAGAGGGAATGTCATATGCCGTAAGTCATGATAATATTCATTCTAGGCTAAATGGAGCAGCCAAGTAAGAAAGTACAAATGTCAGGCCCTTGGAGGCAGCAGGGTGTTTCTCCTGTAGTGCTCATTGTGACACGGTTTCCTCACAGAGTGGCTTCTTCTGCAACAGTGACAACATGCATGAAAATTAAAACCACTGCAGTTTTACGTTTCATGTCTACTGTAATTATCCACTACATATATATGAATTACATATACTTTGCATAATTACACTAGAATAGCACTGCAGTATGTAGTATGTTCAGTTAAATTTTCTAATAAATATTTGTATAATTGGACTTTTAAAGCATTATATTTCATCATGATCATAGATGTCTGGACCAGAAGTATCTTCACTGCCCTCCAAATCAAAATGTCAATACTTTTCTTCATGTCTCTGTGGCAATAAATGTATGTCATTTTTCCCTTTCTAAAAACTTCCTCAGTACCGGCAAATCTGTTCCCCTTCTGGAAGTTTCTGTGTTGAAGTGAATGGTCATTCCATTTCTTTATTACCTACCATTTTAATCTTGCTACAGAAGACACAGACTGCAACACCTCCCACAAAATATCATTCCCTGAACTTAGTCAAAGCATACATACTCAGGCTTTAAAAATATATCTACTTCACTGTTTTCCTCGGTGTTTTGCTAAAAGACAATCCAATAAATCAAACCTAATTCATACGTGACATTTGAGAAATAACTTTGCTGGAATTCTCTGTATGGAAGGCTATTGACTTTTTTTTTTTCCCTAGGGCCTTTTGAAAATGTCTGCAAAAGCATTCTGATGCCCTACCTGATACTGTTAGCTAATAAGCAATAGATGGAGTGTGCTTTACTGAATTCCTTCTTAGGAGTATATGAAACTCTTCAGGAAGAGACTGAGGAAGTTTATCTGAAACAATTTCTTCAGGTAACCCACAGGCAGCAGAAGACTGTGTCTCACTTCAGCAGCTGAAGTACTTGTGGATTGTGTTTGGCCATCCCAAACTCAATTAGGCAGTCACAAGTGAAAAGAAATAGGCTCTAACCTATTTGGTGGGTCCTAAATAATTTATTAAAGTATGGTCATGATATCTCTGTAAATACAGACAATTCACTATGGTCAGTATATTGTTGAAAAAAAATAGAATATTATTGTTTGTCTTCAAAGTACAGAATCTTTCCTCTAACTCAACCAGCAACTTATTAAAATTCATGTAACCATAGTAAAGAATCTCTCTTGCCACTTAATACGATAATGAGAAGAATATAATGTTTTAAGAGACAGTCTTTGAATATAAGGTACAGTCCATATATCTGTCATGTCTGTCTCAGATGGAGAAAGTTTCCCTTAAAGTGAAATAAGTGCTCTAATCTCCATGTTTATAGGAGTATTCTTTTTTTCTCAGCATTACTGTATTCAAGAGGCCTTTTTGATACCATTTTTGGACTGACACATTAAAGAGCGTATAAACACAAAATCCCTACATGAAGGAAATCTTTACCTTTCACAATTTGTAAATTGCTATCTCTCCTATATTTACAGACAGTCTCTCTTGTTATATACTGAAAGGTATATAGGCGAAAAACTTTTTTTAAATGTGAAGGGTGGGATTTTTTTGAATAAAATAGTGCACTTTATTCCTTGGTTGACCAGCTCTCTGCCCTCAGGCTCTCCTGTATGATTAAGAAAACATTTTGTCACTTTTTCCACAGAAATCAATTCAACAGGGAAAAGAGTTCTTGGGATTTCTTTAAGCCAGAATGTCTCACTTTTCTCTTAGTTCTCTTGCTAAATAAAACCAATCTTTCACCTGTAAAGTTTTTGCTAAACCTTCATAGTGAAATTCACCCAGTGCCTGCAGAAAATTTAAATCTCTTCATGACACAAATGTCACTTTTCCCACTAGAATTCAGGGAAAGATTTTCACTTACTACCATCTCTGAAAACACAAGTATAAAAATAGCACTGCTCATCCTGAACTTGTGTTTCTTATTCTTATCATTCTCATTAAATTGAAAATCTTCCACGCTTTTATGGCTCCTTTCCACTATTACTATTCTTATTCTATTTTAATGAGAAGCAGTCTTTCACCACTTCTTTATTTTCCTAAGCCGTTTCTTTTAGCATGTCCTTGTCACCAAGTTTCTGAACATTTTCTAACTTACAAAACACAGGCTCACACTCTTTCAAGTTACTTGTACTTTAGTTGCTAAAAAAACAAAAACAAAACAAAAACAAAAAAATCCCACACAAAGAACAAACAAAAAAACCTCACACCCACAACTTCCCAGGCTTAACGTTACTCACAGATTCTATTGTAATGTGGGAGGAGTAAGGTCAGCACAAGATGACGATACACTTCAGAATTACCCTTTCACTCCTCTGGTTGGTCACCAATTCCTGTTTTGTCTGGAAAACAAGCTGACCACCTCTCCTCTGCCAGGCTAGCACCGGTCTGGGAGCTCTGGGAGCTTCCTGCATCCAGGAAATCAGCGCACCCAGGTGTTGCAGGAAATAGCATTCCTTGATGTCCCAGGAGCTTGGTGGACATGGACTGTCCAATCTTTTGGTTTTCTGTTGATGAGAAACAGCTGGAATTTATTCCATCTAGAGCCATTTTTAGGGTTTTAGGCACACTGGACAGAGTTTTTGCCTAAGCGAACACTTCAGTTCAAAATCAGAGTATCTTTTTATTAACTAGAAAGTAAAATTACTTTGATAATTATAAATTGTATTTCACAAGACAAACTATTTTAACCAAACAAAATGTGTGTTTGCACGTGTACACAAGGCAAAGCATAGATGACCTTGTAATGACATGTAATGTAATGTCTTGCAAATGTAAGCCAATGAAATATTACATCCCAGATTTATTGTCAGATCAGGAATATCATAGGTATTTGATGAACCATATTGATGACTATAATGAAGGATTTGAAAGGAATACTCTATTAAAAACAACCTTTGGAAGTTTTGCACAAGATGATACCACAGAATCTGTCATTCATTTCATTTCTCACACTCCAAGAGTGCTGATAGAGGTTGATTTTTTTTTTTTGCAACTGAGTTTTGTATTAAAAATTAAGATGATGGCTCTTCTTGTTTTTTCTCCATATTGAAAATGCAACTGCAAAACCAGTCATTATAAAAAAATGGGGATTTAATAAAGTTCTGGGGTTAAAATCTACCAGATTATATTTTTCCTGGAGGTAGGGGAGGTGGTTGTTGATGTTTTTAAGGTTACAGGCTTTATCAAACTCTGTAAATGATCTTACCACTTAACATGGGATGATCTTGTTTGTCAAATACATAATATCAAGAAAATGGTCTGGAACTTGGTGGTTTTGGCACCTCTTAGGCTATGTCTGTGTTAGCAAATTACACACAGCCACAATTTTCATCTGGCACCAAGACTAGCCAAAACAAAATAGCTTTGGAGGCATAGGTAGTCTCCATTCTACAGATGCATGTCTTCATCAAACCACTTTTGGGAACCACCACAACCATACATGAGACCACGCTAACAGCTTATTAGTATAGACAGCAGGATCCTGGTGCCCCAGATTATTACCTGCTGCTGTTTAAATTATAAACACATAGCATTATGTCCCAGACTCTACAGATCTGTAAAGTTTCTTATCACATGTCTTTTTCTGGGATTTATTCCCTGTTCTTTGTGATATGAATAAAGCCAAACTCTTCTAGACAAGCTGCTGCGATACACTTCCTTGAATGAAAGAAAACATCAGAGAGCATAATGCTGATACAGGAGTTTAAACAGGCAATAGATATACATTATCCTTATGCCATTGGCGTCAGTTCTGGCCTGCTTCTGTTCTAAGGTTAAGAATTTAAGGAAAGAAATTGTTTGGAAGTGATTTATTATTCCTTTATTATTAATTTGCTTATATTGCCATGCCCTGGCAGTCAAGAGGACAAATCGCATCCTGAAGTGCATCAGAAATAAACAGCTGGTCTAAAGAGGTGAGTGTCCCATGGTATTCAGTGATGGTGCAGCCTCACCTTGAGCACTGTGCACAGTTCTGGGCTCCACAATTTAAGGAGTATGTGAAGATACTTGAACATGTCCAGAGAAGGGCAGCAAAGCTGGTGAAGGAATGTCCTGTGAGGAGCGGGAAGGACTTTGGGCTTGTCTAGTTTGGAGCAAAGGGGGCCGAGGGGCAACTTCATTGTCCTCTAGTTTCCCAAGGAGGGGAAGTGGAGAGGGAGGTGTTGATCTCTTCTCCTTGGTATCCAGTGAGAGGGCACAGGTGAATGATTCAAAGCTGAACGAGTGAAGGTTTCTACTGGACATTAAGAAGCATTTCTTTACTGAGAGGGTGGTCAAAAACTGGAACAGGGTTCCTAGAGAGTTGGTTGACGGCCCCAGCCTGTCAGGGTGTACAAGGCATTTGGACAATGCTCTCAACAATGTGCTTTAACTTTTGGTCAGCCCTAAATTGGTCAGCCAGTTGGACTAGATGGTCATTGTAGGTCCCTTCCAACTGAAATAGTCTCTTCTATTTGGTTCATTTCAGATTTCTTACACAGTTCCACCTCCTCTTGTTTGTGCTGTTCTGAAGAACTGAGACCAGATAGCCCAGCAAGAGTCACTCTGAACTGTTGCCCAGATATAGGCACTGAAAGTCATCCAAAGGCATGGTACCTCCTCATCACAAACTGAGATTTCAGGTCCTTGAGGCAACTCAAAGACATATTAGAGACCCCTATGTTTAAGGAATAGAACTGAGACCTCCAAATGTCAAGATAATAATAAAACATCAGGGCCTTACATACAGGTTAAAGAGTTAAAACATGCTACACAGCAAAGATTTCAAGATTTTCACTGACTCACTAAATATAACTCAACAACTTTAGGTTCCAGAAAGCAGATTCGGGGTGGAAAAGGTCTGGATATTCTGGAAGTACTTACATTTTTTCTGAGTTATCTCATCTAGAGAACATCATTTCAAAGGGATGGCTCCTTATTCCTTTGTTTTCAGTTTCCTAAATGCGCTTTTAATAAAATTCTGGAGAAGAGGAAGTCTCTGCCTGTCACGTGCCTGCTACACGGACCCAGGGATAACTCAAGCCTGTATAATCACCACAAGGAAACTGTGTGAAATGCACCCATTCTGGGAATGTAATATGAGGAAACAGGTGTCTCACCTTCAGCATTAAGTCACAGAACCTTGGCGTCAAAGTATGTCTAAATAAAAAACTTTTCAATTAAAACAAAAACAAAACAAAGAAAAGCTCAAAGAATGCTTTATGCTACAGAGACTATGTACAATCAACTCAGGAAATACTGTTAAGAATAACAATCCTAATAACAGAATACTGCACATCCTGTGTAGTACCCAGCTGTCATTGCTTTATTTTGTAGCATATTGAACAAAAATTCTATTACTATCATGCTACAATTACTGTAAACCAACTAATTAAATCCACATTTCAAGTTGTCTGTGGAATGAGAATCCAACACCTTTAAATAAAGAAGGTAAAAATTGAATAGCATAGGTAAACATTATACATCTGTTATTTTTCCTTTTTCAATTGTTTAATTCATATTTCATATGATAATGATGTAGCAGATAGGACTACTTCCTATTCAGTAAATTAAAGATTCTGTTCAGCTATTATTTATAGTGGAATCTTTCCTATATGCCTTAGTATTGTTTGTGACAGCTTTAGAAAGAGTAAAAAAGAAGATAATGCAACATTTTCTCACATATACATAATCAGCATAAAACCTGAAAGATGATAGCTAAAACTCATGTCTTTAAGCATTCTATCTTATTCCAAATCTCTAGGGACAATCTTACAAAGAAAGAGGCATTAAAAATACTCAAAAGAGCACTCAAAAGAGGGATGTTGAAATAAAATGGACCAAGGGCTGCCAAAAGTGGAGAGTGGGGAGGAACAGTCTTTCTCTGAACTACAAAAATAGTGAGACTTGGGAGGCAGAAATCATATAGATACATTAGTGGCCTGTCATATGATTTCTCAGTCAGTCTTTGGCTGCAACTAAGCAACACTTTGCTTTAAAAAGGCTACGTGTCACTGCCAGCACTCAAAGTGCAAAAGCATAGGAAGGATATTTACCTTTTCAGCGGTAGTCTGTTTGCTCAATTATTTGCCTTAAGGCAGACACATACCAGCCTTCAAGGGATAAAGACTCCATTAAAAATGTTTGCTGGAGCTCAATGTGAGTCCTTCTGTGAAAATTGTGAGTATACAGATACCACAATACCCAGAAGGAGACAAATCATCATCATCATCATCAAGCCTTCAATCCTCTCAGAACAAATCGGGCCAACATGCTCTCAGCTGCACCATCTCATAGCCTATGGGAAGCTAAGCTTCAGAGGGACCCTTAGAGAGCTCAAGGGGTGACTATTTTCAAACTACAATACTAATATAGACTCAATTATCAAAGAGCCAGAGTGACTTCCAAGGCCTGCTGAGCTCAGGTGTAGGACAGCTTCAGAGTCCAGATGCTGCTGAGATGGAACATCTTCCTTCTGTTTCAACTCATGCTGACTGCTAGGTTTTGGTTACTGCTGTGAAAGCCACAAGGGTCAAAAGCACACACAAGGACCTAAGGCTTACTGAGGCAACCATGGGGGAGGAACTGCATATCAGACTCATCTGTGGGAATAGAGTTCAATAAAGTTTTTTTTCAATTAAAAACTCAAAATACATGGAATGTGATACATTGAAAAGATTAGTAGAAAATGAGTACTAGTGTGGCAGTAGTTCAGAGTATTCCTTCAGGGCACAGCAGTTCAGTAGGCAAACTGTGGTCTGTAACTCAAGTCCCCAATCCAGAGAGATGCCAAACTCCTGCTGAGAGAGAGAGAGAGAGAGAGACGAAAACATGAACTTGGGAATGAAACAGAAAACAAGCTCATGGTTTGGCTTCACAGTCCATGCACAGTCATAGTTAGGGAAGGGAAAAAATTATTCCTCTAAAACCTCTCTGTTCTGCTCTCGCCTTTAGGGATGCAGCTTCACACAAACTGCTATTATTCCATTTTCTCAAAAGGCACCTCAGACCACCCGATACAGCCACACTGGAATATAAGATCATCTTGACATAAAACCAAAGCTTTAACAACTTAGGAATTAAGATTTTATGAGAAGTAAAAAATTATGTTGGTGTAAGGCATTCAAAGAAGAGGTCAAGGTACAATTTCTTCAAGGAGTGTATTCATTTAAAAAAAAAAAAAAGAAGAAGAAGAAAATTAATTAAAAAATCCAAAACCCTACCTTCAGAGCCCTGAAACTCTTTATGTTGATTATGAATTACTAGGCACAGTTTGACAAGACCATCTGTACTGGCACACAGACACAAATCCCTCATGAATACCACTTTGAAAACCTCCCACCAGCTACAGATTTAAAACAAAATAAAATAGTAGTTTCCTTAGACCTCATTCTTCTGTATGCTCCAGGGTAAAGAAAATTCCAAATATTTGTCTGAATCTTCTAAAGAAGGTCCATATAAGTATATAAATAGCAAACACAAGTCACTTTTCCCCCTTATTCAAACTTCTTTAATTCAGAGCTGAGAAACTTCGTCCTTTGTTGTTAGGTTGGCAGACACACGAGTTAGAAACTATCACCCCAGGGACTTAGTTGCACACTAGAAAACAAAACACCACTGATTGCTCAGACAGTTTCATAATTTCAGAATTATGAAAAGAGAACCTCACCTTCATCCTGGACACTCAGAAATAGAAATAATTATACAAAATGGCCAGCGTTTGTGAAGTTATTTTCCTTGTTATAACACCTAGAAGAATAATCACAGTTAAGGAATATTGCTAAATCTTTATGCAAAATTGTTCAAAATCAGTTCAGTTCAGATTTCCACTGAAATCCAAGCAAGTTACAAATGTAAATTTGGCTTCCACTGACTCACTTGTTTCTTAGGTGCCAACAAGTACTTCAGGCTACAAGAGACTGACAGTTCTGGCCTACCAGCAAGAAGACTGTCTCTAAAGTTACCTTCCCTCACAAAGTCTGCAAAAATCTAAGTGACCGATGCAATCCCATTCTCTGTGAAATATTTTCTGCTTCTAAATTCAGAAAGAGAGAAACATAAGTTTGGTTTTAAATAAAAGGTAAGGACTTGAATCCATTTCTTTCTCAGAATCTGAATGTCTGCTGTCTTTGGGAAGAGACATTGTTCTTTTCCTCCAAGCTGGACCTGCTTATTCTGTTCAGTTATCAGTTTCATTATGTTTTGTAAAATGGTACCCTTGATCTCATCTCCAAGTTGGTCCATCTGTGTTCAGGTTTGCCAAACCTGAGAATAATCATAGTGAATCTCTTTGAATTTGGAATGTTTGTGACTTCACTGATTTTTGTCATCACGCAAACTTCACAGAGATTATCTATCCAAGCTTGCTTCACTGGCTTCAGAGATCATTAAGTTTAGAAGTATGAATTGCCTTTGGTTCAGCTGGTATTTGATTGTCACAGGTATTATGCATTTGCTTTTCCAGTTCTTTTCCTGACTGGTGCTCTCATGTTCTTCATTTTGCTTCCCTACACTGCCTCTCTACCCTGCTCTTGCTTTTATCTGTAATGTGAACAGAGAAGTCTCTACTAAGTGTGGAGAAGACACATCTGCTTATGTTTTAGTGAAGGATAATGCTAGTTCAGGGTGTGATATGGCCATTAATCAAGTCATGAGTAATATACCTTGGAGAACAAAAAAACACAGGAATTCTTGAAGCAGCAAAGATATTTGCAAATGAGGGCATTAGTTCAAGAAGTTCAGCTTATTTCAAAACTATAGGGGCCTTTGTAGCTTTGTAAGTCTGGAAAGAGGCAAGGGAAGTGGTTCTTCAAAACATGTGACCTTTGGGCCAGGGCATCAATTTGCTTAGCTTCCCTTTAAGCAGGAGGCACAAGTGTTCAGTTTGTGGGATGTGGTGGAGATTTTCTGTCTCGGTACTACCATTAAATAACATCAGAATTTTTACATCATGTATCGTATACTACCACAGTGATTTAGTTTTGCTCTTTTCACAGTGGACCACAAGACTGAGATACTTTGCTCTGCATCTTTACTTTCATTTATTAGTTGAACTGGTGGATGTTCAGGCTCTCTTATTTATGCATGAAACTGCCTAAGAGATTCTGAGCAAAATAATGAACAAGAATTCTCCCTCATCACATATACTGCATTCCTGTGGGGATTTTGCAATATGTACAGCCCTTCAAACTCTCAGGAGGATTAGCGTCTATTTAAGAGAGAGCAGTCTCAGAGGGCAAGTTGTAAACTGTGAAGATTAACAAGGAGTTTTTAAGGGCATAAAGGGAAGTCAGATGCCTAACTTATGTTAAGAGTCAATAGGAGTTGAGCATTTAATCTCATTAGTGTCTTCAAAAAGCTGCTTCTGGAAAGAAACTTTTATGTTCTCATTGAATTTTGAAGGAGTAGTCTGAAAATTCCTGAGTGAACTTGAGTTTCAAGTTTCCTGCATAACTGAACAACAGTCAGAGGGTTTTGGTGTTTTAAGCTTTATTTCAGCTGGGACAAAATATTGGATTATCTATGAGTTGCTTTCACTCACCAGCTGTCCTCCTCTCTTGTACAAAAAACTCTGCTCTTCTTTCCTCTTACCAGCTGTTTTCCTTCCTGATCACTACCCTATGATGAGAGAAAGGTTTTTTTCAGCTATCTGGTCTTCTTCCACTAGCTTGCTTTCAGCATAGTGCCTGCAAATGCCTTTTCCCTGTCACTTAGGTGTACTCTTATTTTCTTGACCTGTGTTCCCTCACAGCCCTCCATAACAAGGGTATCCTACACTTCCCAGTGGGCCGCTATTCATGTTGTATGTACACCTAGACAAGCTCTCCCCATTATTAACAAAGCTTTCACAGCAGTTGCTCTGTATATACTCACTATGGTTTAATCCATGTGAGGTCATATACCTCTCATTGTAATACCGCTTTTGTTACTTAGAGCTCTGAATATAGAAGATATTTATTTATCTGTCTTCTGCCTCACGTCACTTAGTGTGAAGAATATATGTACCACTTTCTCTGACATTCTCTGTTTGAAATCCCAAGGCTGGAAATAGATTGTATAGAGATTAATCATCTAAATTTGTCATTTCAAGGAGAAGGAAAGAGGACACACAACCATGACCCACATTTTTGTGCTACTACAGTCAATTTTTTCTGGTATAACAAAAAAGAAGGCTTAGGGATGCTGAGGCATATGCTCTGGTTGAATCCTGCACTTTAGCAGAGTGAGACAGAGAGCCAAGTATGGTGCTCAGCTGAAGTACGCTGCTGCAGTTGCTGGAAAGCCCCAGAGCAGTGCCTAGGCAGCGGAGCATTCCCATTAAGACCAATCAGTCTATCAGGTTTCATACACTTGCCACCAGAGACATTTGTCAACTAAGAGCAGCAGGGAGAAAATTATACATCCTGTAGCTGGAATCTTCCCCATAGACCCAGCAAACAGAACGATTCAAGGCTAAGGTACTAAAGAGTGTGGCTGCAAAAGCAATGTCCCAGAACCTATCCCCATATTTTCCATTCCACTTGCTCTCTGTTGCGTATTTCATTGATGCTACAGCCACGGCTGTTGCACTGCTTGCAGTCTGACAAACTGTGTTTGTCCACCCCTCACTGCACAAGCAGACACAGCACCTTCCCATTTTGTGGGAGCTATGTCAATGAAGGATTGCAGGCATCAACAGTCACACTGAGATTTTAGGAAAAGAGGGAGGGGAGTAGAGGAGAGCCTGAGAAAGGGGCACTCCAACCATACAGATACACTTTACATAAATACTCCCAGATCTTAAGTAGTGTTTGACATATGGTTTCAGTAGGAGCTACTGAAAATTCATCAGTATTTTCCATACTGTCTTTAAAACATCATCAGTAAGAATGAACTCCATTTTTTAATCCAGCTATTTTAATAAGAAAAATTGGAAGCACTTTAAAAAAAATAGAAAAATTGACTTGTTCTCATTTTCTCCTCATTATTTTCCTCATTTTTTAATGAGGAAAAGAAGAAAGAATAGAATATAGACGCTTTCCAAATTCTCTGCCTTTTTCCTATTTTTCTGTCTCTCTTGAATAAGAAGACATAAATTGATGACAGAAAGACTTTCCTCCATCACTTGCCACTTAAAGCTTTCCTTTCTTTCTGTGGAAAAACCTGAGCATAAAACCAGAGCATAGGAATTTCTGTATCATTTTAGAAAAGTTACTGATTACATTTTATAGTTTGAGTTCTGTATTTTCTTACAGTAAATACTGTGACTAAGACTTATCTAGATGAAAATCATCAGCTTGAAGAACAAAACTACGGTAATCTAAAATTTTTGCACCAAAAATGCAAACCAGAGATAAAAACAACAATTTCAACCAGGTGAAGTTATTTATCTACCATTTAGAATAGGAAAGAAATCTAAGGAAATTTAAAGGTTGAGACATAATATTAAATAAAAATGTAAAGTATAAATAAGATATATACTTAATACATGTACAGCATAGAATTGCATAATATAAAATTTGAGTTTAGTAGTCTGGCAAGTGCATTAAAAAATGATTGTGGTAAAGAAATAACAACGAACAGATCTGGAAATCATAGAAATACTTTTAAAAAATCCCATAGGTAGATACCATGAAATAAACACCTGCTCTTGTATGGCTGCTGAGAGGACATTAATCTCATATATGAAATAACATCAGTGAGCAACGTGGAAAGTATCAATGTTAAGAGATACAGTGCTGTTTGTAAGACACATTTGCAAGGAGGTACAATTACAGAAAATACCTGAGTTTTAGGCTGCCTGAATGAAGGTATCATATTACAATACAATATCAGGGATGAACAAGATTAGGCATGGAAGCACATTTATAGTTGATGTAAATTGTGATGGCTCCATTGCCTTTTTCACTGCTGGCAGCTGGCACAGCTGCAGGACAGGCTCTGGTGTTATTGCCCTGCAGGTCTGCACTTAGTTGGGGGTGCTCAGTCACCTCCAGGGGGACGTGGGGGAAGCTCAGAAAGCAGAAACAGGAATGGTCAGACCACAGTAGGACTAAATATGTGGAAATGAAAAAAACTGAGTATGTGTAGCTTGGCTAAGCATAGTATTAAAAGGCAAGGGAAGAGTCCCTTCCCTTGGGAAAGAGTGTAAGGCATCCTTTAGTACAATACATGAATATACACATAACAGCAATTACACGAATTTAAGAAGGTGAAATTCAGACTTAATGTCACATAAATATCCTTCCTGAGGTTAAGTTCTCTAAGACTGAGATAGTTTCCAAACAGAATCAAAAAACTTGGAGATGCTTCAAATCGTATTGGGCAAAATACTTAGAAAATGCACAGAAATAAGATGCTTTACCAGGATCATAGATGAGATTTACTTTTTTTAAGAAAAGATCTTTTGTCACTTTTCAGTAAGGCTTCTATGGAAATCAAATTGTAATGTTGAGAATAATAAATACTGGTGTAAAAATATTGAACAGTTAATAATAACTACTTCCTTGTGAATGAGATTAATCCAAACAATGCAAAGGAATTTTAAAATTATAAAAAAAAAAGGGAAAAGAAAAAAGAAAATGAAAGTATATGTCAAATTTAAGTCACAAGTCAAACCAGTTGTGAGCGGAAAAAACACAGTCTGGCTGCACTGTCCCTTAGATGCAATCTATCCTTCTGTCCAGCACAACTTCATGGACCTGCTTAGTGTTTGCAATGTTTGTAAAAAAGGAGGGCAGCCCTATTGTTCTGAGGACAAAGAAGTATGAAAAGAGACCATAAAATCTGAATTTATAGACTATAAAAATGCAGTAGGAGGAGATTTAATTTTGGTATATAAAATCTTAAACAGTATAGTTAATGTCAGATGGACTTACCATTTTTTTTTTCTGAGTGACAGATAAGAGGACAAGGGGCATAATTGCAAAGCAAAGAAAAAGAAATTTGAAACAGATGTTATGTGTCCTATTTTCCTTTGTACAGAGCCACAAGTGTATGTAGAATAGCTTATGAGTCAGAGGCTGAAGCTTAAACACTGGAGGATCATTCAAGAAACAATTAGGGCAAATGGTATCCTGAGGGGATTAGAGTGTTAAAAGAAAATGAGCCTTAATAGACTGAATAGACTCCACTTAGTCCCTGAAATTTATTATGTTCATAAACCCCAAAACAAATACAGTAGCAGAAAGATAAAAACCAAAAGTAGCCTACTTACTTAATATTTTCTTCTTTCTCTGCATTTGAGTATAATTCTGGTCTTCACTTTTGCTGTTGAATAGTAACAGAAATATTAAACGCACAATTAGATTAGAGATATTTAAAGCCACTCAGAATCTGCTTCAGGCAAAATTAACAAGAGCATTGCCTCTAAAATTTGGTGCAGCTGTTACTAATAAAAGAGCTAGTACTGCAGGCTGAAACAGCTGGAGATGATAAGTGAAAATAGAATTAAGGCTCAGTAATGCAGGTTTGCACTCTGGAGGGAATTCTGGACATAACCTGCGTCTGGCCTCAGGTCTGATGGCCTTGTTCTGTACAGGACCCTGGTGATGGAGCATGCAGCACTCCAGCACTGGCCTCTTTCAGGACGGCCACACAAGTTCTGGCAGATGGGAAGTTCATGTATTCAGGTGGAAGACCATCCACATGTTCAGACATGCATGAAGATGAAAGCCTGAAAGTGAAACTTCGTGCAGAAGCACAGTCCCTTCCTACTGCCTGCCCTTCCCACCTGGGAGACCACGGTGTCTACCCTCTTCTTATTAAAACTGTTTCCCCCCTTCACCAAATGTTCTGTATCACAGCTGTTTTTGTCTTATGTGTGTGTGGTCACTCTTCCTGCCCTTTGCAAAGCACAAGCATTGAGAAGCACAATGTCACATAGCTTTAAAGTCTCCCTGTTTAGGTGGTCACCTTGCAATACAAACTCTTACACCACTTTTCACTAAAGTATTCAAGACTGTTGGTGTGCAACAGAAATAAGGAAACCTGCTACAGTGAAAAGCAATATTTTCTATGTGCTACAGGTCTTTCCTGCACTCAGAGAGAATGAAAAACAGGTACTCCACCTCCAGCTGCCTCAGAGGCAGAAAGGAGAACAAAGGAGCACACATTGCCCTGGGGCTGTCAAATCTGATATCCTGCTCTAACAACCCTTCACCACCTGCTTCGAAGGAAAATGCAAGACAAACATAGAATGACATAGCCTTGAGAGGAAGTTTTTCTCTGACCTCGGGCTAGTAGTGATTGCCTATTCCTTGCTATTCGAAGAGAATTTTAGAATGCTGTGCTATGCAAATGTTGCTCAGGACTAATGGGATATGCCTTGTCCCAGAGCTCAGCTTAGAGCATTGCTCAGAAGCACCTGTACCAGGGAATTTGCACAGAGGCTTTCAAATATGCATGAAAAAAAAAGCTTTCGATGTGTAACGAAAGACAAGGCTGCTCCTGGATTTGAAAAAAATAGTCATCCTCTCCAGGCCCTATTGGTGCTGGGGCAACACAGGCCCAACCTGTTTGCAAACTGAAACGTCTGAGACAATATCAAGAACTGAAGACCTAAACCACAGGAAATAAAACCTAAATGTAAATATTGATGAATTTCTTTTATGTCTGCCCTGAGGCTGCCTTAAAACATACCAGGATGAGTTGGCCTTCTATCTAC
The DNA here is from genome assembly GCA_013396755.1 of Sclerurus mexicanus. Lineage (NCBI taxonomy): Eukaryota > Metazoa > Chordata > Aves > Passeriformes > Furnariidae > Sclerurus > Sclerurus mexicanus. The sequence continues at coordinate 1,817,729 of VWZF01002437.1, forward strand.
TTTGGGCAGCTACAGACGTTTTCCTTCCTGTGGACAACTGAGAGATCACTAAGGAACTGAGGTTGATTACGTCATTTGATGGATCAGCTGCATTATATATGCTCTCAGAGTCTGGCCCTGTGATAGAGGAGAAGACCAAAAAAATGAAGGAAAAAAGTAAAAGATGAAAAAAAATTGGCTTCTTGTGGAACTTGAATGAACATTATGAGACTGCAACAATGAAGTGTTATGAGGTGTTCTGTTGGAAGAGTGCTGGACCATGCAGAGTCTTTCAGATTTCTCCTTCCTGAAAAACTAAAAATAAGCAAGAGAAATATCTAAACAATTCAATAACAGGACAGTAATTTACTCTAGCAAGCTTAGCTGCTAACAGTGAGAGAAGTGGGTAAGAACATGGTTCTCACATGAGTTACTCTCCTCCTGTCATCCTCCTCTCTCGAAGAGGTGCTTTGCTGTGGAGCTTCAATGCACTGTGGCAAGTCCTTCAGACTTCACAGCTGCATCTGGGATTACAGTATGTCTACTCTTCCCTAGATATATCCCTGAGGTCTCTACTATATGGTTTTTATTGTTTTATTGTTATATTGTTTTTATTGTTTATTGTACTATATTTTTTATTGTTTTATTGTGTTTGTAATAATTGCTGGCTGCTTCTGGTTTGGAGTAAGAGGAGGAGTTAATGTTTTTCCTTATTCCTTTATCTCCCAGAAAACCCTCACAGTATCAGCTACAGGCACAGCAGCAGGAGATGCCAGCCACCACAATGGGTACAGTTAAGAGAATATGTAGTCATAGAGTACCTGGAGGGTTTCAGTAGGTGGATGTTCATGGACAGTGGGAGCACCATGGAGAACCAGGAAAGATCAGGAGGAGATAAGGTTCTCTGAAACAGATTATTGAGGAAAAGAACATAGTTCTGGAGAGAAAAGAGTAATGAAAGTTTGAGAGCAACTTGTATAAGAATTGTGGTGTTGAGAATGTAGTGGAAGTTAGACTTAATTTTTGAGACAGCAAGGATGTCAACTTGGAGCTTTGTTTGCATTTGGAATTGCAGAAGGTTTTGTAATCAAAATAGTGAAAAATAGCATGCAGCATATTATTCCTTTGGTGCTTCCTCCCAGAAACCTGTTCTGTAGTATGGAAATATCCCCTCTAGGAATTTTCAATAGGCCCTCTGGTATTATACAGAACTTCTGCTCCTTAGGACACCTGCCCAGTAGTCCCTTGGTCCTCATCTCAATGTCTTCCTGCTTTTGCTACTCAATATATGTTACTACTCACAGCGAGTCCAGGTATTAATACAGCGGAATGTGCAATTCTCTTCATTTCATTAATATAAGTGTCATGTCTTTACACAGAGAATGGCAGTTCTCAGACAAGGATTGCATATTTACTGCGAGTGGAAGATTTATTGCAAATAGATTAAATTCATAAAGAAGTCAATTGACAAGAGATACTTGAGCTAAGAAAAGCAAAGCTTCCTTCTATAATAACCACTGATGGTGGCAAGAGTGAAGCATCTAAATATGAACTATTTAGCACCAGATTCCCACTGAGCAGAACCTGGCTCTGTGCAGTCAACAGGCTGGACTCCAGCCCACAGCTCTGTAGCCGGGTCTGCTCATAAGTCTAGCAGCATCTTGTACACACAGGACAGGGAAGAGAGGGTATTTTATTATATTACCTGCTTTTCTTTGGTCCTGTCCCTTCTTTCCACACCACATTCTCAGTGCACGCAGCATCCTTCCTGCCCCACAATTCTCGGTGTACACTCAGCAAGAAGGCACTTTCCTCCCTCTGTTCCTTCAGAATTTATTCATTGATTCACACAGGGCTGTGTTGACTTATACTACTAAGGATGTGATTTATCCTCCTTTTACACACCACCATTCATTTGTAGCTTTTCTCCTTGTGTCCATGTATAACAGTCTTGATATTTTCAGTTTTTTCAGTTTAACTGTTTGGTTTTTTTCCTTGGGACACTACTCCTTTTCCATACCACCCCAAAAGTTCTGAGGGAAAAAGAGTGTTAACCATTCCCTCCCTTCCTTTCTTACCCCTTTTCTTTATCCTCAGCCATGCACACAATTTCCAGTGCCCTATTCCCAAGTTCGATAAAAGTATCTCTCTTTAAACTTGCATTTTTTCATTACAGCCAACACCTCAAAATGACAGAACAGGGCCTAAGAGTTAGTGCTAGCTGAAGCACAGTAATTCCACATTTCCAAGCTGACAGGACTGGTTTTGCTTAGAGGAAAGCATTTGTCACTTCATTTCATAACCACACACAGGTCACACAGCTTATAATAAACTAAAGATATTGCATAGCCTTTCTACATGCAACAGAACTCTGTTGAGAATCGAGATGTCAGGAATAATTTATACTCTTCTCTTTCTGTACTCCTGACTAGACATAAATAAACATCAGACATCCTGTACAGCCTACTTCCTATTAAATACTGTTTATTAACATCTGTTAAAATTAATAGGTTTTTTTATCCTCTCATCATTAATCATTTTAAAATGTGCTGTGTTTGTTGTTAGTGCAGTATGACAGGCAGTGAAGACCCCTTCCCTCCTGCTTTAATCTCTAGCAATTACATTACAGTGTCATCCTTTGGGACTGCAGAGTTTTGGATACATCAGCATTTCCTTTTACCACTACCCACTTCATCCCTAAAATTATACCTCGCAGTGTCTTGACACTCTGCATAGTAACTGTGAGGTCATGCATTTGATTCTCAAATATTTTAAATGTGTCCATTCTTAAACAGCAGGAGTTGGGAATAAAAAAAAAAACAACAACAAAAAAACGACTCACAGCCTATTGCAGCGTAAGATATAAGCCCTGAAGATTTCTACATAAGTAGGTCTGTGCGAGCATGTCTAGATGAAGGAATTAAGGCCTGTGTTTCAAACAGTACCACAAAAATCAACAGACTAATAGGAATTTCAGTTATTAGGAATTCCAGAACAAGTCAAATTTAAGCTAACATTTGCAGTTTTTCAACATAAATCCACAACGGGGCATATGTTCATCACACTTGAAAAATGTATTCATATTCATGACTGCTGCCCAGAACCTTTCTCAGGTCACACAACACCTGTTCCAGCTTTTAAGACCTCCAGTGAGGATCTGTCCTCCAAGGCCAACACACACCAACGCTGTGCTGAGTTTGTGAATAGAAAAATACGCTGCAAAGAGCAGCATTGCAATACTAAGCTTTTTTTAACTGAAAGTTAATGTTGTCTACAGACAGCATTAAAACTTGTAAATATTTATATTAGTATGCAATTCTGCATACTTCTTACACAAGGGCCTCATGCAGAGCAGCAAACAGCAATCTGAGGTTGCAGACCAATATGGATATAACTCCATATTACTCGAGGAATAGTTTACGAGTGAGTAATTAAAGGCCATATTGAGATGCATATGCTCCCCTGAGTGAAGCAAATGCTGTTGACAGTGTTCATGTCTACAAACAGAAGGAGATTGAGGAGATGCAGAAGGGAGGTTTTTTCAATCTTGGAACATGCCCAGAAGCTATCATGTTTACTCTTGTGCTTTCAGAATCTTCTAGAGACATTGTATTGCCTGTAGCACTAAACATGCAGCCACTTTGGATGATTTCTTCACTGCTGTCAGGTGAGGAAAAAAGGAAATATGGGATATAAACCTACGGTATACATACTGGCCTGAAGAGGCCTTCAGTTCCCATCAGACTCTATGGAAAACTGAAGATGCCCTATACATTGCAGACTCAGGTGTTCCAGAAAAAACCCTCAAATTCTTGGGCATAGAATAGAGCCCAGCAGAGGTGACTAATACAAAAGAAGAGGGGGGGGGAACAAAAAAACCAAACCAAACAAACGAAAAAACAACACCAAACAAAAACACACACAAAACCCCAAACAAACATATTATAATCCAAAACAGCTTCTTTCTGCAAGCCACCCAATTACCAGGAGTTAGGGGATCACAACCACTTGCAGAGGTGCCTTGGCAAATACAATAAGAAAGGTTCTAGTGACTCCAGTGACACTTGAAGTATTTATTTTTTTACTGATTCTGACTTTTTTCATATCTTGCTTCTGCTTTTCACTGAATTGACTGTTTTGATAGCAAAATAACATTTCTTTTAAGAAAAACTACCTAACACAAGCAAGGCCAGAGACAGAATGAATGTGCTCTGGATCAGTGACTAAGGTTCATCATCCCCCACCAGATTATAAAAAAGTGAAACCTGGAAAATAAAAGGTGACTGTGTTTACTACACCAGCATATAAATCTATAGTAACCCAATTAACTTTACTATAATTATTTTTTCATGGAGGCTGAGCAGACTCTCCAGAGATGAGAAACAGTGTGAAAATCCATCTCAGAGAGGCTTAAGATTTTTGCTGAGAAACCAACAGTTTATTAGCCAAGATTCAGAGACAGACAGGACAAGGATGTGAACAAAAGAAATATTCACAGTGACAGTAATTAATTTTAAGGAAAACCAAGAGGAAAAAAATTTGTGACTGAACTTTCTATGTCCTTGTAAAGTTTAACATTTATTACCTGCTTTCCCTCAGGGCCAAAAGCACCTTGCGTGGACTGCTGATGCAGGCAGGAGGTACCATAGGGTCACCCCAACCCTGCCAAGTGCCTCTTCCTTCATCCCTGACTGGTGCGGAAGCACACTCATCCTTCTTTCAAGTGAAAAGGGAGCACAGAAACTGTGTGGGTGATCCTGTCAGTCCCTCTGCCCATCCATCAGACCCCATCCATCTCATCTTCCTCACACAGCCTTTAAAATGTCAGGCAATTCCAGCTGCATTTGGCAGAAGGAACTAAGTCCTAACCATTTGGGAAAAGGGAATTACATCTCCCAAGTAATCTGACATCAACTTTCCAAGGCAGAAAAAGGGCAGCTTCAAAGGCCAGCATCTCTCAGTGCCTCTGATCTCCTCCAGATGACAGAAGAGGTACCAAGAGGGAAGTAGCAGGTCCATTATATTCGAGGACATAGTTGCCATCCCACCAACATGTCACCTGGTCTTGTAGTTAATAAGACATTTTGAGGCAGATGCTTCTTTTCCTTCTTAATGGAAAAATTACAGAAGCAATCAGAAAAAAAGGGACACACACTCTATAACACGTATATAAAGACTTTTTATGCCATTCCAAAGGGATCCATAATTCACTCTCAACACACCTGCCACCAAAATTTTTCTACTTTAAGAGTATACTTTCTATTCCATTATGATGTCACACCTAGAAATGTTTATAACTTAACAAAACTGAATTCAGCTTAAAAAATTTATGTCCAAGTGGAGTAATTTTGCTGTAGTATTTTATTATCTTGAAAATTTGACTTTGAGAGCTGACTACATAAAATAGAGGTACAGGCATAGAATATTACTGTCCATGTCCAGAAATGTCTATCATCTGGCAAGGAATTAAGTAAATAATTATAAAAGCAATTTAAAAAAATGTAGTCATAAGAACTACACTAGCTTAAATAACATGAAACAAACTTCTTCCTCAACTCTAAGCACAGAGGATTTGTCCCACATAATGCACAACTGCTTCATGTGCAAACAGGTGAGACAGGCAGAGCTGGGCTTTGAGTTCCACAATGTGTAACTACTGAGGACATGGCAAATGTCTGAGATCTAGATTTCCTTTTAATGCAAGTCAGTTTTTAAAAATTCACTTTTTGAAGCAATCCTTGAATGAAAGAAAAGAATCCCTGAGGATTGTAGCAAGATGACAGTAATAGAAGTCAAAATATTTATATATGTCTTTCTATATTCTGGTAGGGTGGTCCATGATAAGCTGGAACTATTTGATGAGTAATGTTAGCCAAATGGCTACGGCTGGACCTTATTGTGAAGAGGGTCTGGATATAATCCATGTTGGTTTAGGCATTTACCTGTAGTGGCTCTGTTAGACATCTAGCACATATGGACATCATGGGAACATCTAGATGTTTTGGGTCATCTAAGAGATAAATTACTTTTTTAAAATAAAGTGTTATGTTTCAGCTTTTTCATTGTGTTTGCATTCATCCATTGGGTGAAAATACGTTCTCACACCTACATTAAAATCTTGTTCTCCTTTATCTAAATCATCATAATTATATCAGCATCCCTACACCTCCCACCCAGAAATACAACCATGCTCATATGAAAGTGGTCACACTCATACCTCCCTAATGATGAAAATTTCTCCCGAAGGAGGTTTACCCACTTAGTGATGTAAACAAAAACAATTTTGCATGTAACTTGCTTTTCATTAGTATAAATTACATCTAAACCACTTCAGAAAGTAGGTCACAGATTTCCATCTTATTTCACACATTAAAAATGTTTGTGACTTGACTTTAAAAGCAATTTTTCCAAAGTCACTTATACAGAATACTGTTTTAGCGTTGATCTCTAAAGCATTCTGAAAAATGAAGGCTGTGTGCTGCTCTATTGCCTTTTTCCCTCCCAAAAGCAGCAGTTCCCTGCCATGCATTTTTCTGTTCCAGACCTGATTATTAGACTGGACAGGAGTCTAATAATAACTAATTACTCATGCTATGCTTAGTATATCCATGCAGCAGAGCCTCAGCACTGTATGCAATACATCCTCCATTGGTTTTGCTGTTTTCTGAAGCCCACCATGACAGCAAATGTGAACTAGCTATCCTTTTACAGACACACCCTCTAGAATTTTGGGAGGAAGGATCAACTCTGTGTTTATCATCATGTTATGATTATATGTGCATATATATATGCATCTTTGTAATCCATGCATTTCTGTATAATTTTACTATGTTCAAAAATCAGGTAATTGGTAGAGTAGAATGCTCAAAAAGTCTCAGCACAGGTCCAGGTCCTGTTCTGAACTCCTCCTTAAGCGTGTCTCGGAAGAACGCAGTAAGTGTGCAGTGGTTTGCTGAGCTGAGGAATCAAAGGTGACCAGACACCATGCCATATTATTCTTTTGCACATGGTCAGAAATAAGCACACCCTATTACCTTGATAGGTCTTGGTCTGATGTTGCCGACGAGGAATTTCATGAAAGGCTTGCAAGACTGTAGAAGAGAGAAGCCATTCAGTGAAGTATTTTGTGTAATTTCTTAAGGTCTCTGTTAGGTTTCTGGAAAACACTGTTGGTTCATTCAGATTCAATGCTACACAAATTTGTCACAGAACATCTCTTCAGAGAATTATTTTCTTTTCTTTTAATACACAAGCTAATCTAGCTTTTTTGTGTTTTCCCTTCCCTCCTACCCCAGTGTCCTTTCCTAAACTCTATATCCTTAGAAACCTATGATGCTACAGCTCCTGTCTTGGTGCAAGGCATATTTGATTCAAAGCCAGCACGAGGAATTTGGCATTTGATGGCAGGGGTCTCCCCCCTGCACTCAGCTGGAATTCTTTCTCTCTTCCCTCATCCCCATCATAGGAGCTAAAATTAATTCCACTGGGGAAATCAACAGACATGTGCATGATAGTCTAAATGTAATCTTATTTGCTCCTATGTACTTTATAGCAGGTAACCTCAAATTTTATAGAACTACCCAATTTATGTCTCTCTCATGGCAGAAATAGGGGATTCAGCAGTATTAGCCTTCACTCCACTGTGCCCCCTGTTTAATAAGCCTCTACTCATTTCCTAATACTTTTTCAGCCATCAAAGGATCTGAAGGAGGTAGTGAGACAGAAAACATAATGGTTATCTGCATTGAGGATATCCTGTCTGCTCATTAACTCTACAGAAAGCAACTTGCTTCACCGCAGCTGCACTGCAGTTTGAGTTAGATTGGATATTAGGAAAATTTTCTTCATGGAAAGGCCTGCCAAGGACTGGAACAGGCTGCCAGGGAAGTGGTTGAGTCACTAACCCAGCACTTAGGGATATGATTCAGTGGTGGACTTGGCAGTGCTGGCTTGGATTCCATGATCTAAGAGGTCTTTTCCAACCTAAACGACTCTATGGTTCTAAGTATATTTTATTATGCAGTTTTGAGATTTGGATTAAAAGCAAAGGAGTTAATCTGAGTCATTATAAATTTAATTCCCAGCCCAAGAGACACATTGATATGGGTTTCTGATTTTTTGTAAAGCAATACTGTGCTAGCTGCCAAATCTTTAAAGCCTATGGGCTTCAATCATAATTTTTAAGATCATTTCTTTGTTTACATTTCATCGTCCCAAAGGTGATTAGATGCTTTGCTAGAAGGTTACTTTGTTATTCTACTGCAAGGTTCTGGATGAACTTCCAATGGGATTAGAAATTCCTTTGTAGCCAACAGCAGCACTTGCGAGCGTTGCTTTTCTGCGAGTTTATGACAGCATCCAAGCTTTGGGGCTAGTGCTGATAGCCCCTCTGCACCCTCTTGTCATGTACTCCTATTTGCGAGTTTCATCAGACTTCATTCACTGACCATAACAAATAAAATGCTGAGCCATTCACTGACACCTCAGCTCAATAACTGATTTCTGGGGAGTAAATCCAAAAGGTCTGCAGCTTTGCATAGTGCTTTGGAGCCACCATTAACTTCTAGAACATAACGAGCATAAAGAAAATTTGTGTTTTATTTTTAAATTAGAGCTGAGAGATTAAAAAGCTGGGCTAAATCTACTGGTGTGCCTAGAATCACTGATTCCTGAGGCTTTTGTACAATCACCACTTTATATTCTGCCCATACCCTGGATGAATAAAAGTGTTTAGAGTGCTAAACTAAGCTAAAATTTGGTTTGTATAGGCACACAAAAATATTTTCTTCTCATCTAAACTATTATTCATCCTAAAAATCAAGTCAGAGCCCTCTTATTCTCTGAAGTGAGCAAAGTTGGGCTGAAAATCTCAGGATAGAAGGTATTCTATTTTACACTTCCAATTGTTTGGAAATAGTCCAAAAGCAGATATATAGAAAGACAAATATAATGAGGAGAAGTCAGCCAAGCTCTCGCAAAGGTTCAAAAAAGATTGAACTTAGTTTTGAGATGAAAGCTTTTATTTCATCTTCAGTATTGATATTTTTTGAGATATTTTGTCCTGAAACTCAGTATGCATAGGTGCTTCATCAACACACACTTAAAGCACTATCACATGAATGTATTTATGATCCTTTGAACTCTTATGGGTTTTTCTTCTCAGATCTGTACAAAGCAGATGAAAAATCTGAATGTATCTCAGATGCCGTGTTAGACGTTAAATTTCACAGAGAAAATTCACAGCATATTCTGAGTTGGAAGGGACCCACAAGAATCACCAAATCCAACTCTTAAATGAATGGCCAATATGAGGATTGAACCCAAAACTTTCATGTTATTAGCACCGCACTCTAACCCACTGAGCTAACCTCAGAGTCAACAAGTGTATATGAATCTCATACTGAAAGTTGCCCCTTCAATAATCCTAAAATTGAATTAGAAATCAAGCAAGCAAGAATAAAAAATAATTCCTGAGCCATAAGATTCCAAATAACTTTAGTATCCTTTCATCTCAACATGGACATATAAATGCTTGCTACATACACACCCCTAATGCCTCTTATACACTGCATATTCCTAGCCTGAGCCACATTTTCACAGCCAAATTCCTAAAACATGTCAATTCAACTTAAAAAGAAATAAAAAGTGGTGTAAATAGAAGTAAACCAATGATGATAATATTTTTTTGAGGTAAAATTTTGTGACCGATATTACACCAAGGCACATTACAATATTCCTGTAAAAACAGACAACAAACCTTCTGTTTTCTAATTTAACGGGGCGACTTATGATCTGCAGTCTTATATGCTCAACTGAATCTGCATTCTATTATTCTGCATCAAAACATTTCACCTAAAGTGCCTCCCTGAATCTTTCACTTCTTTCACAACTAACAACTTCAGGTTTGGAAGATTTCCTATAACGCATATTTCCCTGGCTCCTGACGGACTAGGTTAGACTGGGAAGGGCTTCTGTTACAGCAATAACAATGTATTTATATGAAACCATCCAGGCAGGAAAATGTCATGACTGACAAAGTCTAGGAATCTCCTCAATTATTGTTATGCTGCAGTCATACAGCTATCTTTTAATTTTTTTTCTTAGAGAAGTGTTTTATTTTGAAGGGGATAATCAAAATGTTTATTTTGAGATAAATAAATCCAATATTTTAGGTTGAGCCACTTAATTAAATTTTACTGAAGAGCTAAAAGGAACCATATTTTGAAGCAGTTTCATCTAGAAATGATTTCATCTAAAAGGACTTAAATTAACAAAAGCCTGGATCTTGGTGTCCTCCTTTGGTTTTCAATCCAAAAAATGTTTAAAATTGCAGTGTAGATAAGCCTATTTAAATACAGGTAAACAAAAATCCCAATCTGAATGATTTGAGCCAAAAATGAAATAAAACAGTCAAGATCTTCAGATGGTGGATAACTTCATTGCTTTCACTAATTTTTTTATTTTTTTTTATACCAAGTCATCTCCTCTCTCTGTTTGGTCTTTTTCTACTACTCCCCTGCAGATTCAGGAAAAGCATGAATTAAATTTTAGTCTACATAGATTTTGCCTCAAAGAAGACCAAAGAAGATTTCAATGTTCACCCCCACAGAGAAGGTAGGCACAGAACTGGGATGGACTGGAGAACTACAACACATTACCTAACATTAACTTAGAATTCTTACATATAATCAATGAACAGAAGGAGAAAAGCACCTCAGAATTAAATTCTCAAAAACAAAGTATGAAGTAATTCAAGTTAGCTAACAGAGAAACACCTTACTAAGGCACATGTCTTTGATGCCATCCATCTCTGAGGCATCAGCTCCATAAGATGAGGTTAATGAGGTGGCTGAGCTAACTTCAGGTTTACTTGCTAACTGCTCCTATGAATGACAACCCCGACCTTACTCCCCTTGCTTTTCTCCTCTTGCTTCTTTCAGTTCTGACAGTAATCTGGTCCCTCAGTGATCAGCTGAATCAGTAAAATACTTGTTTTATTACTCAGTTAGTTTCCTGTCAAATTCAGTGAAATGAATCAATGCTCTGATAAAATCCAGAATCGGTGCAAGGTACAGGTTGTGAGGGTGCACACAGAGCAGGTAAGGAGAGGAGAAGCAGAACGATCCCTTTTATATCACCAAATTACTAGATCATCTCTGCTTGGCTCATCATTTTCTGAATTTCAGGAAGAAACCTTCCTTTGATCAAGAGTCTCAAGTCCAAAGAGTGGGGTGAAAATGGGTGTTTAACTAGTTCTGTTAAAACATTTTTAGTAGTGACTTTGACTGTGTATTTTATTCAGACAGCTCCAGAATTAGGCAGCTTCCAAAGGAGATCCCTAGGACTGCAATATTTGGACTTCAATTTTTCAATCTTAAGAGCAGTATCTGAACAAAACATAATCACAGTAAAAGCTGCAACCTTATTTCAATAATGATAATATCAGACATTATATTTAATCTATGCTTCTGAAGACTTTAGCAAGCCACCACTTTAAGACCACAGGGCCTCAGTGAACTGGAATGCAGCATCCCTCAGGCTGCAGCCCACTGTAAGCAGAGCAGCTTGGGTTCAGCTCTGTGAGATGGGCACTAGTGACTCTTCCCGGAAACCCAAGTAAGGGTAACAAAATAGGCAATAGCAATGTAATGAGAATGATACAAGGATCTAGAGAGAGAAAAATTACTTATCTCCTTCAGATACACTTCTAAATGTGAAAGACAGCCCTGCAGAGAAGGCAAGAATCAAGATAGGGTGATGATGCAGGAAGTATCAGAACAAACATCTCCTAACACCCACCGTTTATACCAAGTAATTTACTGGCTGAGAATAGAACAGAGCCATCATCAGAGAAAGAACAAGATGACCTAGTATGATCATGTGTTTCTTAGGACATAATTGATTCAGTCTGTTGCTCTACAAAGGGAAAAAACACTACCCACAAAAAACATTTAGTCTTGGGATGAACACTTAGCATTTACAAAATCTCTAAATAACTTTTATCTGAGTCAATGAACTCCCACTGGCCACCTGCTCTGCTTTGAGTGCTTCATCAGTGGCATCTTCTCTTCTAGGGAAGCAAATCTAGTGTGGTGTGTCTAAACTATGTGTGGTAATGAGCTAGTACAGGAATCTCAGCACCCGTGTACATATTAAGCAAAAGTGTAAGAGCCTGAACAATATGCTGAAATACCCACAGAGAAAAGTGCCCTGAGGGTTCCTATTTCAGGTCAAAGGCCTGACACCAAAAAATAATGCATGCTAGCCCCAAATGAGGATACTGTCTGTTGCCCAGCCTTCTTAACCTGAGACATTTTTTATTACTGTACTCTCATAAACCTCCTCATTAAAAATTGGAACAAAATTTTGAAATAAAATATGATAAAACTTCAGAGAAACACCCACCTGGATTCTAGGCCTGAGCAGCTGCATAAACCATCTGTGCATACCATATGTTTAGTGCTTGATTTAGGGTGAATTAACAGGGCTTCAAGGTAGACTGAATAGCTAAAATACAGTTAAGAAACTGATTTCCTTCACACTTTCTTTAAATTTCCTTTTTATTTTCCTGTGATGTCATTTTTTCCTTCCTTGTCTATTGGTAGCAAGCAGTGCATATGAACAAAAGCATTATCCAGTCTCAGCCTGGAGTAGATTAAACACTGACTGCTCAACCCCTGTTTCAGGCAATTGATAAGTTTCATTATTTTTGAGACACCCTATTTAGTCCAATGCTTTAGCGCTCTCTGCTAAACAGAAAAATTTTGAAAACAGAAAAAAATTAGAAGAATTTGTTGCTGAAATCAAGTGTAACATACCTTAGTTTCAAGCCATGTTTAACTTTATACTGTGAAACAGTTCTAAGTCACTGTTCATAGTGCTGCAGCTCTAGTATCAGGTTCCACAATGTAAGCTCACATTCACTCAAGATTTGGAAGCCACATGTCAAAGTTGGCTCAAATTTCACTTGAATGCAGATCAAAAGCTTCAAAGACCTGAAAGCACATTTTAAAAACAACCCTGTGGATCCAATGGAATTTTAGTTTGCATGAGGAGATTTGTTTAAATCCCAAGAAATTCAGAATTGCCAGAGTATGGACCTACATGAACAGAAGCCAATAAATTTCCTGTTAGTTTTGGATTCTCTCTCTCACATCAAATATCAAATATGGGGGTTTTTTTCTTCAGCCAGTTAGGATTGTAGCTTGTTAGCAACATCCTGAGCCCAAGAGATTTTCAAGGGCTATAACTGAAATTGCTGCATTTCTGCTTGCAAAATAATAGTATATTATGAACACCTCCAGAAAGAATATAGTAATAATTATGTTATTGGCACTAATAATCCAGCTATACAACATCTAAAATCTAGTATTTACAGTATGTGCAGTTTTGTGAGTTCACAGAACATCCCTGAAATACACAGTATTTAAAATCATTTCAATTCTTGGTTAATTACTTAATATAAACCCAAAGCAATTAAATTCAATACAATGAGGGTAGAGTAGACAGACTAAATAGGGTTTAGTAACCATGTCATTCCAAGATGTTGTTAACAAGCTACAGCTGTGGCTTTTGGAAAAAGACATAGTTAGAAGATTTGAAAAATAAAACTACTTGGTGCACAATAAAAATACTAAAAGGATGTGTATATGGGTGTCTAGAGAGACAGTATTATGAAAAGCTTGAGAATGTCAACATCAAAAATCTTGCTGCTCGAAATTTTGTCAGAGGTATGTATCAGCTACATAGGGATGTGTTCAGTGACAAGCGTGTGTTAATTGTAGTCATGTGTGCAATTTTCTGTGGATGAGTGAATCCGGTCCACAATATCTATGCTTGATACCACTTTAGTAAATCTTATAAGATTTGTTGCTCTTTGTGGAATGACTTTTGCAAATCTCACAACAAACATTTTCAAAGATTGTCACCATCCTGAAGAGCAGAAATAGTGTAGTACCTGCTAGTTTTGCTTGATTGCAAAAACATTAAAAATGAAACTCGGAAAAATACCATATTTCCCATATCCTTTCAAACTAAATGCAAAAGTGTTAATACATGTGTTTATATGTGGCAATTTGATGCTACTCTTTAATCATGCTATAACAAATCAGAGACTTCTGATCAAAAGCATCATTTTAGCTGTGATCACCCTACACTGTCAGAATTTGCTAAAATTACTTTATTTATTCACAAAGAACACTTAACTACACAGTGGCATGACTTCACGAAATGCAAAATTCTGAAAAAATGTTCTGTTGGAGAAAAAAATCCTAAATTTGATATCTTGTATCAACATTGTTTTATCATTTCATCATAGTTGATTGGATGGTGCTTTAAGTCAAAAGGACTCAAACAGGTACCCTTACACTTGACATTTTCCTAGAGGCAGCGGGCTAGATCTGTAATACAAAACCTTCTGTTTCAACAGCACAACTTGGTCTGCATGCCAAAGAGTGATACTTTTCAACAGTCTTTTGAAGCCACATCCCTCTCTCAAAAGAAAATGTTCATTTTCTTAGCCTGTACAGCTCAGTAATACCAAATAGACTCATTATCATCTGTTATTCAATCATTACATTGCCACTTCCTTACATTGCACTGAAGTTTGCCATGAGCACAAAGAACACAAGCTTCCATCCCTCATCTCTGTTTTCTCATGCCGAAACTTTCTAAACATTCTTTCTCTGGATGCCTGCACAAGTATTTAATGTCAAGACCAATGCCTTTCTCATTATCACATTAGATTCAACAAGTTGACAAGCAGCTGCAGGTGATGACTGCTACTGAGCTGAACTGTTTCACAGCTCAGGTCTTGGCACCGCTTTTGTGACATGGGCTCTCAGTAACTGGCAATGGCTGATTGCCATGCTTAGAAGGCCCAGTTTGTTCTTTCACATGTACTTGGGACTCTAGCCAAGATTTTAAAAGTTAAAATCCTAAAAAGAGTTAGGCAATCATTTCCATTTGCAAAGGTCTAAGCAAATGCTTTAAAATCAAATTGATTCTGTTGGTTATTAGATACATATGTAGATATAGCCACCTTACTTTTTAAGAACCTAGTGTTTCAAATCCTGGCTAGCTTCATGGTTTACAATCTTTCAGCCACAACACCAGACACTGTAGGCTGTGTCATGTACAAGACAGACATCATGCCATCCTGAACACAGAAGGTACACCTGTGGGCTACCACTCTTCCTTTAGCAGGAGTAGGTTGGGAAAGACAGACATCCAGAGACATGCATGCATGAGTGCCTGTGCCCAAACTGTCACCCCACAAACCACATCCAGCTAACGAAATAGACCCCCAGCCATCAACCTGGCCTTGTAACTTCATGCAGACCAGCAAGCCTGTAAGGCTGAGCAGCAGCTAACTTTATTCTCTACAACTGGTTTGATTCAGGTGACAGTCCTGTCCCTATTTAAATGAGCTGGCTGGTATTTTGAGGACACACCTTCTCCACAAAATGGAATGTCCTCTATTTTCCTTCAGAATGCCATAGAGAAGGATACACATTTGTTGCTTTCATATGATCTCCTACTTGCTCCTTTGCTCATCTTGGCAGTGGGAAGAAAGGGTTCAATAAGCTTCTCTGCCTCAAGAGAGAAGGCATTTACCACTTCTCAGGAAAGTACTCAAACTGTCAATTCTAAATGTTTATGAATAGGAACATAGATCCTATTGGGTATGAACTGAAAATGAAACTTTACAGGATCAGCAGAAAAGGAAGGAATGGCAATGCAAGTAAGGATTTGACTTTGCAACCCAGAGTTTATGGCATTTTGCCTGGCCTAGTATATCTTTTTATGTGGTCACAGCTTCTACTGCTACAGTTTAGCAAGCAACCATCTAATGTAAAATGAAAGAACCGCTCAGGATAGAGAGAGAGAGAAAGAGAGAGAGAGAGAGATGAGTCCAGGACAATCCTAACAGAGAGCCCCAGGTCTGAATCATGTTTCTTCACATGCACATCATCTTTCTCTAAGACAGTAGTAAACTAGATGTTTTCATGACCATTGCCTGGCCATGAGGTCACGTGGCCAAGAACAAGCCGCACTGATGTCTCTAAACTTTTGTAACTTCTAAAATGAGATGGCCACATGCAAACTGACAGCTCGGAAAAGTCTCGGAAAAGACTGCACTAGCTCCCAAATCAAACAGGAGAACTATTTGGGGAAACAGGAGGTCAAAGCCACACAGTTGTCCAGAGGACTTTCCAACACATGGCAGTGTTTCCCACAGCTGTTTAATCCATTCATGCAAAAATATGCAGCTTGATTCCTTTTTGCCAGCAGCATTGTTTCCACACATGAGGGTGCCCCTATGCTTCTGTAGCCTATAACCTGGTCATTGTAGACCTGTCCACAAGAAGATTTGTGGGTCAGAGCCACCCTGGATGCAGGAGGTGAAATACCTGGACTCCAGAGTGCCCTAGTGCCCTAGTTCCAAGGTTGTTGGGCAAAGACAACATGCCTTCATCAAGCCTAGTTTTAACAGGATGGTATAGTCTGTGTTGTTCCAGACGCTGGACTCGATGGCCCCTTATGACCTGTGATGTTATGATACAGCTACATTTTGTCACAGTTACTACCCAATAAGTATGTGTGCTTAGACAGGAGTCCTTTAACAGTCTCTTCAATCAAAGATGCTGCATCACACACAGACACACACCCTAGAAATCCTCCTTCACAAGAGCATTTGGTGAATTACCTGATTCCTGGAATGGGGCAACTGGGCACAACCTATCCCATGGGGCAAATGCAGATGCACAGGGCCGGGGGTCAAAAGAGGATGTCTACTTCATGGTCACTGTACAGATTTTTTTGAAGGTACTTTATATAAAACTGAATTTCATTTAATGTGCTGTATTGAATCCTGGCTTTGTATCTAAATGTTAGATAAAAAAATCTGGAATGTTTTATGAAATCAGGTGTTGTTAAGCTTTGTAAAGAGAAGACTAAAAGAGAAAAAGCCAGTTGCGGTGACATACAATGTGAAAGAGTGCTACAGAGAAGACACATAGAGCTCCCCTGTAATGCAGAGGCAAAGGACAAGAGGCAATGGTTTGAAGCTCTAACAAGGGATATTCTGATTACACATAGGAAACTATTCTTTAACATGTGAGTGGCTAAGCTTCTGGTATGGGATGGTCAGACAGAAGGTGGAACTGCCATCCCTGGAGATTTTCAAATCTCTACTGGATTGGCTCTGAGCATCCTGATCTAAATTTAAAGTTAGCTCTGCTTTGACAGATGATTGGACTTCAAGTCCATGGGAGGATTCTTACAACACAGATTGTTCTGTTATTCTATGGTATTTTCTATACAGGCACTGAAAAAAAAGATCCATAAGACTTGGTTACATTTGGACAACATAAATGTGTTGCAGAAGTCCACTTTGTTGTAATCCATATCCTGCATCTTCTGAACTTTTCTACATTAATCCAAATTCTTCTATCAATTAAATCTTACCACTGAATTAAAATCAAGAAGGTAAAATGGCTTCTCCTTGCAAGAGGATTTACCAATCATTATTTATTACCCAATATTAGAAGGAGTACTGTGTTTCAAAATCAGTATTCATTAGTGACACAAAATACTGACACTCAAGTTTAAGAAAAACATGCACAGATTTACTCTTGTCAACTCAGGCTATCATTTAATAAATAGTTACTTAATAGCTTTTTTTTCTGGTATTATCTGCAATTTGCTGAAGTAAATTACCATTCAAGAGAAATCTATATAGTCAAGTTGAAGTTGTAATGATGGAAGTGTTATCAGAGCAATACCTCAGTTAATGAAACAACATGGAATAATTTAACATGAAATTGGACATTGGTGTTCACATTCAAGGATATGAACAAGAAATTTGTGGACTGGTTAGTGTTGTAAACCTGAGGCTCAGCCATTATGAACTTGTTTCTCTTGTCATCTCTGACTTCTTTAGCTTCGTCAATAAATTTTCATAGCATGTAACTTTTCACTTAACAGTTTTTTCCAGTTTGCTCACATTTGTTAATTGTTTTCTCATATTTGATGAATATTTATTTTGTCTCTGTTTTCTAGACAGATTTTTTTAACATTTAGAATGTTAAAAAATGCCTTTCTGCTTTTTATTCCATATGCACTTCTTTTGCCATACTTCTCCAGCACATCCTTCTTTTTTATGTGCTGAGGAAACTATGTACTACAAGTAGGAAAGTATAAAAAAGTAAACAGCTGTTCTAATTAGCTGGGCAGAACTTTTGTCATTTTCTTGAGAAAGCAAAACTTTAAGGAGTACTCTGCATGAATAATATGCTTCTTGACAAAAGACAACTCAATGCTTTTACATATCAGAGACATTATAACAATGTAGGAATAGTTTCCATAGGATTCAATGTTATCAGGTTCTGATAACATTCAGCGATGCATCTACATAACTTTTTTCCTGAACATTTCATTTTGAAATGCGGCAGAGGGATTAAAAGAATGCATTGTTTACGAGAGAGGGAATGCGTAAGGAATTTCACTTTCAGACTCATCTAAAATGAAGTAAGGTTTTGCCATATTTTCCCTTACCAATGCTTTGATATTAATCTTTAATATTCTGCTTATCAAAGATACTTTCTGCTGCACTGATTCAGAGATTGTATATGGCCATTAATTTTTGTGGACTTCATCACACATGCTTTGACAATAGACAATTAAATACTCATTGGTTCATTAAACTGTTGCAATTTAAATGCAGTTTAAACAGTGTCTGCTGAGTTTAATGAAGCTAATATGAATGTCTCAAAAGATGTCACAGTAAAGGGAATATTCTACATAAAAATGCCCGTATCAACCACTCTTTGCAAGTCAGTTATTATGTTGTAACATACAGGCTGAGGTGATTTTCATTGCACACTTCTTTGGAAATTGCTGCCCTGAGTTTGTTTTGCAGACCCTCTGAGAAATCAGCTTTATTGATTCTAAGGTTAATAACCCACGGGTATAAACAACCAAAGCCTTATATTTTGCTTCCAAAATGTTTAAATGCCAATTTTACACATATAGCTATCTTTCTGAAGAAATCTCTTTGAGAAAATATCTTTTCAGACACAGTGTCTTTAAAAATGCTGGACAACCAGCCCTGGTATTTTAGCTTCATGTTCAGCCTTATGTAAAACATGATGAGTATTCCCACTACCTAGCTTGATTAGAGATAAAAGTTATAGTTTGTGCAATATAACACAGAAGCATGTAACAGAATGGGAATTCAAAGTAAAAGAAAAATGTGTGAGGCAGAGTGGGACTTCTGCCCCCAAATGTAAATGTGTTCAATGCAAATGCTTGGCATTCACTTCCAAACCTGCAGGTCAGACTCCTTTTCGTGTCAGTGGGGAACAACGTTTGGATTGAAATTCATCACAAGGGAAGATCTAAGACCCTAAGAAATCTAAACCAGATCATTTGAAACATACCCCAGAAATTGTTGTTGCTCTCCTCTGACCACCAGCAACAAACATACATTTCTACTATCAACATCTAAACTTAGGCAAGAGCAATTCCACTTGGAACATTCAAACACTTACTACAATTCAAGTTTAACACTTGTTTCCCCAATGTGGCTTTAAAGTAACCTTATACCCACATCTTTACTTTTACTGGCAAAATTTTAGCTGAAAGTGACTAAATTATTCAGTGATAGAAACATTTCTAATAGCTTGTATCCAGAAATGAATTCATAGTTTCAGAAGCAGAGAGCAAAAGTGAGAGAAGGTGAACTATAAATTAGTAACTGCAGATTCTTTTAAAATTCCAGGGGCACAAAAATAAAGTTATAAACTACTTACATTTACAAATTTATTCCAGGCAGCAGGGAAACAAAGCTTGTTGTGATTTTGGTAATATATAGCCACAGCTGCTCCATCTGAAGTCTGAGAGATTATTTTCTTTTGGGTTAGATTTTTTTTCAAGGTAAGAAGCATAGTGCTCCATTTTCACTTACTGCAGCTACTCCAACCAGCTGAGAGACTCCTGTTATACTATAAACTGTTAAAACTGGACATGTGATAGAGATACATTATTCAAAATAATATTACACAGCTGCATTAGTTCATGTATGACTAGGGCTCTATTTGTATGAAATGTTACTTCTGCCTCCATTGGCAAATATATTTACCATAATTTCAGTCAGAATTGTAATAAAAATACAAGCAAATATATCCTTGATTGTTTAAATATCAAGCCTTTTATGACCCTAGAGATACCCTATAGAGACACGAACCGAAAAGGCTGATCCAAAGCACAAATCAGTTGATATGAATCACTGCAAAGTCTGCTCCAGTTCGCTCACTCAGTGATAGCTGTGAAGTGAATTGTGACTCCAGTACACTTTGGTTGCTAGGAATAATATGAGAAAATTCTTGAATGCTTTAAAAAGAAAGACAGGAACATAATTATGAGATCATTAATATTTTCATTAATTGGGAGAGATGTACTGAATTAATTCCACAACTGATATGCATTCTGCAAAAATTTTCCATGGAAATAATTGTAACTCCCCAGGGTGGTGCTTAACTCACCATAAACAAACAATTAACATCAGAGAGAAAGATACTCTTTTCCTCTCATTTGATTGCACAAATCACAAATCTTTGTGAGAAATAAACAAAAAACAATGTGAAAAATTATTCTTTTGTGACTTGGGTAATAACTCTGTGAAACATCCTAGATAATCTGTTTTTCATAGCAGTATTTTGGAAAAAAATATGAATTTCAGATGAAGGTTGCAGGTTTTTTAGAGTTCCCTGTATATGTCACCAACACACTGTTCATAAATACAAGACTATTTGATAAAAATCAGCAGTTACCCATAGCAAGTGCCATTGCATCCATATTTTTGAAGTACATGGAAAATGACACTTCAGCTATTTTATATGTAGAGCCAGGATTGCTTGAATAGTGAAGCCAGTAGAAAGCAACAGATGAAACAAAACCAGAAACACAGACCATGACATTTTATGATAGAAATCTGGATTGCATCACTGGCCATTCCTATCCACTGTAAAACTCCCAAGCCTTTTAACTCATCATATGAAAGCCCGTTACCACACCGGGTCAATGATTCCTGCTCAGAGGCACCCTTTTGACTACTTACAATACATTCTTCAACCCTCTGCTGCCTCTAATCATTAAAAGAAGATTAATTCCCCAAATACGCAAGAAAGCACAAAGAACCAGGCAGACCATTCATTCTCAGGTAAGGTTAGAACAGAACAGGAGACACTGCCCTACAAATTTCACTGTATGTCAGGTAACTATGTCCCCACAGGAAAACCTAACACAGAGAAAACTCTTTTGCCTTATCCATCTTTGGCACATATGTAACATGTGGAAATCTGCTCCCTCTCATTGAAGGCTCTCAGGATTAGTGGTCTCTACAGAGAATCTCAATACACAGACTTCTCTGCAAGACTTATGGACAAGGGAAATAAGCAAAGTCCTTTTCTTTTTGAAGAATCTTTGAAAAATTGGACTGGTACCAGCTTTATTCAGCTAGGTCCCTTCATCTGAAATATTCATTTTGCATTTTGGATTTTTAGAAAAAATACACAGTAACCAAAATCATTTGCATTCCAACCTACTTGAGAAACACTGCATGCAGAAGACAAAGCTCTTCTGAAATGATGATAGCCCAAGCCAACTTTTCAAAATGATACTGTACTCCAAAACCAGATATAATTAATCAAAAGGGTCAAAAAGACTGTTAGGCAACAATCCAATCCTTTCCTCACAATCTGCTATGTCCCACATCTTTGGGCTGGGATGGCAGGAGAAAACTTCGCTTACAGCTATGATGGGTACGTGCCGACTCACAAGGAGAGGAATGTGTGGCTTAATACAGCTTTGTACTCCTCTGATCCCAGGCCATCTGTGTACCAGCTGTCCCCTGGTGAAAAACAGAGCATACTGAGTGTTTGCTGAAGGGCTTTTCACACATTTCTTTGCCTTGTCAGCAAACTTGTTTTAATGTGAGAAATTTGGTCACTCACTTTACTCTGTTCTCTCTCTTTCTTACACATGTATACAACCACAAAAACATCCTACCTAACAGTCAGGGGAGAGTATTACATGTAAGTTACAAAAGAGAAACCAGAATCACCAACCCATTGTGCTGTCCACCACCCATCATCACTGTGTCGAATTATCTTGCACTCAGCATCTATGTCTGATACCTAGAAGACTTTGTGCACTACTCAACAGTTTTTCTACTTCCATTGTCAAAATCCTCTTAAGACTATCCTTGTGTGTTGTTTTTTGTGTTGGCTTTTTGTTTTTACTTGCCATATTTTCTTTTCTATAGTCTGAGTGGATTTGCAATAAAAAAGGCTGCCTATGCTGAGAGGTTGAGAGCATCGTTAGAGAGAGGAACATTACGCAGCCACCTCAGAACAGTAGGATGCTTGATTCATCTATTCTGCTCTAAAATTCAGTTGAATAGATAATTACTTTTTTTTCAGAAGAGAAAATTTTGATCAAGGTACTTGTAAACCTTGTCCTTATTTCTAGGTCATGACAGTTATGACAGTTAAAAAAATCAAACTGGAAAAGACCCTTTAAAATAACTGAGATCTGCTGCACTGATAGCTCTGAAGGGTGAACCAGGGCACTAAACAGTCACCAGGAGTCCAGCAATCACTGTGGGTACTGGAGTATGTGGTAGCTTGAGCCATATTGTGTACCAGCAGGAAGAGCATTATACAGTAATCCCAACTGGAGCTGACAAATGGCTCGCTGTGACGAATGTGCTCATTCAGTATTTGCTGTGGATAGCTCTCTGCTCGAAAAGAAGTGCTGTTTCTTGAGAAGCTGGAGATGAGAAAAGGCAATTTTAAAGACTGTTATTTCCTGGTTGCCCCAGCTTAGAAAGAAGGCCAGGAAGCTGCTACGCACTTTGATGAATGGGAGTTTCAGATGACGAGAAACAAGGTCCCAGGTAGTTTTCCAGTGCCTTCTCTCTCCATTTTAGTTCAGTTTAATTGAAATAGTCGCTGCTCAGCCAAAAGATGATTTCTTGGAGCTTAGAGACTTACTTTCTTCTCAAAGTAACTTTCTAGATGCCTCATTACTGAGCATGCAAATAGCTGAAGGTTGACAGCATTTGTGGATGTTGAATTTTTGCAAATCATGCGGTCTGTAAACAACCAATGCACACTCTTGGATAGGAGATTCCTGCAAGAGATTTTCAAAGATGTTACAAGCCTCCAGCCTGGGGCACAGCCTCCAACTGCCAGCATCCTCCACCAGAGGAAGCCCACTGAAGACATTATTTAATATTTAATAATATTAAATTTAACAACACAATCTAAAAAGTGCATGAGAGACATTCAGCATATTGAACTTATAGGTTTTGCCTACAGCTCTGCCTGTAAGGAGGACATGTGCACTGCACAAAAATTAACAGAGACCACATAGGTTTATATTAGGAAGCAAATATTTCCAGAAAAAAATCTACAGGGAAGGCTACTTGGCTACAAGGTTACTTGTCCTTGTCATAAGTCAAACCCATGGGTTTGCCCCCAAGTCACACATAGCTTTGGCATGCATGTGATTTCAGGTCATGAAAATGTCACAAAATAACAAAACAGCACTTTAGTAAGGGCTGATGCACACAATGATTCTGTGTTTGCCACTTAAGGCTGGTGAAGCCATGAAAGGAAGGCAGAGGCACTAGAGACAGAGGTTTTCTCCTTTTATTGAAAAATCCTCTGTCTTGAGCAAAATTTCGTCCAAAGGGTTCCTAGAAAAGGACTCTGTGAAGCAGAGAAACACTGGACAGGACATAAGAAACATCAGGAGAAAAAAATTCTTTAAGTTTCACTGCAAGTCAGTTTAGCTCTAGCACCTGAAAAGCTTTTCTCTGCCTTTTGATACCTTTCTTTGCTTCAAAGAGAAGCAAATGAAAAGTGGGTATTCAGAAAGGGCTCTTAGATATCTACTCATTAGAGGATAAAATCTAGAAACTTCTCCATGCCTGCAGTCCAACCCTGCCATTACCAAGTATCATTCATGTAGTTCACACTGGGATCATTCACAGCTGTCTTGCTGCTACCAGCAGCAGACTACCAAGCATGTAGAGCCAGATTCACCGGTGGGTGCCGACTGCTTTGTACCACCCCAGCGATGTGAAGCAGCTGTAAACCGGGTTTAACGGGCCAGTTAAAAAAGCTTTGTTATTGCTTTGTGTTGCTGACACAGTTCAAAGCTGCCAAGGAACGTGAGACTGCATTCTTTTTGCAACAAAGTGGAAGTGTTAATCCCGACTTTGAATCCTGTCAAAATATTTAATAAAGTCCACTGGGAGGATCTTATATATTGACAGCTTTAAACTGAGTTCACTAACTCTTCCCTAGATACACCATTTCTGCCTCCCTCAAAAGACTGGATGTGCCCTCTGTGTGAGTAGATATTGAACTTTTTGCAATAATATACATTCATATATATCCACAACTTAAGCATGAAAATCTGTCCTCACTGACTGCAGAAATTTTTAATTTTATGATGACACGAAAAACCAAAACCTTCCAGGCTTCCTACATCATCATACATAAAATTATCAGTGTATACACTGATAATTTTGCACACACTTAATATGCATATATTTACATACTAAGCCCAAAGCAAGAAAATATTGCGACAATGCAATTTAACTGTTTATTACAGATCAAGAGGCAGGAGTTCAGACCTCTTATCAGACTCATGATGAAGTAATGTCCTGCTCTATGAAGCTATAAATAATACAAAGTTAACAGACCTGAGGCATCAAGGGCAGCTGGATGTGGTGATAGCCATGCTGGTTTCTGTGTGCTGTCAGCCACAGAAAACTGGCCTTTCTGTAGCTCAGTGGGACATCTTGGTTCAACCACATATTCAACTTTCTGAACCCTAAACAAATGTTTGAAAAGAGTCCTCTATCCAAAGAGTCCTGTTAAAATGGACGAGCTGCAGATTTAAATATAGAAGGGTGTATAACATTATCATTTACCTATACAATCTCCCAAACCTCTGCTACATAAACTCTTGTCATACCCCACCAGAGAGCAAAGTCTCCTCCTTTGATTGCAAAGTTGTATTTGCATAATTATGAACATTCTCCTTCATCCCTTTCAAATTTTAGCCATTCATTTTCAGTTTGACACAAAAACTACTAGATAAAGCTGTAAGGCATTTCTTGTGGAAGAATTATTAGTCTACAATACACCTGTTAACTATGCTGTTTTCAAAAGAAAAAGCAGACTTTGTCCTTCTGAATTCAAAATTACATAATTATGCAATGTCACTCTGAACAATAATGGTGAAACTGTTCTATAAAACCCCAATCTAGCAATCAATCAAAAATACATATCTTCATAAATTACCTATAACATTTATATACAGAACATTAGAACTTCCCATTTCAAGATTAAATCCAGACACTCCTAAATCCCTAGAAACCTGGCATTAAGATTTAAATAATGAGAGGCATAGTTTTTTTTCTGTACTGCCTCTCCCATCTGTGACTGGAATAATACAATTTGCACTAGCCAATTAGAATGATATTTTCTTATGCAGAGACTGAAATGCCTCAAAATACATTTCAAAATAACCTGGAAAACAGCTAAAGAATTAAGTTCTTGTTTAAAAAATAAGAAAGGCTTATTTTTCTTTTCCATTTTGCATTCTTCTCAACTTGTCTTTTGGGAACAGGAAGATCCACATTCATGGAAGGTACTTGGGAATCTAATTTCTGTCTGTGTGTCCAACTTGCACTGAAATCAATTGGAAATCAATGGGAATTAGGTATCTTGACTAACTTCTGGGTGTGGACTGATGTTTGAGAAAGAACAGAACCTTCAGAGGCAGAACAGAACAGTGAGCAAGGAAGGAGAAGCTGGTGAGGAACATTAGGTGGCTCAACTAAGGGTAAACCCAGTTCACGCTCATTAGTTCTCCACAGATTGTAAAGGAACTCCAGGGTGAACAGGTATAGCTGAACACTGTAGATGTTTAATGTTATCTTATATAAATTCCATCTCTGGCATCTGACAAAGTGTGATCAAAAAATTGTGTTCTCAAAAAACACGATAGCCACTACTTTCTCTGGTGCTAATGGATTACCTGGTGTCTGAATTCTCTCTACAGTTTTCTCTCAGTTAGGGTATCACAGGGTTTTCTTTTCAATCAGTAAGTATACTTTCTTAAAAATTATGATTCTTCAGAGCACTTGCCCTTTTTGTTTCATTGGATTGATATTAGCCAAAAAACTTATCCAGAAGAGGATTTGGAAAGGTATGGAAAGACACACAGTGTGTTGCTACAACCCTTCTTCCCCTAGAAAGCCACGCTAAAGATATTTTAATTAAAAAGTCTGCAAAAATAACAAATATTAAAAAAATCAGTAAAACAGAAGTTATCATTCTATGGCAGCCTCCAAAATACAAACAATGCCTTTGCTTTAATAAGCTGTATTTTGTTTCATTTATTTTTAAAGGAAATTAAGAATTAAGCAGTGAACTGAAGGAGAGCCCTTTCTTTCCTACACTCCAGAAGAGTTGACAACACCAATAATTCATGTAAAATGTGCTGTACTACACTGACATCTGCGAGGAGTTCATCATTCTTTGATGTTGTTTTCCTTTATAAAGCTTCTTTCTTTTCCTTAGCCTAACTACCTCTCCCCCCGCCCCAATGTCAAATGAAAATTTGACAGCACAGAGTACCCTAAAGCATCTTACCCTGAAACTGAAGACAAGATGGAAGATTCAAAGACGAGAGAACCTCAATTTTTCTCCTCAGCTGGCAGCTGCTTTTTGTAACTTTAGGCTCATTTTTGTGAAACATTACCAAGACAAAAGCACTAATGGCAATTTTTCACTGACCAGTACATGAGTATAATTCTCCTCAGTAACTCAGAAGTAAAATCTGGATCCCACAGAGCAGACCCAGAGGAAATCTGTGCCAGGCAGAAGTTTAATTATCAAGCAGGATATTAAAAACTTGATATCAATGCTGTCAACATTTCAATAACAAATATAGTTCCTAGAATCATTGCTGCTTGGAATGTATCTTTAATCACTTCTAATGTAATAATACCTCATCAGCAAGGCCTGCTAATATTGGTTAAGTCAGCAGCCATATTAATCAGTAGTATAGATGGATAATTTCTGTCTGAAAGCAGCAACTGAACTGATTATAAGGTCTTGCCAAGTTTATGCAGAAGAACTACCTGAATACTGAATTCTATGCTTAAATTTTCTCTGGCTCTACAACGGCCAGAAAAGGAATTAAAATTTCCTGCAGAGCTGCTGAATCTGTTGCACCTGGGGAATCTTGTGGCAAGCCTCCTCCTTGCACTCTAGCTTGCACGCAGAAGGAATTCTGCAATTTAATTCAACACAATGCGAAGTGTGGTCCCAAGAAACCAATAACAAAGTGATAGATCAGCTGCCCCAAACTGCTCCAGGCTGCTCTGTGCTCAGTCACACTCAACAAGATCCATATGATTAACAGCACACATCTCTAGTGTAAACACACCAGAGCTAGCCTTTCCAGCCTGCTCCAATGGAGAAGGGGCTAACGCTCACTAGACTCCAGGGTGCAATTCTTCTCATCCTAAGGTAGACATTTGAAATAGGTCAGACAAATTTCATGCCACAACTCTGCTCTTTACATTGACTAAAAAGAGAGCCTTATGGTGATCAGCTCAGCTGAAGCCAACAATTACACAGCTGATTCTTAGGGCAGAGTTTATTTATTTAGGGCTATAGATAAGACAGAGGGGTTTAGAGACACTTGTGCCCCACTGCACTGGCAGTTGGAGGTCAGGTGGGAAACCACAGGGCATGTAAGCTGTATGAAGCACCTGAATCAAGTACTAAACTGAAGTAGAACAAACGTTAATTTTTCTTTCCTTCTGCGAAAGGACAGAGACCAGAGCTCAAGGTCCAATTTACCACTCTGTTTTGCAGCAACTCATGAAAGAGAATCATAAAGTGGTTTAGGTCGGAAAAGACCTTTAAGATTATCAAGTCTGATCATTAACACAAGGCTGACAAGCCCACCATTAACCATGTCCCTAAGCACCATATCTACATGTCTTTTAAATACTTCCAGGGATGGTGATTCAACCACTTCCCTGGGCTGTCTGTTCCAATGCTGGATAACCCTTTTGGTGAAGAAATTTTTCCTAAAATCCAGTGTGCCATGAACAGCCAGTTTTTCCAGGAAACAACATTCCAGAATGCTATGGGAAATGGTGTCAGAGGTTTTACTGAAATCCAGGTAGACACATCCACAGCCTTTCCCTCATCCACCAAGCAGATTACCTTGTCACACATCAGGTTAGTCAAACATGACCTTCCTTTCACAACCCCGAGCTGGCTGGGCCTGATTCCCTGGTTGTCCTGTATGTGCTGCATGGCAGCACTGAAAATATCTGCTCCATGACCTTTCCTGGCACCAAGGTCAGGCTGACAGGCCTGTGGTTCCCTAAATCATCCTTCCGGCCCTTCTTATAGATGAGTATCATATTTTCTAACCTCCAGTCAAGTGGGACCTTCACAGTTAGCTGGTAAATGATGAAAAGGGGCTCAGTGAGCACTTCCACTATTTCCCTCAGTATCTTTGCGTGGATCCCATCCTGCTCCATAGACCTATCTATGTAATAGTAACAACAGAGTAGGAACAACATTTCTTCCCTAAATCTCAGGGAATGCCCCATACAAATTTTGCATGTAGGAACTAGATGTTCACCTCTCCAACTCCTGCCCTCACAAGGACTTACCAGATCATGGTGCAAAATGACAGGACTGCTGCTTCAAATCATTTTATAGCTTTTGCTGTTTGTACTTTTTGTAAAGTACAGGTTCCATGGCATGCACTTTCTATGCAGTAAAGCAATTAAGGTGACATTTTCAAAGTTATCTAACTGAAATATTTTCAATGAAGAAAAGTAATGGTATGTTTTAACTACAGATCTTAACAGCAGGACTGGTCAAGACAAAGCAGAAAAAAACGCACACCTAGGAGAGATATCTATGCATCAACTCCTATTTTCTGGCTAGTAAAGTGCTCTGAGTTCAATAGATGCTTGAAGCCATTGCTGGAACACAGACTAGTTGCTTTTCTACCAGGAGTTCCTTTGAAAAACATTACCTCTCTCTTCCAGTTGGCATATTTAATTTTCAATATAAGAATCTGACCCAAAAGATCAAGATCTCTCATTTCCATGGGGGACTTCTGAAAGAGCTGTAAATGAGTTTATTCAGATCCTAGAAACATTTTAGACACAACACATAAGTACTCTGTGGGGCTAATCTGAAAAAAAAAAAAACATTCATTTATTAGAATTAATATATTAAGATACTTTATAACAAATGGATATTTTTACTCACATGACTTTTGTCTTTCCATTCATTTATGGAGTGCTCTATTAGTCAGATATGCCTTATTCCAGCAAGATAAAATTGTAGAGATACACAGCACCTTACAACTACAGATTAGCTGGTTAATCAAAACCTGTGTCACTGATTGCTTAGCAAGTACTCTGCTTTGTTATCAGCTCCATCTTCTTTTCACTGAAAGGGAGAGGATGAAGAAGTCACAATGTCAAGAACGCTTTGATCTTGTCAATAAAAATACATATTCAACATCATCTCAAAGATACACCATAAAAGGGAGCTGATAAAAATTCACTCTGCAGATTCAGGTACTTAAAGGTCCTTGATGAATTTTTTACTAACATGCTTACTTTGGTTCATGATCTAGATACTATTCCTTCTATGTCTGTTTTGTTTTACATTGAGCTGGCAAAGGTAACAGTCTAGAGAGCAGCTTTTAAAAAGTATTTAAATAAAGCACTTACAGTTCCACTGAAAATACTCTGTTTTAAAAAAAAGAATTTACACTTCATCTCTCTGTCAACAGAGAACTTTGCATTCCTCTTGGTTTGTTGGCCATATATGCAGAACAAGTATCACCAATGAAGTAAATGTTCATAAATTTCTCACAGTTTTAATCCCAATTCTGCAAATTTCTTGTGGCATGGCCTTGGACAGTATTATTTTACTCATTTTAAAAGAAGAGCACTGCAGTCTACCCATTTATCTCATAAGGATGTTGTATTGACTGACTGATAAAGCATAAAGAACTTATAAAAATGCCATTATTATTATACCTGACCATCATACAGTACTGCTTAAATTATCCAATTGCCTGAAAATAAATTCATTATTATTATTTTATCATGTTTAAGCTAGTGTGGCAGTTCTGACACTTTTAAAAGCCATCTCTATTAACTATCAAAAGAGGACACAATGAGGCAGGAGCTATGGAAACAGCTGTCAAGAAAAGGCCTCTTCTGTTCCTGGAATATTAATGGCTTAGCCATAAGCTGAAAGTGCTGGCTAGCAGAATAAATAAATCAGCACCAGAATTCAGAGTTTATTCTTTTTTAATGCTCCCTACATTAGATTATACCTTTTTCTGAAGTTCTTGGAACTTAGATAAATTCTGTTTCTCTGGAGTGATTGGCAGCATGAAATTTCAGAATGCTGTGCTATCGCCTATCCTTGTTTACCCTACAGACTCTATTAGCTACTGCTGTCTCTAAAAATGCATTTCTGTTATAACAGTTCCAATATCTTACTAAAGCATGCCGTCCTTACAGAGCTACTGAAAGTTACTTTGACTTCACAACATTTAAATTCAGGGCAGTGTTTCCCTCCTGCTTTATACAACATCTCTCAAAAGCTGCATTCTGCTGCAGAAGGGTTTAGAGGTATTTGTGATTCAGATACTAAGCCTCATGTCAGCTTTCCACACTGCACAGGGTTCAAGGCTGTGCTTTTAGAGCAATCTGTAAAATTTAACGCTGTTCCTATTAGTTGTTCAGCCCCTGACTGATCTTCAAGGCCAGCAAAGCACTATGTTGTACAAACATCCTCTGATACAACCAAAAATGCTGCTACTGATAGTGGGACAAGGGATGCTAACTTCGGCCAGACTCCCTCTTTATATATGAAGTGAATATCAAAGTAATGAATTGGAGGAAAACAACATGTTTTGAGTTTGCAAAGGCATAGGCTGTTCATTCCTTTTTTTTCTCCATTTGAAAAAGCCTGGCTGACAGAATTAAGTCTTCAAAGCTGATTCAGTCTTTTTTATGCTGCCTGCTTCTCACCAAAGCTTTAAAACAAAAGAATGACTCAGTAGTGTGCATCCAATTAAATCATGTTTGCAAATAATTTTTCATTATCTGCCTAGATTTAATGATGACATATGGTCATTCTGGGGACAGACTGTAAGTTTGGAACTTTATATTTCAGACATAAAATCTATTACGGAGTTCTGGTGCTTCCATTAAACTGCAGTCTCAGAGAGGGAACCTCACTCAGACCTCTCAAGGGACTTTGTATATGTTATGTTAATTTTAAAATTATTGAAATATATTTAAATGTATGCATTTTCAAGCTCTTGTGGCTACAGTATAGCTTAACTGTAAAAAAAAAAAACCGAAAAAAACCCCACCATAAATTATTCATGAGGCACTTACTTACTGGGATGACAGAGGGAAGAGGAAGAACCACTCAGTGATTTCAAAAGGCTTGTTCTCCTGTATCCCAGGACACAAGATGTGTGATAGACAAAGAATTACACCACACACGGGGTATGTCAGGTTCAAAATTAAGAGCAAGCCTTCATCATCACCAAAGACATTTTAGGTATGTGCCCATTTGCTGAGCAGAAGGGGGAGGGCAGCACCAAAAAGCAATGCTGTGATGGGAAAGGTGGAACTTCTCCTGCACTGAGTGCCCAAGCACGTACAATGGGCACAGGACCAAAGAATTCATACAGCTAATTCAGCTGAACAACTGCTCAGTGGGTTGCTCTGATATACTAGGAGCGTATGAAATTAGGAAATGTTGTTCCTTCACGCAGACTTGAATAGAAAGAAGCTTCCTGACACAGAAAAGACATAAGCAAACATTCTAATAGGACTAATAGTGGATTTACAGTAGTGAAAAGACCTATTGAATGTACAAACACAAAAGCATAATTTAATGTGTAAAGTGTCTGTCTCTTAATGAATAGGTTGGAAATTCAATAGTAAAAAAGCATGCAAATGGACATAAGATTTTTTTAAAGGGATAAAGTCTGAAAATAGTCTGGTTTTTATTCTAATAGAGTTACCATCATAGTTTTCCCATAAAGTCAAAGCTCCTTTATTGCTAATTGGGTTTGCCTGCAGAAAGCTTAGGCCTTCAAACACTGCTTCCTTTCCTTTTATAATTTCTTGTTTTATAAAGTAGTGATTCTCATTCATGATGTTTGATGAAGAGAATATATATAGATTCCTGCAGAGGAAAATAAAACACTGAAGGTAACAACTCTATTATTGCTAACGAGTTTATGCCCACAGGTTAGGAAAAAGGAAGGGGGGGAATTGTCATCTGAGAGATAGGAATATCCCTACCTGTTTTTCAATGTCTATAGCCAGAGTTGGCTCTATAATTTACTTTATCATGTCTGTGTGGGAAATCAGGACACATGCAACCCAACATTTAAAATTTTCTTGTGTTCTCATCTATGCTGGCCCAAACAGAAGAGGGGTACTTGCTTGTTTCTAAATATGGACCTTGAAAGCAATGAACACTAACATGAAATGATACCTTAGTTATTTTTAAATATATCTCTAATGTTATCCCATTAATACTGTAGGGATTATAGAAAACAAGATGCAGATATTTTTTGATGATACAGAACATTTTTCTGCTGAAGGCTAGCTAGCCTAACACACCTCATATACATTTACCCAACCTGCCCAGCAAAACCTACCATTTTTAGCTTAAGAATCCTAGCAAACTTCCTTCAAACAGGGGGCTCCTCGGCTTATAGAGTAGGAACAAGCTCAAAACATTGCCAGAAGAATTTAAATTCTAATGGTTATGTTTCTATTTTCACACTAAATTTGACTTTAATATTCTTATTGATATCATATCATGTGAAACAGCAGCTATGCTTTGTCTCAAACCTCATGTACGTTGGACAAATGTACCATGGCAGCAACATGACAATTTGCAGTGAAACAACACACTGGAGCTTCCTCTATGCCTACATCCAACGGAATTAAACTGTTGTTTGCAAGGTAGGATGTCTAGCTGTTACTACTGTTTCTAGTATAGCTCTTTACCAAGATTGAAACGTCATTGCTCTTACTTATAAATACCATAAGAGATGGCAAAAAGAACTTTTACAAAAAAAAAAAAAAAGAAAAAACAGCAGTGAAAACAATGCTATAATCTCACAGAAAAAAAGATTCTCTACCCAGAAATTTATCTTCTGCTAAGTTCTGACAGGTGTTTTTCTTTTTCTTGGCTAACTTCTACTAGTGAGTATCAGCTTGCATTCATCAGCTATAGCAGTACCTGGAATGGGGAATTGATCAAGGTTAGAACAAACTTATTTTGTTTGTGGGTTACCTGTGGTCATGCTCAGTTGCTCCACGGGTTCATTGCATGGTTGTACAGACACTTCTGCCAGGGTAATAGTAAAGAGGGTATGGGGAGGGGGGAACAAATGGGCTGGTTCCTTTTCCCACTAACATAGATGATGTCAGGTAAAACAACCCACAGAAATGCAGTTATCTCTGCTTTCTACTTAGTCTTACAAATCCAAAACTGAATTCTAAAGAGCAAAGTCCCAGTTTTTCATTTATCTGTTATAATGGGGACAGGTTGGTATAAAGATACAGATGTATATATTGGAATACACAAGCTGAGAGAGCGCTTCTAAATAGCAAATAAAGCAGAATGTTTACCATGAGGCTAATTTAAAAGTGAAACTGTCAAGTGCCAACCTCGACTGGTTTATACAAAAGTAAGCAATTGTATACAACTTGTCCAACTTGTATACAAAGTCTTGGTAGGAACAAGAAAATAAGAAAAGAAAACTTCACCCCATAATGTTCTTCCAACAGAGAATCTTGTAATAACCACTTAACTTTAAAAGAGAGCTAGAAGACATTAGTCACTGAGGAATTTGTTTTGCGTCCATGACATGTACTGCCAAGAAAAGCTACTCAGTCGACAATAAGCTATTAATAAATTGTGACCCTTCTTCCAATTTTCAGTATTTCTTCAAGGAGGGAGTTGACACAAGTCACTTTTAAGATATATTAAGACACTCTTGATCTTAGGTATCCAAGCATGTTTTGGCATTGTCTTTTACTTTTTGGCATTACTTCAGGTGTTCTTTAGGACAGCATAGATCTTTGTTATATGTAGGAAAGACATTACAGATTCATGAACCTCAATATAGATATAAGACTCTTTTTTTATGCCATTGTACATATGATTCATTTCAGCAAAAAGAAGCACTGAATATTTGGAATCAATAACTGGAAGAGATATCTACAGGCCGTAACATACATTTGTTTGCAGTGTCCTTGTTTTTGGCCAGCACAGAGTTAATTTTTTTGGAGTACCTGTGAAGGGGAGGAGCCTGAAGCCATGCAGGTGTGTCTAGGCTGTTATTCTATACCACCTTCCATCACTGCTGGAGGGCAGAAGTAAGGGATTTCCATTTCAAGAATTTGGCCATGGCTTGCAGTTGGGAAAAAGCCTGGGCACAGAGGGTCCATCCACTACTGTTCATTGTCTCAGGGTCACGCCACATTGTGTCAGTGGGTGAGCATTTTTTGCATGT
The DNA here is from genome assembly GCA_013396755.1 of Sclerurus mexicanus. NCBI lineage: Eukaryota > Metazoa > Chordata > Aves > Passeriformes > Furnariidae > Sclerurus > Sclerurus mexicanus. The sequence goes on from VWZF01002437.1 coordinate 1,852,415, forward strand.
ATATCACCCTCTTTTTGTATACTTTGGTTATTAATATTGTTGCTGTTACTGTTTGTTTTCTTATCTCATTGCTGTTTCCACTAAATTTTTCACATCCCCACCTGTAATTTTCTCCTTTTTTTGTGACTCTAATTCTCAACCCCATCTCTGGAGTGGGAAGGGGGAAAGCGAGCAAGTGGTATCTGGTTTGGGGGAGTTTTGGTCAGGGGGCACTAAATTGCACAGTGTAGTTCCTAAAGCACAACAGCAGTGATGATGTTTTCAGTCAGGAAAGCAAGAGGTGAATAGCGAGCTTTGTGCTGCAACTTCAAAACACCTGTCACATCCTCATTGAATTCTGCAGCACAAAGTTAACAAGATGTACAGAATGAATTCCCTTAAATTATTTGACAGGTGATATTTGAAAATCTGGCAAAAAAGGGAAAAACATCACAACCACTTCTCAACTGTGCAAGACAGATACATGTTCTGTTGTCCTGTTTTCTCTCCTTCCACCTGTCACTTCTTTCAGAGCTTAAAGCTGGGGCTGACTGAGCAGATCACTTGTCTGTCTGCTCAGGAAGGACTTTTAAAAACACAGTTATAAAACTGGGAGAAATAGTCACTAAAATCTTCAGGAAACAAATGTTCAAGTTTTCACTGGAAAATCCAGTATTTTTTCACTCAGACTTACTCCCTACTCATCGCATACAGGCTTCTCATAGCATAAATTCTAAGTCATAATTCTATCAAAGATAAGTATTTAAGCAAAAGTCAAAAAATCTTCTACTAATTACTTGTTGTTTACAAAATATACCAACAAGCCATCTTGGGAAGCATCAGCAATTCCAGTGTAATAATGACATCACGGCCCAACTCTGTATCAGAAAAAGGCGGACAATGCAGCAGCCTGGACCCTACCTAATATTCCAAAATTGTATACCACCAAAATCAGTGTCATTTCCACTGAAAGTAATAAATTATTACAAAAATAGAAAATAATTAGAATTCTGAAAATAGGAAATAATGGCAGAAACACAAACTGGGAGAGGACACAAAGAACAGTACTTCTCTTCTGAAATGTACTTTAAGAGCACATGCAAGACTTCAATTACCTGATTTTATGCATGGCAGAGTATTGCTCTGTGTCAGGGCCTTTGAATAAACTATCCACAGAATGCATTCTTTTACTGAATCACCATTCATAGCTCCTAGAGTATGGACAGGCACTAAAGAAATATTCTTCATCTGAGGAATGACAACATGTCTGTAAAACTGTCTGGTTTAAAAGCATCACCCAGGCTTTCTGGAATAAAACTTGGGGGTTTTTTTCTGGAGACGATAAACAGCTATTACATTTAGATGATCTTGTGTTCATTAGCTAATACCCAGCTGTGAGATGTGCTGAACTTCAGCATTAAACCTTCATTACTGGAACATAACTTGGTGTTTTACAAACACTCAGTAAATACAGTAATGTTTATCCCAAGTCTTCCACCGAAACTTAAGAAATAGTATTTTTCCAAGTCTTCTGAGGACTGAGGTCAGAAATAACTTGTACAATATGCCAAGACAAAGATGATCAACCTGGCTAAAACTAGCTGTCTTGTCAAATGTAGTTAATAAACACCAACAGCTAAAACTTGAGAAAGAAAACCAACTAGGGTTGAAAGATGAAGCAGGGAAATTGTTTCAATGACAGACACTTCCTCTTCACAGACCATAAATTAAATCTTCCTCAAAGCAGTTGGATATGGTCTTGATCACATTGTGTAAATACAGTACGTAATTTAAAATTACTTTTGTAATGTTAGCACATTACCTGTGGGATTGGATCACATTGCAAAGAAACCACTTTTAGCCCAGGTTTACACAGCAGGTATCTGACATTTAAAAGACTATGACATGCTAAATAGCTTTATTTAGGTACCTAGTTTTCCAGCTTTCAGTAATGCATTTTTTTTTATTTTAATCAAAGCGTCTCTGTAACATCTTGGCAATGATCTAGATATAAACAAAATAAAAAATCTGGAATTAAACTTAGCTCTCACAGCTTCTGCTCTCTTCTTTATTACATTCACAAAACACAGTGAAAGAATCCAGCAGCTCTATAGTCAGAATTAATTAGGTAAACTGTTGTCTGTGGAGGGAAAAAAGTAACAAAACAAAACAACAAAAATACAAGCTTAAAGTAGCTTTGGAACTCTTACTAGTAAAATTATATAGAAGTAGATAGTTTCTATGACTGGAAAAGAGAATGCGCAGAAAAATGCATCCCAGCAGTATTCAGGCTAAGGAGCTAGGGACATAACTAAGGAATTTAATGAAACACAAGCAATTACTTTTGAAAATTCAAGATTGTAGATATTCCTTATAAGTAACTGTAGCATCTACCCTCAAAGCTCAGAGAAGGGCATTTGTGGCAACTAAACTCTCCGCGACCATTCAATGCACTCTAAAATAAAGAAGAGGAGCCTGTATGGTGCCACACAGAGAGCATGGAGAAGGAAGCCTCCAATGGACAGCTTCCCAGAGGCCTCTGCCCAGGGGCTGGAGTCAGTCTTTGGTTCTACTGAGAGAGGTGAAGGCACACAGCCACATCGAGACTTCCACATTGGCCTGAGTTTGAATACACTTTCATCCCAAGTACTCTGATCATCAACACAGAGCAATACAAGTAGCAATTTCCTATAGAGGCTCAAGAGGAACAGAAGTCAGGTTGGCACTGCTTGAGCAACAAAGCCTATGTAAAGTCCAAACAGCACTAGAAATTAATTTTTAATGGAATCAAAAAAAAAAAACTACTGCTTTTATGTATAGCATTTGAATTTTGTCTTTTAATATAAAAAAGTATAAAATGTATTAATTTGCTTTGGATGAAATGTGGAACAGATCAGGTAATGAAAATGCAGTGTGTGTCACAGTAAGGAGAGTTTTGGGGAAGAATGCTGTCACTGCATGAGTAGATGTTCTCTACAGCAGATTAATTTGTTTTAAGAGCATAAAAAAATCTCTGTAGTATCTCTTGCTGCAGCTCTTCTTTGACTATGCCTCATGCCCTGGCTTTCTTCTTGCAGTCATACATAGCACTTTGTACACACATTTAACTCCACGAGCTCCTGACCCCACCATATGCACCACCACAGGTTTCTATGTAATTATCACTATTCTGGGAGCACATATACATTTTTAAGTACTAGGACATCTTTAAGCGTGACAGCAATATGGTGCCAATATATTTATATTTTAAGTGTTGAATTACAGTAGTTGAATGGCTCATCTTATCTGATCGAGTAAAAAGTATTAATGAAACATATCTTTATTCCCTAGTTATCTCTGCTATTGATCTGTACTGGAAATCAAATTTTGTAAACAATCTGTATTGTTAAACTCTTTTGATTTTATGTAGAAATGTGAGTTTTCATTCTAATTAAATATACAGCACAATTTTTCTTAAAACACAATTAACATAGCCATTTAGGCATGTAGCAAGACAGTTACCAGTCTGTGTCTTGCAGTTAATTATGATAATTCATAAACACAATTTCAAACTATGAAGAATTTTCAGTGGTGCACACCTGCCCCCTTGTGCCAGTTTTACATGAATGCCTTTTTCACTCCTTAGCGGACTAATGAACTAGGCTCACCTTGCCCTGACAGGCTGTATTAAAAGCTTGCATGCAGTTATTTTGCTCCTCATTTTCTTTGTACAACAGAGAAGAAGAAAAGATATATTGTTGTATGTCTCCATCTCAGCTGCTGGACAGTTTTTTTTCTGAAAAAAATGAGGGAGATTTAGAAAAACGGGGATAGGTACATAGCTATCAATATATATAACAGGAGGATTACAGCAAATGACTGTGGCCAGTGGCAGTTTCTTAATGTCTTCACTGTAGCAGGGGAAGAGACCTTTGCTTCCATCACAGGCCAGATAAAAGAAGAAACAAGAGAAGCTTGTTCTGCACTGCAAAAGACAGTAAGTAAACTATGAAGGCTGGTTTTCATAGTAAAACTTACTACACTTGGAACAGTCAGCCAAGGGAGGCACTGAATGCTTTCAAGTGTAATTTCATGTGAAGCAAAAAAAATTAAATTTTATTCCAGCAGTGCTCCTTCTGTTCCCCCAGGCTTTGTAGTTGGACTGGAGACTGTGAAAAATACTCATCACAAGTGCTCACATATCCACTTAGGAGAACTGGTGCTTGAACATCCACTACCCTTTCCAGCCTGCCATAAAGCAGGAGCAAGTGGTGGGACTCAGCTCCTGGGTAGCAGAGTCTGTAACAGCCCACTGGGGTACCTCTGGCTTGATAGCTCCTCCTGCCTCCCCTGAGTCTCCCCACCTGCCGCACTGGGTCCATCGCCTCCATTGCTGCACGCCCACTTCCAGGTAACATATCCCTGTGTCCCTCCTGCCACAGCTACTGCTTTGCTGCCTGAGATAAAAATACACAACAGAGTAGAAAGAGCAATTTACATTCCAAAAAAAAAAAATAATAATAATTCGAAAGGAGAGCTCAGAAATCTGTGGGTACTGAGCCCATGCTGAATGGTAGAGCTGAGCTTTTGCCAGAAGGTACCCTCAAGGTCACCAACCCAGAGTGGCTTGCCTTGAGAGGGTTTGCACTCAGGACCTGCTGCCACCAGTAGAGGCGAGGCATCACCGCTTATCAGCAGCAAAATCTGTCACTTCCTCAGAGCTGTATGAGGAGCATCCACACCCTTAACAAGGCTAGGACATAAAATTAGGATTTGGCCCTCAGTTTTTCCAGGTGTCCTATTTCTGCTTGAGGATTTCCTATCTGTTGAAGACCAACATGAGCATTCTCCAACTCATTCCACACAATATAATTTAAAAATGACTGATGACGTGATTAGCCATACAGCATATATACCAAGTCAGCTCTGCACTATATGTCACCCCTTCATATTTTCTTCATAGCATGTAGGAAATGCTGAGGCCAAAACCAAATCTGAAACATCTCCAAGGTGAAGCACCTCACCTGGGATGGCACAGACATTCAGCCATCCCCACTCATGTTTCACAGCCCCAAACACTTTGCTGAACATGCATCTCAGCCTTATTATAAAAAATGAAAAAGAGAAGGTCTTCCAAAGTATGACTGATTTAACTATTTTTATCCAATAACTCAAATCCTCATCCAAGATTGTTTGTTCTTCTCACCACCAAAAGGGTTTTGAATAAGTATCTTGTCCAAGAATCATTAACAGCCAAACCACAGAGAGCTCAGAATTGATATGCATTTCACTGACCATGTCCCATTTCATATAGCCTAATTAAACAGTCCTTAGACTAAAGAGTTGGAAAAAAAGTCAGCACAGCTCTAGTGTAGTTGTTAGATACTTAGGCAAAAAAATTTTATGATCCTTAATTCAAAGAAAATTTTGCTATATTCAATTCATTAAAGGAGGATGACTGGTTTCTTAAAGCACACTGGAGTGTTAAATGTTGAGTGAAATTTCCAACATCACTCTGTAAACACATTCAGATTTCAGATGTGATTTGAAAAACCCACTTGTCTTTCATATTCTTGGTTATAAATCTAAATATATTATAAAATCTGTCTCTTCAACTTTATTTTGGCTCAGCTGAACACAGAGTATAATACAGACAAGAAATACAACAGATTAAGAAATCTTAGTCTGGACTAAGAAACAAGGTCCATTTACTCTAATATGATCCATGGTTTCACAATGTTGCTTTCTGAAACTAGATAAAGTTGTTAAATACTGTATAGAACCCTTCACTGCATATCTGTACAGAATTCAAAAGAGAAAAATCATTTTTAAATAATCTAAAGCACAGACTAGATAAGCTTGTTCCACCTACCTTATTTCGCTTCCGGTCCAGTTGTGGGTTCCTCATGGCAGCGATCACAGTTAAAGCATGTTGCAATAACACATGAAAAGCCTGTTGTTATTTTACCCCTTAAAAAGTGTGTTTCTGGGACAGGATTCATATAACCTTAAAATAAACAGTCACTAGACCAGCAGCATTTAGAGAAGGAAAATTCTGGGAGGCACAGGAGTGTGTGTGCTTCATGGCTCATGTGCTCGACTTGGAGGACAAATTATTTTGATTGTGACCAGTGACTGTGCCCTTGTTTTGGGACATTTTGTACCAGTTCAGATCACAGTTCTGGCCTTCCTGTAGGAGGATGAGTACAGTCCTGTTCATATTCTTGATCTTTGAGAAACAGTCTTGCAGTACTGAGAAAAAGAAGAAAGGCTTAAAATAAGAAAACATGCTTGTCTAGACTTGTTACAAGGCCTTCAAATGAGCAGATCTGACATATTCTTCTGGCTTAGCCACCATACCATGAGAAGTTAAAATAGAAAGCAGTAGAATACCAACAAAAGCATAAGCAGCAACTAGTCAAAACAGCATCTAAAATCAATCTGCTCAAAAGCGGCTGCAGCTGTGTTGACTTTATAGCATCCGAAAAATAAACCAAGTTGCAAAATTACAACTTTACTAATCTCACAGAACACTGGTACTGCAGAGATGGCTACTATTTCCAAAGGAGTGGCAAGCTGAGAAAGCTCTCACAGGAGTCCTTGGTAGGTGCTCCCTCTAACATCAAGATTGTAGCTGTTGCCATTGTAACACATCCTTCCTTTCACAGTAATCACAGCTGTGCAACAGAGCACAGTGGCCAGTGGCATTGGAAAAGGGAGTATGGTACTTGTGTGATACGTTTCATGAGAATGGAATAAAGAGCCTTGGAATGAAGAATAATTCACAGGTATTATTTAGCATAACAATGAAAAACTGCAGGAAGAGAAAGTTACTTGAAGTACTCCAATGTCTGTGGTCTTTCTCCCTTCTCACAAAGGTAACTCCCACAGAGCATAGCAAAACCGTTTTAGTGGGGTTTAGGGGTCAAATGAAAATGCAGGGACCAAAGTAAAATTTTAAGTAACTTGAAAATTTGAAAGCATAACTGTAAAATATTGTCTTCCAAGACCTTACAAGACCCTTGAATCTATTCTTCCACTGAAGATTCTCTAACAGCACACCAAGTCATGCTGCAAGGAGCAGACCTTTCTCATTATTTTTAATAAAGTTAGAAGGAAAGATAAAGGTTGGAAGTGCAAGCACATTGAATGTCGATTCAAATGCCTAGATCCACTCAGCACATGGTTTGCCAAAACTATGATCGATTTTATTCAGTTCCATATTGATGGAGGAATTGTTTAAGCTGCATAGCTAACTAGTTGATTAAGAATAATTATCACCTAATTCTTGTATTTGTTTTGAACTGCTGGAGTAGAAATTAAAATGGCAGTCTCTTGAATAGCTGGGTCACTCAAATAAATACATAAACTCAGTTCTCAATTGAACTGCTTGACAGGAAGACCTGATATGCCACTTATCCCATTTAACTTGATATATCCACACCATAAAATAGCTGCAGTCATCAAGGTCTGCCTAAAGAGCACCTTAGAGCATAATTCATCTAACACATTTTAGATGCATGCTTCCTAATGTCACTACAAGCTATGAAATTGGAGGATATCAATGTCATCTTGTGTCATAGAAACTGTAAGTCAGGAAAAATTGTTTACTTTATAATGACACATTTATTTATAGAAAGGCTGGGATTTGGTACAGGTAATCATGTTTCACAGAGATCCTATCTGATGAATACAGAACAAGTAGGGCTAGAAACTGAGAGGTTCCAGTAGGTAGGATAGTACCTTTCAACACAGCTCCCACAGTGAGCAACAAACTGCACCTACATGGCATGAGCCCTTCACTCTAACACTGATGGAGAGAGAATGACTCCTGAATCAAGAGTTCAGTCCAACATGAGGGATAGCATAATGAAGATGCTAATCTTCTGACGAAGAGAATGAACAAGAAGTGATTTAGGTATTGATGAGAGAGCAAAAAGTGTGATTTGGCTCTTTTCTGAAATCAGCAGCTGAGCTCAGAAGCTGCCAGAAGTACCGACAGGCAAGGAAGGCCACAGAAAGCACAGTCAAGAGGACTCTTCACAGAGAACTGTTCAGAGCTGACACAACAGAAATGTAATACTCCTTGGGGTGAATGGGCATATCTAATCTTATTTGAGTTCTGCTAAAAGATCTTGTCAGGAGAACAGGTAGGTGAGCTACTCTAAAGTTCCAAACCTGAATGTAGAAACTATGGAGGCCAGAGCATGGTCTGGAGGCCTGATGGGAGGGGTCTCCAGCCCATAGGTTCATAGACAGAGATCTCGGAATTTGACAGAAAGGAGGCAAAAGGTCAGGATGTACAGTGAAGCCAGTGAACAACTGCTGGGGGAGTGAGAGCTTAATGAGGAGACAACACTATCGTTTTTCAAGCAATTTAAATTCTCAGTGCCTTGAGAAGCCTCTTAAAAATACCTTCTTTGAGTCCTGGAAAAGCTGCAGTCCAATCAACACAGCCTATAAGTATGCCAAGAGAAAAAAGACGGAGGAGGAAAAACACAGAAAAAAATATGGCCTGAATCAAAGAACAATCACAAAAGCTGAAAGTTGTTTGTGAAATCATTGAAAATGAGTATTTATATGACAAGCAATATTTTAAGAGCCAGCTGTTAATACCTGGAGATCTCTCTTTGTAGACACAAGTGGTCAAGGCCACAAGCCAGTAGTCTTCTGCATAAGAACAGGCCTCTCCATATGTAGATTTTATCAATAGGAAGCAGATGTGAAAGAAAGCAAAGCTAAAAGATATAAAATCAAGGACTGTTTAGACTCTGTTTAGGACACAGTGCATAAATATGAATCTCTAGTTTCTGCTGTCATTGTTAAACACTTGCCCCACAAATAGCATATCATGCAGTAGGTATCAAGTTTGTGGAGCAGGTGAGTTCTGTGGTACATCATCTTATTCTGGCACTAAATACAGTTCAGAGACAGGAGCTTGCTGTGGTGCCGCATAGCTCAGTCTTCTGACTGTACACAAAGGATTCCTTCCCACAGGGCACAAGACATGCGCTTTAAACTTACTGATATTTTGTTCCCTCTGTACTGAGACCTCAGTTTCTTCATAAATTTGCCTTTATGAATGCCATATGCAAGTGGATGGCCTGGTTTTGGAATTCCAACTAACTGCTCTAAAGCTGGAGGGGGTATCTGCACGCTATCCCAGATCAATTCTGACACTACAGCACAGACATACACACACTGACAGGTCAAGCACATCCACACAGCACTGAGTAAGAAATCTGTGGCTTTTCAATTTAGCCATGCCTTCCCACCCATATCATGCTACCTCTTTCCTTATACCAATATTACTGGGTTGGAGGCTGTAGAATAATAGAATCACTGAAAGATGAGACATGCTGATAAAAGAAATCCTTTGGAAGAAAAAAACCCAAATCTGGATCATTCAGTGATACCTTTGTAGCGTGTCCCACAGATAGCCTCATGGAAAAATAAGAGAGGTAGTCAGTGCAGGACAGGATTGGAAACGGTTGGGCTTGCTGGTGTGAGTGGGAGAAGTACATGTCACAGCCAATGCACTGGGCAACTATTCCCTCTGTACAGAGAACTCTATGGTACATTGGCTTATACTTGTCTATTAATACAACAGACAAAATCAAAGGCCCGGTTCTGTGACAGGGCAGAAACAAGGGCATCCTAAAAGCAGTGATAGCTAGAAACTCTCAGCCTATCTCAACACAGTATGGACTGTTTCCATAGGACTTTCAAGTTCCAGTACATAGATCCTTTTCACAATTATATTCTATGGGGTCAGTAAAGACAGGAGAGCCTTCTTCATTTCAGCCATTTGTTAGATTTGACACTGCCATCAAATAAGGACATAATCCCTCAAACACTGAGCACATGCCACCTACCAACTTCACATCAGTGGCTGTCAGAGGGACCTTCCTAGATTTAGGATAGAAACAAAAATCAAATGCTTCAGTAGCTTTAGCAGATTATGGAGAGATTTTCAAATAAAACACATTCTGAGTGCTTGACGTCCATTTTGGCAACTCTCAAATCTTTTTCTTATTGAAAACTGCTATTTGCTATGGTATATGTAAAGACTGGATTTTGCTATACTGGCAGGATTTCAATATATAAAAGCACCACTGAACATGAAATCTACGCCCTGTAATTAATGAAACTTCATAGGAAATGCTAACATGTATCTCCTAAGGAGGAATTAGTGTGGTAGCAATTGTATGTCACTTACCTAGAAGGCACTAACCAGCTCCACCTGTAGCTGCCATTTGTCCTCATTCATTGTTAACAGACTTCTTTGAACTAACACTTGATTAAAATAGAAATATTCTAATGCAGTCCACTGTACTGTACACTTAACACTCGTATGAATGAAACATGTCCCTAAGCATAATAATCTTCTTCAACTACAGGCAGAGAAGTTCCAAAATACTTCTGGATTTTATTTTAACGTAAATTTTCTTACAATGCTGTAAAAATAATTTACTTGTGTAAATGAATAAAGATAACCCAAGAACGACATTTGTATATAAAATCATCTTAATCCAGCAAATCAATTTCCTTTCATTACTGTTGCACTGATAGCACACTTAACCAAAGGCCCATTCAAAGTCCAGCAAACTAGGATCAATTAAATCAGCAGATCTCCTTCTCTTACTATCCCTGCTTATTTAAACAAACCGAGGGACACGGAATGTAACTTGATGTTCTGTCGAAGGGTTACAAATACAGACTGAAAAAGCAAGTTAACCTCTAAGGAGAGGGCATGTCTGAAATATAACAGTGTTTTAGGAACCTATTTTCTGAGATCAAGCTTGAAAAAATAATAGTGCTCAATATTCTACTTAAGTTTGAAAACTCAAAGCTTCCTTAGTTCAAAGAATACACATCTTTGATAGCTTATATTAATGGGCTTTACAGAGTATTGTTTATGAATATAATACATACATAATGCTGGGTTTAATATTTTATTTTAATGACGTTTAATGTTATGCAAAATAAATTGCTATGTTACATCCACTGTGACATCAACTAAAATGTGAACTAGTTTGCATAGGTTAGTACTTTGGGCAGCATGATGTTGCTCTAGTCCACCAAAGCTTAAATATTCACAGTGTAGAGGAAGAAACAGGAATTAAAGCATTTCTACTAAAATATATTTTAATAGCTGGTGTTAACTTTCTGCATAACAAAAGCCAAATTAAGATGATACATCATATGATCCAAGAGTAAGTTTATCTGTCCTTTGAAAAACAATTGTTACCTTCATAACTGTATACCCCCAAATACAGAACAGTTTTGCAAAATAACTAAAACTTTACACACTTTAAAGCAAACATAAGCCAAACTGCACAGCGGTTCATTTTTGCTTTTTATATCACACTGCAAAAACCAACAGCTGAGAGAGTTTCCACATCATGCTAATCAATGTCAATACAGTCATTGCTGTCTTCCAATGGTCTAGCAATTTCTAATAGTAATATTAAATACACAATCGAAATGCTACAGTATAGCTTATTCCCCCCACAAAATAATAATAATTAAACAAATGTCAACAACAACTGGATTACAACTTAAGTACAATATGCAAATTCTATTTATCAGACACAAGAAGCATATGAAATTCCTTTGAATATACTGTTGTAGTGCAGGCAGTTTAGGAAATAGAGCTTTCAGGTTTTCTTTCCAAAGGAGAGATGGGGTTCCTATGGCATAAAGCTGGAGAAAATCACTAAAGCATTGCAAAATGGTTTATTTTTCTACAGCTCACTAGTACTTTGCATTTGCCAGCACATCAGTTTGGAGAACTTCTTTCAACAGCATCTTTTGTCTGTTTCAGTATACTTTTTAAACATTTACTAACTAAAGCATATTCTACAGTTTAAATGGAGTATTAATCAACTTAATTAAAATTTAAAATTTTATACCCTGTACTACCTTCTGCCAAAGACTTTTGTATTTGTCATTTCTTTTTCATTGTACAAGATGGCATGCAGTCACTGCACAATGGAAACTAGAATTATTACCTTCCCAAGTATTGGAGACCTTCCATATCCCTGAGGAGCACTCGGGAGGGACACATTTGTCAAAAACATAATCCATGGGAGGTGATTCTCCATCAAATCCCAATCTGCTGAAGTAGTTTATTGTATGTCAAATGTAATCAAGAAAACCCTGTTTCATCAAGATTAAATGCTAATGTTCCATAATGAAAAATTACAACTGCAGTATCTGTACGTAGCTTTGTTTAGAAAATGAACATTAGCCAGGCAAGAAAGAGTAATGAAAAGCAAGGCACCCGTTTGTTCTTGTATATATGTATGAAAATGCTATGTGTTGTTTTCCACATTTATACTTGTGTTAGCAAGAACTAAAGCATTCTCTACAGAATTCTTTGTTTCTAAAATGGGAACGTGAACTTTCAACTTGAACTTTGGAACAGCTTTGGAAATTCAGCTCCTTAAAAGTTCTTTCGTTTCCCCAGAAAAATGCTGACTACAGGAAGAAAGAACAGTGAGGGGAATGTGCTGAAAAGGAATACATACTTTAAAGGTGACAAGACAGCAAATAAGATCTTTTCACCCCTTTATCACGCTGCATGTAACAGGCTCCAACATATGCCTTTTAAAACCTGTGCTGGCACAATTTAGTTTATGACTTACTTTCCCTACCTTACAAATTTTGGATCTTAAAAAAACATTTTTATAATTGCACTCTGATAATTTTGAGCCTTTGATTGCATTGCTTAGAACAAAGCTGCATAATGACACTAAAGTTTGTTTTATATCAAAAAGAAGGAACCACTCCATATAAACATGAATTTCTAAGCATATATGACATAAAAAAATTTGATTACATGAATGAGTAACTTAAACCAGATCTTAGTAATTTTACTGACATACCATTCTCAAGAGAAAAACAATTCACATACAATTTTGTTTTCTTGACTTTTTTTTGTGAATTGCTTTAGCTGCTCTGTCAGGCTAATGAATATTCAAAATTCACAAAGGAAATTGTATTTTGATCACTTAGCATAACATAGTTCTCCAATGCCATCAATGCTCATTTTCTCATTTACTTCTCTACATAAAGTGATCAACACTGCAAGTCGTTTCCTCACTTAGGAAGACTGATCATGTATTTATAGGTGGAAACTCCCTTTTTTATAACTCACTAAAAACTGCAACTTGATGCAACATAACTATTCTCTATATTTTACTCGGTTAACAAACTGACAACTTGTTTTTATTGTTGTCAGCATTACACAGCTAATAGAGCAGCACAGCAGCAAGTGACAGCCAATTGTGCCTCAGGCATCATCTGAAAAATTTGCTAGCCAGTATAAGATGGAATTCCTCTCCTTGCTGTTGACGGCTGGTAATGAAAACCAACACAGAAACAGACAGCTTGTTTCAAAGCTTCTAGCTCAGCATACCACATCAGCTTTTTGAAAAAGCCATTTGACTTGCAAAGTTTGCAAATTTCACATGGATGTCACCAGTAATGCACAGGGCTCTGCTGCTGCAGCAGCAGCAGCTCCTTATGCAAAACTTTCAAACATTTTAAAGGACAGCAGTCACCCATAGAGATTGCATATTTACAGTAGCAAATCTCTGGGTTTCAATCATATTTTTTGAAGTTAGATGCTCCTGGTCAACCTTAGCGTTGAAATTATTAGGCTGCTGACAAGAAAGCACAGGCAATTCCAGAATCATGGACATTTTTTAATTTGTTGGATTTTTTTTCTAATGCAGTCATTCCATTCTGCTTGGCAGCTGGAATCAGGCCTGTGTTAGTAAAACCTAAAATGAAAATGCATAAGCTTTCTAATTCCTAATTGTATGCAAAAATAGAACTTGCAGGTATTTGCATTGACAACTTTCAGTTGACATAACAAATCCATACTGTCTTCATTTTTTAGTCTTTAAATAGATATTGTAGGGTTGCCTACTTTGTGAAATGAGAAATACAAAATTGTCTATAAGCTCTATATTTAATTCGACTTTAAAAATTTAAGAAGTGGAAGAAAGCCAGTGCAGACTCAACACTCTGAGGGTTACTACAAAGGTAACTTCTCTAGCATGTGGCTGAACTCCACAAATTATATTATCAATAAAAACATTTTCTTCATCTGCATCCACATGAGTTCCCACATGAATCTTTAACTCTTTTTTTCCTTCCTCTAAGAATTTCTCCCTGGGAGGGAATGCAGCAGCCAGTCAAAGCAAAAGCAAGTTCCCTGTGACCCAAGCCTGCTGAGACAGTCCCTCTTACAGATCCACTATGTCACCGGTTGGTTGATCCTCTCCTCAGCCTCACAGACTGAGACCTGGATCTCTCAGTTCTGACTACAAGTTAACAGACACCAAACAGCATGTGTGAAGGTTTGTCAGCAGAATATTTTTACTGTTTTCTACAGATGCCTAAACTGAACCATAATGGCATAGAATATGTTGGACTTCTGTTTAGTTAGCTTTCCCTTCGGTGTCAGTTATGAGAAAGATCAAGTCAGTAAAAGAAAAATTAATATTTCCCCATCATTAAATGTTTGGCAAGCGTACAACCCACTGTTGGATCACCAAGATTTTTGGAGTCAACTGAAGCAATAGGCCATTAATCTGAAATGCACTACAATAACCAGAGTTCTCCTCCAGTCCTCGATGGAGGCATAAGTATTTCTGAAGCAGGGGTAGGTACATCAGCTCATCAGCAAAGCAGCCATTAAGCAAGTTACCTATGGAAGGTAAGAAGGAGGGATCTGACTGCAGGCTTTGTGTGACTGCACAGCACCGGGGCCTCACATGGGATATTTATTTACAGCAGTACAAGTGAAGATAAAGGAACTAACATGAAGTATTGGTTGTACGTTGCCCTAATGAAAGCTTCTATTTAATTGCTGATTATCGTTAGAAGGAAACAGAAAAGTTGACAGGTTTTATACTTTGGATAGTCTTTGCAAGGAATCTTCTGTGGAAGAAAAACTGAAGAATCATGAATCTAGACACGGATCTAACTGATGGATTGGGATGTAAGCAAAGCTGATAGGTCACTTGAAAATAATTAAAAATAATTAAAAATCCAGAAATAAATGTGTGTATGAAATACTCAGGAAATTTTTACTGTTAAAATAGATCTGTTTACTGTAAGGCTTCTGGGCAGTAGGGGATTTTATTGGTTTTTTTACTGGCATATTTCTTGTCATTATTTCAAATGACTGAATTTTCTACTCAACATTTTATTTTTTATTAGGATGCTAACTGCTCAAACATTAAACACCTCCCTAATAATTTGAAGATGTGTTCAAATTCAGTGTGTTAACCTCCTGTGACTTCAGAGTGCCAGAAGAAGGAAATCAATTTTATGGTTGTTTTTATAAAGAGAAATAACCTCTTTGAGGTGTAGGGAAAATATTTCCCCTTTACAGCTAATTGACCAAGATCTTTATAGGATTGGCAGCACCAGGCTTCCATATATGTTTTTCATTTTGAGAGAGCATGATTATAAGCAATGCTGTTTTCAAAGCTCTGAGCTTCTTGTGGATTATCTTTACTTTAAAGAATTCTAAACTGGATTCTGAGTGAGAATGCAAACCTTTATAGCAGTGATAACATAATGATCATGTACTCTTAAAAGATTCTTCTAACATTTTTCTAAAAGGTTAGATTTTGAGTAAATCATAATAAAGCTCAAAGGACTAGAGACAAAAACTAGTTAACAAACTCAATATAATTTGCTGGAAGCATTCCTGTTTTCCCAGTTCTCTGAACAGTACCATACATCCAGCCATCATCAATTGGTTGCACATTGATGATATAATCACCATCCCTGAAGGAAACTTCGTCTTCGTCTTGTGCACTGTAGTCATACATAGCTCTATATGTTCTCTGTTGAAGGAAAGAAAACAAGGCTGTCAAGTCTCACATCTGAACAGAGGTAAGTTCCTTCTCTTTGCACAAAGCAGATGAAAAGAGAAGGAAAAAAGGATAGAGGGAGCAAGGCAGAGGACAAAATCACAAGTTACCTGTTGAAAAGGAACGATACTCTCTCCACCCTGTCAAAAATACAGTGAATACTTAGTAGCATAATAATTATTTTTGTTAACCTACATTGTCCAAAGGCCTCACACAAACAAATTTCAAGCCATTCACTGCATCTTGAAATATTCTAATTGTTGTTTCATTTATTCACTAGTGACAGTTCATTACATCCAGCATGGATGCTTCTGCTCCCTATTTGCATGATTCCCAAATAGCTTCTCCTATGACCTCGTTGCAAAAAGAAGCATAGTCTTCATCCAGGTCATTAACTTTGCCATCTCACCAAATGTCTTTCATTTCATTAGGATTTTACCCTGAATTAAGAATTATATTATTATCTAAAGAAAAAAAAAACAAGACAAGACTTCAAAAGGTCTGTAAAAATAATTTTTATGAATACTCATCTTTTCATATTCAGGTAAAATGTTCTGTTTAGCACATAAAGTCCCATCATTAGCTAAGCAAAATTTCTCTACAACCCTGTCCACTGTAAGCCAAGATACCAATTTTTTTTCCTCTATTTTTCTAAATAGAGTATTTGTTTTCACTCATAACCAATAAAATGCTATCATTTACTGGAATTCAAAGTGGATTTTCAAACTCATGGGGGACAGTCTTCCCTTGTATCACAACAGAAGAAAAAAATATAGCTCATTTTTTAAAATTCCTAGGAGTACTTTCTTTTTCTTATCCTGTCTCCCGACAAAAGTCAAGAGCAGTTCAAGCATCACTGATAATATCTGATTTCCCTTCCAGGAATTTTTGCTCTGTTACCATAACTAGCTGAATTTTCCTGTAAAACGATTTAAAGAGTAAAAAAAGGTAAAAACAGTCAATGTTTGAGTACTTCTGTCTGAACCTTTTAACAGACAGCAAACTTCATTCTGCTCTCCAGAACAGGAAAGCAGCTCTGGATTACTTTTAGTCCATATCATATATGGGAGTTTGAGTTTTTAATAAAACTATTTTCTGAAAAGGTGAACACTACTCCACACAAGAGTGAACAGGCCATTTGTTACATGTTGGAAATGTAGGATTATTTAATCCAAACACTGTAAGGCAATTTATCATTACTGTTTCCATACTAGAAATACACTTTTTGTCCTGATTCTGCCTTTCTAATTGGTAGTGCAGGTTAAACAGTATGGAGAAATGAACTCCTGTTTCAACAATGGAGATTTTCAACCAGAGGTATGTGGTTTCTTAGTGGTTTCTTAATGTCTTCCAAGTGTTTGTGGAAATTGATGAAAAGAAAAGCATCATTGTTTATTCACTACATCTCAGCAACTAATTGGATGGGTTCTATCACCAAAAATTCCTTAAAGATTCATAAACTAGAGAACTAGCAGTCTGAAGAACTTCTGCCTTTGAGAATCCTATTTTTTCTGACTATTTCAGCTGATCTCTCTAAATAACTGAAAAAGCAGTGAAAAACTAACAATTACAATAAGCTCAGAAGCAGCAAGCCCTTTAAACAATTTATTTTGAGGATCCATTTAAGAAAAATGTAGTAAGTCTATATCTGGCATAAGACAGCAACTGGATTTTGCTCTGAGCCATGCTTCTATGTCTCCCTTAAATGGGCAAAGACTGAGGGAAGAGATTAAATGTTTTATTAAATTAACATAAAGTTGGAAAAATAGAGAGCTTTTGCGCACTCAGAAGGATCTTCACTTATCCTTAGACCATCACAGCAAAGGACATACTACTGCTGTTTCCTTAAAGGCAAGAGCTTGATTACATCACTGTGGTGGCACAGTTGTGAAGACAAGCTGGTAATTTCAAACTTCAAAAGAAATTATTAAGGCCCTAAATGCTGCAGAGAAACCTAAATTTATGGCCTTAATACCTAATTAGGTGCTAAATGGCTGTCAGGAGAAATCTCCATAATAATCCTGTTAGCATTTAATGCCTAATTATCACTGCAGAGTGTAGTCTGGGCTATATAATTGAGAATTACAATGCCTAAAGGACTCAAAGTAGAGATATCTAAAATGCATTTTAGTGAATTATTCCTCTGTCTGTAGTGAGTTTAGCAGGTACTGAGTACAAGAGGGTGTAAAAAAAGTTTGAAGTTTTGTAAAACAGTCAAATGCTCACTTATCTCTCACCTCCTCAAAGATATCACAACTACTGCTTAGGCAGAACAGCAATTCCTTTGCATATGAAGACCTGAAGCCCAACTATTGTATTATCAGCTCCCCAGTTAGATCAGAGCTGACAGATGGATATTTCCACTTCATCCACTAGTTTATACTTATTCTATGGATGGCTCCTTGCAAGGAGCAGTACCTGTTGCAGCATCAAGAGCTATCAAGGAAAGCCAACTCACAACAAGGGTTTTGTTTTCCTAGCAATTTTAGACATCTAAAGGTGTATGAACACTCCCTGTTATTTTCCAAAGAGGCAAACAGCCTGAAAGAGTCTATTATAAAACACTTTGTATTCTGAGCAACAATTCAACCCATTATGCAGAACAGCTTACAGAAAGCAAGCAAAAGTTAAGAAACGGAAAATAATGCAATTTATCAGGGGGAAAAAAATAAGTCTACCCAAAGATTGTGTTAGGATCATGCCGCATACAAAACACAGCTCAAAATTAAATAAACCAAATTTTGAAAATTTAGAAATTAGAAAATTTCTGTTTGTCAACAGAGGAGACTAGTGGACTTGATTATAAAATCAACTGATATCTTTTGGGGACACTGATTTGATACAACAAAGGAGTAGGTTTACTACAGTAGCTAACTCTCCAATTATCTTCACCCTGATATAACCCATGGGATCTTAATGACTCTTGCCCTAGAGATGTCCTGGCCAAATTCAGGCACTGATGAGTGACTTTGTCAGCTTCTTTGCTTTTAGTTAAATCTCAAAAAATGCTTGGGCTTTGAGGTCACTATTCAGCCTAGGATTTCTTTCCTTCAGTCTACTCCTGCTGTTGCTTTCTTCTCTTCTTTCTTTCTTCCCTCTGTTACTAGCCAGACAACACTGCATCTCCAGCAGTACTGCTCCAAGCCCAGAACTGAACAAACAGCTGAAAACAATTAACCTAAACATTGTGTGAGTCTGTCGGATCTCCTACAGCATGTCAATACCACAGTTGATGAACACTTCAAGACTGTCACCTATAGTCAATATGTGCAAATTACTCCATTTAAACATATCCCTGCGCATATGCAAAGAACCCTCTGTATTATTCCAATAGTTGAGTGTAATGTGTCCAGCACACCTGGATAAGCTGCACAGGCTAATGAAAATACAGTCTACTAGTATGAGGGTGAAAAAAACAAGCAAGCACGGCAGGTTTCTAAGCTGCATCTGACATGCCTCTTTTGGAGGGCTTATCACCCTGCAGGGATAAGATCATCCTCACATCTTCCTCATCAGACTGGGAAATTAACAGTCAGCACCAGGCCAGCAGTCCTTGATTTCTGGAAATGTTTGGGGTTTATTGTCTACAAGGAAGTTCATTCAGTTTTTAACAGCAGCAAGATCTGTTCAAATCATGATGTTTGCTGTTTCCCCATGATAAATAGCTATTATCACTTAAAAGGATGTCAAGTGACAACAGTTTCACCAAAGGGATAAGAAATCCTGTCGAAATAAGTCAATACTTTAATGTCACTCCCTTTTCCTATCACCTTCACATTTCCCATTCTGGAAGGAGAGGCAAATAATGATTCTCAAGACCTCACTGTTTCAACAGCCTGCCAGGTAAGTCACTGGGACATAGAGAAATCAGGGAAATAGTAGTCATCTAAATGCCCACATAGCTGCAAAGGCTGGTAAGAGCATTTCAAGATTTATAGGTATCTGCATTTTCTATCTGCTGAATTTGAAACAGTTTGCTTTACACCCCAAAGACTAGAAATCTGCTGGCAAAGTCCAGGCTTCCAGGTCTCCTACTTTTTGTACTCTGGCCCTTTTGGAAAGCAGCCAGCTGCCCAAGTGCCTTGTGATTTCCTTAGAAATTAATGGTTGATTTCAGTATCAGCTGTCTCACAGCTGTCATACAGGTGTCCAAATAGTTTCTCAGATTAATGATGCACTCAAAGATGCAGGTATCTGAATTCCAGATTTTCCAGCAAGTTAGCCCCCTCAGCCCCAGGCAACTGAGAACCTTGCAAGCCTGAAAGCACTTACACCTCAAAGAACATCACAATATTTACAATACAAAGTGTCACAGAGTTTCGTTCTTAAAAAAAATAAATCATCTCTAAAAACATGACAGACGTAGCAAATATACATCCACTCAAAATAGTTTAAAATTCAAAGTTACAAATCATATTTTTAAGGTAAAAGGTGACTAGATCTGAACTACAAAATCTCTAGACAGCAATATGATTTTAAAAATATGATAAACATTAAAGCTTAAATTTATATATAAAGAGTTCAAAAGGAAAAAAGCTCAATTTCCTAAAAATCCCAGCTGAATACACATTCAGTTCTCCTACGACGACCAGCTACTTCTAAAATGAGATATTTACTCCAGCTTTACACTCCCATCCACCACAATTAAGAACTTCATGACGTGGCCATGGTTTCATGGTAAAGCTTCTTCTCAGTTGCCCACCAGGATGACTTAATTTGGATCAGACACAAGTCAGTGCCTGACTGTTCTGTTGAATTAGAAAGGGCACACCAAGATGGAGTCTGAGCCAGCTTTATATAAGCAGAAATAAGTAATGCGGATAGGCACAAAGCCTGCTAGTACAAAATCAGCAAGTCAAAAAAAATTGAAACTAATTTAAACCAACAGGGTGATCTTCAGAGATCAGTGGTTTTCATCCAGTGCTAGAAGCATGAACTCATTGCAGAGCGTAACATCAGAGTTCAGCCTGTGAAATACTGTCCAAACATTTACTATTTGTTTTAAAAAGGTAAAAGATTCAGTTATTTCTCTGTATTCTGGATACCATAATTATTTTTTTTTTTAATCTAGTCTCATGTAAAAGTTCTTATCACTGCCCATAATCACTCAAATCTTTTTCATACGTGAGGACTGTCACTTCCATTTATTACTAGGACAGTCAAATAGTTCAACTGTAGCACTCAAGGGGATCAATTCAGTCATATTTAAGAGTTTTCACAATTGTTGATGATGTTGCTTACCAACTAAAATTCTCATTGAAATCCAATACTCACCAGACTAGCTGAATGAGGCTGTGAATGCATGGATCTCATGGATGACATACTGGTCTGGTGCATGTATCCATATCCTTGAGTCTGGCTTTGCTGATATGCCCCAGGGAGAACAGGGGCTGTGTTAAAGAAATAGACACCTTAATTAAGATTTAAAAACAGTCCTTGTTCTAGCATTTTGTAAAAACTGGAGATTATTTGCACTGTTAGTAACAATTCCTCCATATAAAACACTTCAGAATTGTTTCCATAGAAAACATAAGGCTTTTCATAGGTTGAATTACACATAAATGTAGCCAAATCTATAGCAATATATCCACAAACACTGACAAGGTTAGTTGGAAGGAAAAGTTTAACTTACCATTAGAAGTCTAACCATAAAAAGGTGTATGAATATTTGAGACATCACTAACTCAATTTTGATATTGTCATAGATGAAGCATTACATATATGTCCCATAAACTGACATTTTTAAGGAAAGATTGATGGGGAAAAAGTTATATTAGTAGTTTTTAAATGCTTCAGTAGAAATTCACTGCAATTAATTCTTAACTCATTGCAAACTAACTCTTAAAAGTGAACCTATGGTTGAGTTTCTTCGTTCACACTGATTCCATCAACATTCTTAGCCAAGCACAGACAGATCAATGCTTACTTAAATATTTCAAAGTCTACCTTTTTCAATGTCTTCCTCTTATCACACAACTTTTCCATTTCTTTAACACGTATTTTATTCACATTATTTTAACAATTTTGTATGTTAATTATTAATATGTTGGCTTCTATTTTACCAAAAGCTTCTCAAAGCATTAATACAACCAACAGGGACCCCCAAACTATACTGCCTACTAGGAAAGCATTCATAAACTTCCCAAATCCACCCAAACATATTACTTTAGCAACAGACCAAAATAAAATGTGTTAAAGACATGGTTGATCAAAAAATTATGAGAAGTAAAACCAGCGTGACTACTATTTTCCTAGCCAGTCCAAGAAGCATTTTTTAAGCAAAATTAAGAGACTGAAGTGGTTTTCAAAATCTAAAGATTGAAAGTTTTGTCACCACATATTTGTGCATTTTACAAGACTCTCACGCACTCTGAGAATAAAGCCTTCTGGCCTGTTTGGAGGTTATTAGCCCATCTCATCAGTTATTGACCAGAATTTTGCTAATTACCCTGGAAATTCATTTAGCTACACTGAAAAGAAAACACATTTCTGTTGATACTACTTCAAGTGGTCCATTTAGCTGATATTCTATCTAACTCCTCTGGCAAAAGCTGTATTTTGCTTAAAGGAGCAAAGCCCATGCAGGACATGAGTAAAAATCTTCAAACACGGAGTCACAGCAGCCTGACACTTTCTGAGACAGCTGTCTTGGGCTTGCTGAGAACCACTTCTGAAGCAGCCATCACACACAGATTCAAAAAGGAGCAAAGCTAATGCAGGATTTAATGGTGTTCTCAATGTGTGGAAGATCCAGGACTCGTAAAATGAAAAAAATACATGGGAGAATCACGAAACCCCATATGAAAAAATATATATTTATAAGTGTTCATATTTTCACTAAAAATTCTCTGTCTCTGCATCTTAAGCGAGCAGGACAATAAATGCACATGAAAAGGGATTACTGAGAGAATGTTTGCCAAACTGTTTTAAAAAGAAAAGTCAACTTTGTGCTTTCGGCAAGTTGTTTTACCAATCCTGCTCCTCCAGCTAACAAAATCATTGACTTCAACAAAGGTTCTTCTTAAAACTTCCATTTAGTTTCAGTTAGCATATTCAAATGCCTTAAGAGTGCGATTACAATTTGGGATGCTACTTTTTGCTCTGATACTTGTAAAGATAAGTAACATTGTATATTTAACTAGGGCTTTCTGATGTAGCAAACATGCTTCAAACTATTGCAATGAATAGATTGTTTTGTTAAGTGAGTGAAATTAAAGTGATACACAGTCAGATGCAACACTAGAACTTAATGAATTATGGATGTTTTAGAAGTGCCAAGTTCATTCTAATAACATATAAGTGAAAGACATTTTAAAGCAGTTCAATCATGAGAGAACTGCTGCTCATTTACGTGTTCACAGGATTATCAGGCATTAAGTGAACAGTCCTAAGTAGTTCATCAAATAATTTATATTTCAATATTGTTGCAAGCTATTTCTACATGACCAGATGTAGCCCTCCATGAGAAAATAGAGAAAACCACAATTTAATCAAAGGTTCTGCGATCAAGCTGGAATGAATATATTTCGCCTAATTCATCACCAGCATAAATGTAGGCCAGTTCATAGAAGTCAACAAATTCTCATCTCCTCATACCACCCATATATGGGTTCTGTGGGTTGAAAATCAAGCACAGATTAAACTATTTAACTTAACAGGAAGAGCATCTTCAGCCAACACTGGCTACTGATCAGTCAGCACCCACTCTGCTCTGCAGCAACAAAGGGTTAGTAGCTCTTCCCTGGTCCCTAGCAGGGGCAGACACTCTGAGAGTCCCTTTCTTCTTCCATTCTTCTTTAGAGTAGCAAAGATGCTGGTAGGAACTTTTTGCTCTTGATTCCTTTTGCCCAAAACAGATCTTTCTCAATTCCTGTCAAGCATCTCATGTCAGTGTAAGGCAGCAAGCCTACTGATGGTCAGGTTCATTAGAGCTTTCCAATCAACCAGCTTATTTTGAGGAGGATAACCCATGCCTCCTGCCTCTGTGACAAGTGACAGCAGCAGGTCTGAGATGTGCTGTCCTCTTTAGCAATCAGTCACTTGCATGCTGAGAGAATTCTGTCAAACTGTCTCAGCAAACCTGTTTGCTACTTTACCTGCAATGATGGAAACCATAAATCCATGAAAACAAAGCATTTCTTCCAAAGCATTAGAAATTTTGGGAAGTCTTAGAAGCTGAAGTACTAGTCTATACAAAACAAAAAGGAGGAATTTCTAGGATTAAGCTTTGCTGATTATCTTCTAGTTATTTATTTAGGTATCATATATGGCAGCATATATGTCAGCACACATTAGTGTTGAAGACACTTGATTGAATAATTCCATGTGGGTTGTTTTCCTCTTTTTTGTCCATTGAAAGAATACTGTAGTAGGGTTGCAAAAAGAAATCTTTTTTTTTTTTTAACAAAATTTTACAAAAAATAAGAAACCTCCAGATGGCTGTGTATTTTAGAATCACATAAATAAGCTGTTTCTGGTGACATACAGATAATTCAAGGTGAGATTAAATCATGCAGAGAAAGAGTTTGAATTGTCTTCATAATCATCACCTATAGTTAACCACAGTCTTTTGGCTCAGATCGAAGTATAAAGTTCTATAACATCGACTGCAGCAGCAGCTAAAGCAATGGTTTTAGTCAACCTAAGGGAACAATAAAATACAGTGATGGAACATGAAATTCATTTAACTGAAGCCAGATTTATTGGTGAGGGAGCTGAGGGCTGACCATTGCTCCCAGAAGTACAGGTGGATGTTTTTTGTTGTTGCATTAAGACTTTACCAGATGCATTTTGATGTATCAAAACTTACTTCTTTTTTCTCTTCTCCCACTTACCAAGAAAGCCAGATATTCATTTTAAATTATCTACTTGAAGAAATTTATCATATACTGTTACTATATCTTTATAGGCTTCCCCAGAGAAAAGAGAGAGAAAAATGAATTAACATGATACAAGGCAAACAGAGAGGAAGCCTCCAAGAGGAAGGAGCAGCTGAAAGAATGATAGTATCAACTTGCTGCCACAGACAATGGGGAGAGTGTGTACCAATCAGGATATGCTTTGAGAAGAACTGGGAGACAAAAAGGTCATACTGTAGAAACCAGAAAGGAATAACTTAGAGAGCATTGCATAACTACACGGTTAAAAAAAATGTTCATGCTAAAAAGAAAAATCATTTAATGCTTAGGTTTCAAGACACATTTTATCAAAACCATACTTAAATTCTCTTTCATTCTTTTGTACAGCAGAACCTTGACAATCCATGGTAAAACAACATATCCTCATGGCTAACTACCAAATTTTAGTCTTTTACTGCAACACATGTCATTTACTGGACCAGATGTAAAATAACAATCACTCCTACACACATTATGCAGTTTTAAGCATTCATTTCACTTCCTATTTTGGTATTACCTCAATTCATGGTTTCACTCCTAAGACTTCAGAGAACTCACAAAGAATACTGCAACATTTTGTAATAACATGAGAGAGTAGAAAGTAAAAAGAAAGATTATGATTAGTATGTGCTTAAGTCTAGTGTCCACAAGACACTAGATATCAAGCTGTAGATTTTCTGAACAGCACAACAGTTGCAGTAGGGCCAGAATACAGCATCATCATGCACCTCTGTGTTACTGCCATTATGATGAGCTCACCCAAAATAGATTGAGCTGCTTATGGGAATCATGCTGCTCCACATATTTTGAAGTCCTTCCCATTTTGTCTTGTTGCTGCTTCCTTATTTTCCACAGGTTGCAACATCTAGCGCAGACCCCAGAGCCTTTCTTTAGAAAGCCTCCACCATAGTTTTCAGTTCCTTTTTCTTTTATCCTTTTCTTAGAAATTACTCAGCCATGTCCTGGGCAACAAAAGACACAGTCCTAGTGATGCAATCATGTACAGGGACATGTAGGTCTACAGTACACTCCTGTGGTACTCGGGTACACCCCATGTGCTGTTCATGTGGACAGGTCACTGTGCTCAAACTGCACAGCCCCCTGGACCACTTCCCAGGCCAAGTTACAAGAATACATAGCTAAGGAAATACAACCTTAGGAAATACAGGAAATACAACTGTTACTGCTGTGTTGAAGCCGGTGGATAGTAACAACTGATACCTTTTAAGGCCTTCTCCAGAAAGTGTTACAGAGGTAACTCTGGTTACAAACTCTGGTTTTGTAATCTATTTGTTTGTTTGTTTTCTTTCCCCAGATGTTGGCTGCTGCACCCTATCATTAAAATATTTAAAGTGATTTTTTTTTTTTTTAAGAAGCTTCTAGAAATAATATAGCCCAACCTCCATTTAAAATCAGGGCCGAATTTGCAGCAGGCTTAGGTTTCTTCACACCTTGTCCTGTGAAGTTTAACTTTGGGATGAAGATTTTCACTACACCTCTTTGGGCCACCACAAACCCTCTGATTTCTCCTGTTTATTTCTCATGCTGTGTACACTCCTGTGCAAGCTCTTGAGATGACCTCAGTCCAGCATTGCATTAATCACACAAGTATCTTGAGAAGCAGTTTTAAGGAGAGGTTTGAAGGAGGTTAACACATTAATTCTGCAGAAGTTCACATCCTGCCCAAGCATAAACAGCAGCATAAACAAAACATAACTGTTGTCAGGCAAGAATTTAGTAAGAGTTTTAAAGATGGTCCATACGACAGGCTAAGCAGAACCAAGAATCTTGACACTGCAAGGCAGGTTAGATAAGATGAGGATAGGATGTTGAAGACCCAAAAAGAGAAGAAAAGTAACTTGATTGCTATGACAGATGAGCTTCTAGCAGGCTTTTAAAGACAATGTGCTAAACATTCTCTGCTGAAGTTAAGACTACTGGGAGAACTCAGCAGGAGTCATGAGGTGATATGTCTCAGGGAGGCTACAGACAGTCCATCCCTGACTCCCACTGCATATCTGAGGTAGACGCCCCATGAGCTGGCTGAGACAACTTAACACTGCTACCACCCTTTCCTTCCTCTCATCTAGGTTGTTTTACTGCTCGCTTGGTGAGCTACGTCAGCTCAGCAAGGGATCAGACCAGTGACAGGTGCAGTGCAAGGATAGAGGTAGGACCAAGTACCCAAGGCCACAGACAGAAGGCTGCAGCAAACTGCTGGATGAGCTCAGTTGTCCCGAGTTATGTCCCTCTAAGCACCTCACTTTTGTGCAAGTTACCTCTGAGTTCAAACCACAAAAGATCTGACCCTCTCACAGATTCTTTCTTCCAGATGTCCAGTATCCAGCCCCAAACAAAGCACCCACTGAAATGCAGATGCTCCCATGTACTCACATGTGGCAAGCACTGCTCAACTACTTGCATCCTAGGTCTCCATAGTATTTGAAATAAGTCATAGTGGAAGATTAGAGAAGATTAAGCCTAATGCAGCCAGCTAAAAATAAGTATCAGAGAACTAAAAGACTTTAATGAGTGTGCACAGATTGCCCAGAGAGGTTGATATGAGGTACAGAACTCTGCAGCATCCCAATGGCACCGAGCCAGGAGCTGGCCTCCAAAGGACACAGTAAAAAAGCAGTCACAGGAGTAGAGAAAACAAACAGAAGATTACAGGCATGTTAGATACAGACAACACTAGGAAAACCTCATCAATAATTTTATAGTGCAGAAATGGTTGACAAGAATGCTCCTGTCCCAAATTGGGATGAAAATTTTTAAAATTGCAAAGGTTCATGCAAAAAGAAAATTTTAAAAATTGGGTAAAGAAACAATTTTTTGCCAATCATATCAAAATATCTACAATTTTTAATCTTTATTATAATCTATGTGGCTCTTCAAAATTAAACATATTTCAACTTAACTTGGATTCTTTGTTTTGAAAATGTCAAGCTATAACCTTAACAATCTCAAACTGAAAAAATGGGGTTCTTTTGGTGTTGAGACATTAATCACAAGTAATTTGTTCCTATAAACAAGTCTGGCACTAAGCTGCTATCTTCTGATGAACAACATTGAAAAATTACCAGTCATCTCTAAAGTAAAATTGTTCAACATTAACTTTTCAAATGAGCTAGAAAATTGAAAAACATACTCTAAACTGATTATAACTTATGTATTACAGTTTTGTTATTTTCTTATCAAAAAGAATAGCACAGCACAGTCACATTTACTGAGAATAGTTCAGACTGTGTAAGCATATAGAAAGCACTAACCTGAAGACTGAAGATGGTGAGACCTGATACAGAACAGTGCTGTTTTTAGAACAGTAGAAAACACCATGATAAGGCCTCTTGGCATTTTTTCTTGTAAAAGTACCTTTCTCTTCATTTTTTATTTTCCTTGTTTCTCCCCTCTTTTCCTTGCCCTTTATTCGTCAGTGAGCCTGCTTTCACGGATGTCTAAGCTACCAGGCTGGTTGCTCTCAATAGTGCTGTCAGAAGCAGCAGTTTGTCTGCATACTATCCATTACAGGAGTCAGTAACAGCTAGTGAATTGGAATATCAAACCCAGATATAATTAGATTGTTGGAATAACAACCTGAAAGTATGGCCTAATTCACACAGGGTGTTAATGAATCTCTGCCATGCTCACTGACCTCATTGGAATTGAAGCTCTGAACTACTTGGAGTCAGTGACAAATTCAGAACATTACAAGCCTAGGAAGTTCCCATAGCCTAAATTCTAAAGATACAAGGAATAAGTATGTGATATTCAAATACTTAAAAAGAGGAGATCAGCATGAATACTAATTTGGTAATTAAAATAACTAACATAAATTAATCATGATGCAAAAAATCAAAATGTCTCTACTCAAGATTATTTAGACATACTACAATGTATAAAATATTTTAAATTTCATTAGTGTCATGATTAGACTAAGATTAAGTATCATTATTTTAGAACACCATTTTATCAGCTAGCAATAATTGCAACTATAAGTATCCACCATATAAGCTCAAGTAGATTATTATGGGAAATGCAGAATCATGCAATTACAACTTTTAAAAGCAATTTCAACATAAGAATTTAAAATTTGATTTTGAATGAAATTACAACAGAAGATCTCTCTGTTTAGCATGTGTCAAAGAAAACTAAGAAATTTTGAAAGGAACAACAAAAAGAATCTCTAATGTGCTCATGACACATGGAATCCTGTGTTTTATTTGAGGTTTCCTTTTAGGCAGGGCCTATCTCATAGTTCAGTCCAAAGTCCCTGATCTGTATGAACAGGCAATATCACTCACACTGATCTTTATTGTATAAGTCCATCATAAATCCAATAGCAGATGGAGTGGGAATTTGAGAAGTGCTAGCTAGGACAGTTGGCAAACTGTTTCTCTAGTGCACCATAGTCTAATGTGTCTTGTCATTCTGACTTTCTCCTTAATTCTTCATATTTTGAGGAATGGTGGATCCATAAATTCCATTATATTCTTTTTCAGGACAAACTATTTCCCAAGGTCCATTCTGGCCTCTTTGAGGGTTCTAAATCTCTGTACTGCAAAAAGCCAGTCTCTCATGGACAATTTTCCCCTTTAAACACAAGTGGCTTTCATTTCCCTTCAGAGGAACTGCATGAAAGTGTTATACTCAGAGCAAGCCCAGGCTAGCACAGCCTCCAGAAGCCTTGTTTTCAGGCAGCTATCAAATGTCACAGTCTAGAGAAAAATGAAAGGAACCTAGGACATCCTGTTTTCTACAGTCAAAAGAAAGACGACAGTCAACAGAACATCCACCCTCTCCATTACAAGACAGTAACACAGGGAATATTTTTGCCAGGAAGCAGCTGTGGATACTCCTTAGAGCATCATTTTTACTGAGGAACAAGGATTGGAGGATACTGAGATAGAGTTCAAAAGCTTTTGTGATCATTAATATATTATTGTCGTAGTAAAGCATCACAGTGCTGTAAAGTATTAAATACATATAATCTAGTGCTCTGCCAACAAAAGAGGAGAAGCAGCAAAACCTCAAACAACCCAGAGAGTCCCTGCCTGTGTCTGACTGTGGAGCAGTGAGGTGATGAATGGCTGCCTCCTAGCCTGTAAAAAGCAAAAGCCAGTCCTGTTCTGGCAGAGCAGACAATTGTGATGATCTGCAAATGCCATCAGCTTCCCCAGCCTGTCTTTGGATGGCCATTTAGGACTGTAAGACCATAAACACTCAGAAAAACTGATTTGATAAATGTAATTTCATAGCAGATACTTCAAGCAAAAGCTTTTTTACATGGAAGCTAAAGGTGTTTGTTATAAAATAGGGTGTTAAATGATATCCCTGTAAATTCAAGAAGTAAAATACTTCAAATGTCAGCCTTTAAAAATACAGAAAAAGGCTGTTTGTAGGGTTCATTCATACTCATACGTTTTTTGTGGGTTTAGGTTAAAAGAATCAGGGTAAAATCAAAGTGACCATAATATGAAATTACAATTTAGAATGAATTATAATAATTATTATCTTCATCCAGCTTCAGTGAACGGTTGTTTCACGGATTTTAAAGCCTGTATGAATTCTATATCTAATGTTTAGGAATTTATTGGCAGTTACAACAATCTACTTTACTTAAAATTTATTTCACTTAAAATACAAACCATTTATCCCACCTTCCACATTCCACTGATGAATTCTTACTACAGCACTGTAAAAAGAAAACCACTTTGACTATTTGGCTTCTAACCCTAAAACTGGAGTCCTATTTATCCCCAGTTTTGAATCCTCAAATGTCATTTTAGTGTTATTATGATGAATACAAAATATTCTATACCAGTTAAATGTAGTGCAACTGACAAAATATTGTGTTTTGAATATTCAACTACAAAATCTTTTCTAGATGTTAAATTCACTCATTTTCCTCACAAAAGCAGATGTAATACATTAAATACTCTATTGCAACCTGAGGACAAAAGAAGTACTAACAGCAACTATATAGATTACATTGTGTCTTAGGAATTATTCGAGCAGTTAAAATACAAAAGGACTACACCCAATCATTTTATTCAGACACCGCTATGAACATTACTTTGGAATTAGTCTTCAGTGGTAGCTGTCCAATCCAAAGAATTTAGCCCACGCTTCCATTAACAGCTGGTATACCATAATACTCATATGCACCCCCATTTCCCCCACGGGCATTGTACCTGGGGCATACCCAAATCACAGGGCAACCTTCTCTGAATATGAACTGCAGTCACAATTTGATGTCACTTGCAAACAAACCTTACCACCAGCTGACTTTTTTTGCCTGACACTCAACCTAAGCTGCAGCACATCTCAGCTGAAAAGACAGTACAATATGCTTTTTCTTTCCTTGCACACCAGACCACATTATTTTATTTATGAAGGCACAAAATGTCTTAAAGCCAGCTCGAGGCATCCTCAGTCCTAGTTGGGCCATGGTGCACCACAGGAAGTTGCAATTCCCACTTAAATTGTGAATAGGCAGGGGTTTGCTCTAGGCTTCCTCACAAAAGGAAAGAGTTGGTAAAATGGAGGTTATGTTTACATGTTACGTTAACCAAACACCTTCAGTTATAATTTTTATTCTCTTACATTTACCGAACATCTACTGTTGTCCTTGTACATTAGAGAAAGGAGCCTGTAAGTTCTCACAGAAGTTGTGTTTTGATTTCTCTGCATCTATTTATTTGCAGAGTGGGTATACCAAGTCTGAAAAATGGTGGAAGGATAGCATGGACCAGGATCATGTACATCACTGCACATAATTCTACTAATTATCCTCTGAAGTGTATCAAAAGCTGCTTTAGAGAACCACTGAGCAACTGAAACAACCACTTGCCAAGGGAGACATTAATAATTTCAATAGCTGAGTCACTTGAAAATTGCTTTTCTACTTTCTGCTCACTAACTGTTTAATGGAAAAGGGAACATCAGACTCAGGCAGCTAGCAGATCAAACAGAAGGATGCCCTGAACTGCTGCTACACTGCAGAAATTGAAAATGGGATCTCTTCTGGATTCTCCTCCACCTATATGTGTGGGTATTGCCTTTTGATGCTGCCAGATGTCAAGGTTATGGGAGAGAAGCATAGGAATCAAAGATAGGCATAAAGAATATAAGCAAAACTATTTTGAAAGTGTGAAAGGTAAAACTCTCCCTGGAACATTAATTCATCCTCAGTGAACATACATTGAACAAAAATTTATTTCTTAATGTATTACAATGAGTGTGAATATTCAGTTTTATTCCCAGAACCCTAAATCAAACCTTAATCAAAATTTAACTCAGCACTCTCTTGGAGTACTGTATGAAGTTTCAAGTTTTATGTTAAAACCCAAGGTTTTACAGATACTTCGTACCTCTGTGGTGGAAAAGAATGAAATCTAATCTTCTGGATTAATTTATCTCATGCTCTGCATTAACAAAGCATTCAGCAGAGGACACAAAGTCCAGACCAGGACAGAAAATCGATAACGCTCAAGACAGGGCATAAATGTAGTCCCACTGCCTTTCTGAATTCCTATACTTACATGGCTGAAATGGATTACTCAGAGACACAATTATATATTAAGCAGCCAAAAATCCTCTTACTATATAAACTTACATAGAAATTAACACATGTAAGAACACACTCAACCTGTTTCTAACTGAAATCTAAACTCTCACAACTAATCATGCTTTTATTTTTCCTTCTTACCTCAAATCTAGAGCTGAAAAGGTATCATCTCTTTAAAACTAGGAAGCCTCTCACTGTTTTCCAAAACTCCTCTAACTGTAATGTCTTTTTTTAAATCAGAAAAAAAAATTCTCCTTAGGAGAATTAGGAATTAGAACATTAGGAATCACTGCAAAACTGAAGGCAGAAGCTGAAACAGCTAGTCACTAGGAGTCTAGTCACTAGCTAGAAACTAGGAGTCACCAGTTCTGCAATGAAAGCTCTTTAACAGAGAAAACTCTTCATGCTAAGTAATTTGTGGCATCAGAGAGGTTACAAACATGCACGCACTTGTGTCTGTATATACACAGAGAAGTATTTAGCTAAGTTCAAAAATATCACAGAAGTTTGTGGGTGAGGTATTTATTATTTGACTGTAAGCATTTACAGTACACTGTACACTTAGAACAGAAAATCACCTAATTACCAAGATGGAAAATCACAGTTTTACCAGGATGCTGTTGAGTGGAAGAAGACTATTTTTTTCCAACACATTAGCATTAAGGTTGGCAAACCTGCTGGGGACTGGAAAGAAAAACCAAAGTACCATCTAGTCTGAAACACAAAAGAGTCAGAAACAGATGTAAGAGTCTGGTGTCTAAGAGAAGTGTGGATGTGACCCTTACCAAGAGGTATCAAGAGTAGACAGAGCATTGTTTTGATGTGTTCAGCTTTCTGTGGCAGGGCAGCCTGCTGACACACTTGAAAGGGACAAGTAACCCACAAAAACCTATAGTTCTTCCTGTGAACTGTACAATTCCTCTCCCTCCAAATGCCATGTTTGATTACCAGACTCAAGGGAACAACGTTGAGGAAACAGAGTTCAGTTACCTAGCAGAACAGAACCATTCTTCCCTGGCTGCCAGAGAAGAAAATATAGTTGCTGTGTCATTCTGCTTGACCTCCTTTGAATGGCATTTCTAAGTACTACTGCCAGCTGCACCTGGAGATGGAAGACTGATATCTCTGTTATAATATAAAGAGCAGTTAGGTATTATTTCCTCTTTTTTTCTTTCAACTTTTACTAATAGTAATTTTTCCCAATCTCAAAACCTGAGGGTTTTTTTTAAAAAAATTCATGTAAAGGACAGAGGAAAGAAGGGAACCAAAGCTGGTTTCCTTTCCTCTTCTGTCTGTTGGCACAGAAGAGTATTAGCACTATCCCAGTTCAAGGAGACTCCTTGGCCCACGTACCAGGGAGCACCTCTGCAGTTCCAGCATGCAAAGAGTTTTTTTTCTCCATTTTGCCTGACTAGTTTGTCTTCTGACCACACTGACCAGGAGCAGAAGCAGCAGCAAAGTTCCTTGTTCTAGGATTTTCTGTCACATGCATGGGTGGGTGTCAAAGCCTCAGGCAAATTCTACAAATAACCATGTTACAGAGTCATGGATATCATTGTGTGCTAGGGGGGAGAGAAGGAGACATCCCTGAAATTAATGTTTAAAATGTCAGTGTCGGGCTGAGGAATAAAAGCCCTTTCCATGAGCTGGTACACAGGGCAAGGCTGCCACCAGTGATACACAATAAAGTCTACTTTGCTCTTTGCAGGGCTGTGCTCACACTGCAGTTCAAACAGCAGTTCTTCTAACAGCCTACAACACATTCCTGCCTCAGTGAGGAAACGAGAAAGATAACCCCTGGAGTTTGGAGTAAAGGAGGAGAGCAGGCTCAGCTGCTCTGGAGCCTTTCTTCTTCAGAAGGCTCATATCACACAAGCAGAACATGTCACTAGGGAGAGATGAAAGGACAGTGTTTCTCATTGATTAAATTTCCACTCCAAGCTATATAAAGGGTTCAAGACTTAAAGGAAGATGCTGCTGCACTGTGTTTTCTGCAGTCTTCATGGACTTTGGAGTCAAATTGCCAGCAATGCAATTTGCCATATTTATTCCTCAGAGGTTGTATGCACCAATCTTTTCCAGATTTCTTTTTTGTTATGTAGTATCAATGAAGTATCTAACACAAATTTTCAGGTTTTTTTCATAGCAATCTACTGGTTACTTTTAAGGCTGATAACAGAAATTAAGAGACTATTAAGATATAAATGGAATTTCATGGTTTCTTGAAATTTGTGTGTTTGGATTGCCAGTGTGAGTATAAAAGGGTAGCTTTCCAGGCAAAGCGAGAGACCTGAGTGTTAGCAACAGATTCTTTTCATTAAAATAAAGGAAGACCTTAAGCCTGAAATCAAGGCCTTTTTATGCTAATTCTCACTACTTGTCTGGTAGCAGCAGGCAAACTGAATCTGCAGAACTTAGGATGAAGGAGACAAGGATAAATAGCATAAATGTGGCCAACCAGTAACATACTGGCTCCAACCAAATAAAGGAAATTTCAGCACTTGTATTTAAAATGCAACAAAAGGCACTTGAAAACTCTGTCCTAATATTCACTAAGGCTTCCTATATAATGTGCTTTTGGGAGTACACCAAACCTGATTTCTATCTCCTACACACCGATTTCTATGTAGCTTTTAAGATAATACAATGATGACTTAGAAAATAACCAAGAAATCATATGTTTTTCCCCATTAGTTACAATATATCCATAATTGAAAATGAACTGATACCTCTTATTTTTCTCCATCTACAGACTACACACAATTTAAAATAAGAATAAAGGGTCACTTTACTACACTGAATAATTCCGAAGGTATGGAAAGGAAAAAATTTACATATCATATCTATACGCTCATGCACACCAATTAAACTTAAAATTAAGAGGAAATAAAAGACAAAAAAGGGAAAAGTCAAAGCAAAAGAGGAGGAAACCAGCCTTGGAGGTTTCAACAAGAAAGAAATAAAAAGGATGTATCAGGAACAAAAAAAAAATACACTCAACTATTGCAGGATGTTCATTAAGATAATTTTAAAGTAGAAAGCTTCAGACTGAATGGAAAACTTGGTAATATTAAATAAAATCCTGCTGATTTAAATCCAAGAAAAACAAGAGAAAGCTAAACAGAAAGTGTCACAGAGATATAACACATTAAAAGATAATTAAAATAAAAACTTCGAGAATGAAAAATATTAGAAAGTTAAATGAAAATATTCTGCAGTTGAAACAGGATTGAAGGCAAGCAGTATAAAAGGACTTTGATGAGTAAAGCAAAAGGAGGAACACTAAGGAAAACACTTTCACTGAAATATAATGAAAGAAAATCATTGCATAATGAGATGGAGGGGGAGAGAGAGAAAGGGAATTAATAAATAACAGTGAAATGAGAATAACAGTGATACTCTTTAGTGCAGATGGGTCTTCTCATTCCAAACATGCTAAGAGGAGTTCTTCACCCCAAAATGAGTCAGACTGTCGCGAAAGAGAATGATAAAAACGGTACCCCCAGTAGCAGTGCCCGGGCTGATCTGCTCTAATCTGCTCAGTTACCAGGACCCTCTGTTCTAGCAGTAGACAAAAACGTACCCTTCCCTACCATCTCAGCAAAGCCTAGGATTTGTTCGAGTGGCAGCTGAGTGATGCCCATAGACACTAGGTCAACTCCCTTAAGGACAAGTTTCTGCACTCCCAAAGACTTAAACTTTTTAACAAAAAAAAAAAAAACAAAAAAAAAAAACAAATTTCCTCTAGCTGTAATACTTTATTTCTTGGTTTACTACAAACAGTGGGTCTGACAGAAATTATTAATTAACCCTTAAGGTTTTGCTTCCAGCCTTCACTTTATCTTGACACACTTTGTCTACATCTGCACAAACACAGCAACTGAGCAAGTGAGCTTTGTTTCTGTCACTGCCATTGCATCACACACCACAAATGCATTTCCATACCTTACATCATACCACATATTTACACTCTAGTTTTAAAAAGTCCTTTCACCTGCTCAGTCTCTGCAGATGGAACTACTGCGAAGAATATATTTAGAAACTAAATATTTCAAAAATAAGAAACTTTAAAAAAAAGCCCACTCCAATATTGCAAACTTGTGCTACTTTCAAGCATTTTTACTCTTGCCTTTGAGGGAATAGAACTAAACAAACCAGTCTTAAGCCATGAAGGTGTGAGCTAAAAGTTATTTGCACTTACTGAAGTCAGTACTAGCAAAAGAGAGTAGATTATTTTTATATGGAGACCTTAAAATAGGTGACAATATCTTGATAAAAATACATGTTTTAGCAAAACTTCCAAGAAACACTGCAGAGGTCATGAATACAAGAAGTCCAACCAGATGATACCTGTGTTCCTTTTTGTCATCAGACATCAAAAACTCCATAACCATATGTAAATGGGAGTTACATGTAAAAGAAACTCATCTTCTTCCTGAATAGATGATCAAAATACAACTGTCCAAAATAGTGCAAGACTAGAAGAGGTGTTGAGCCATATGAACTAAATCATTATCTACTGGAGCTTGAATGCAAACCAGTAGGATGGGACTTTACTGGTAGGGAAGGAAGGGGAGCAAGAAAATGAGTGTGAAAAGAATTGGGAAAAAAACAGTATACAAGACTGCACAAAAAATCAGGACAGAGAGAAAAGATTTTATAAAGAGACTAAAAAAACCACCCCAAAACACTACAGTTGAGACATCTGTCAGACACAATGCTGCCTAGAAAGACCAGAATTGAAAGAAAAAGGAATTTTGCTGCTTTTTTAGTATTCTGTGGAGAAAAAACTGCCTGATCTGTCTTTATAAACAAAAATAAATCTGACATCCATACATCTGAACCTCTCTTTTTGAAGAAAATAATCTGAAAAACCTTTCCAAAAGTGAGTAGTTCCACGTCCGAGAAGTGTGACATCAGGGTTAAAAGCAGGACTGAATGACAGAAATTGTTATCTTCTGTTCCTCTCTAGCCAAGCTGAAAATAACTACTCACTACAACTGAGAATTTTGAAAAAAATATGGCACCCTAGTGTTTCTGCAAAGTCCTACAGAATGGCTTGCAGGTAAAAAGGTAATCTTTGTTACACAGTAACTAACTACAAAGGATTTAGGAAGACTGAGAAGCTCTATTGCAATACATTCTGTCCAGTATGGAAAAAAAACTCAATGATACCATGAAGTAATAAAGTCAACCTTGAAAAATACTCACAGGAAGAAGCTGTAAAAAAGACATACAAAGCTGAGAAGTAATTTCAAAAAGAATATTAAAATGAAAGTTCATGACCTGCATTAAGCTTGCTGGAAAATGTCAACAATTGCTTCCTAACCAATTTTACCTGCAATACTCTAAAAGTGAGAACAGGGAATTTCCCGGACTTACATCATGCAAAAATCTACTGATTTTGTAGAAAAAGCTCCCTGGGAGGCACATGTGGCTCAGCTCAACATCATCATCCAAAATAACGGTCAGGGAATCAAACTGGAAAAAGTAATTCCAGTGAACAATGTTAGTAGCCTCCCTGTGATGTTGTTATTGAAACTCTCCAAAGACAAAAGACAGTTATTTAGATCTGAATAAGACTTTAACATCTGGTGAGGGACCCAGCTGAGGGCTGGAAAGAGGTAGTTAAGGAATAATTCCATCAGCACTGGCAGTGGAAGACTTGAATTGTGGGCCAAATATCAGTGAAGGCATCTAGAATAGACTGGTAATTGAACAATGTAGAAATATCCGAAAGGTGATGAGACAAGGCCAAAGACACTCAGAGACTGTAAAACTGGTCACAGGTCTCCAACTGTCTTTCACTTTGTCACGCCATCAGGTTGAACAATGGTCATTGAGAAACCCTGCTAGATCTAAAAGTACAAACTCCATGAGAAACAGTCAGGAAATTTCAGCAAAAAGGATTTGGTTCTCATTTACTGTGGTACGCCATAAGAGACACTGTATAAAGGTCATGGGCAAACTTGCCTTGTGGCTATGTGCTAAATGACATCTTGGATGGGATACTGCCATGAAGAAGGTTGGTATTTTTGACCAAAGATGTTATTTTCTACTATTTATTTCTGATTATGTACACAGAAAAAAAAATGGCATTTTCTTGTAAATCATTAGGATTATGTCAAATTACTTAGCTCTGGCATTTATTTCTCCCCTGCAAAGGGAACTGTCTACAAGTGCTTGAACCCTGGCTAGCCAGTTGGGTCAAAATGGAAACAACTTCTTGCTAAAATATGTTGATCTTGGCAAGGATTTATTCAAATAACACCACAACAATAGATTTAAGTAGAGTCACAAAAAGCAAGCTTACAAGTGCCAAAACAAGCGGGAAAATAAAGACCATTTCCTATTCTCAATACAGCAAGTAATAAAAAATATCTGGTAAAAATCAAATCAAGCTGACAAAGCAACATTAAAATGGTTTGGATTAGTGCCTAAAAAGATCAGAACAACTACAGACAGGCAATATGCACTGGACTGTGAAGCCCACTTTGCATCATTACAGGAAGAGACAAAAAACAGCATTATATGCATTATTACTATCATCTGTTAAAAGAGTTGGGAATGTAGTCAAAATATCAAATAAAGATGGTCAGACATGATATAAAACAATACATTTCTGTCAAAGAAATGTTTCTCTCTCTTTGTAGAGTCAGTACTTCAGTCTGAACACCTTCTTCCTTGCCCAGTCTTAATCAGGGCTGCTTGTATGTGTCTACATGGCAACTAACACAACACATAAGCACTAGCCACAACAGGAATATATTATTCCAGTGAGTGGGAGAACATAAACAGGCACAGTCTAAAATTAAGATCCCTTAAAATCCTCTAAAAGCATGTGTAATTAAAGATGCCAGGCAACTAAACAGTAGTAATATCTTTCCTCCAACACCTTCTTAAAAAAAATAAATTCATAACCCTACTTGTGACTACACAAGGATATGGAGTTAATACAGGCCTGTGAGGTCTCAACACACTGCAATAGTGTCATTAGTGAACAAGTGGGAATAAGGGGTACCTCCTTCATCAGATGGCCTTGTTATCTCACTGCAGTAAGAAAAGGTAGGGTTCGTGTCAGAGCCATCTGATTTATAATCTCCCAGACTGGTAGAACGCAAATACTGCTTACTGTAACGGCTGGCTCTTTCTACAAAGGTAGAAAGAAATAGAGAATATCACAGTAAATACATGATAGTAGTGCAAAGACAAGCAACATAAACCTAACCACTGGTAACATTGCTATTCATACACTGTGAATTCTTCACAAATTTGTATCCATTTTGAGCACCATTAGCTTTGCTTCAAAATCTAATACAACTAAGCTTCGTCTTTGCTTTAAAAGAATTGCAGAAATAAAAGGTAGGATTGAGATACTGGAAAAAAAGGGGATGAGAATGAAGCATATAAAAATTTCCAGTGGAAAACTCAAATGTTCCTTTATCCCAAAATGAATACAAGTGCATGTGGAAATACTTCTGTATATTTTTCAAAAGAATATTTAAAGTTCCACTATCAGTAGCAAAGAAAATACATGTGCAAAATTAAACATTCAAAAGAAACACTTATAGGGTGGGAAAAAAAATCATAAACTTGTAAAGCCAAAACACTGCTGCCTGTTATTGCATTACCTTCTCTCCTTTTCCATCTATTCTTAAATTATGAACACCTTGGAGTTGCGAATAATAGAATAATATCATACTTCATATAGGGAAAATGTGCATAAAAAAACAATTGCATAAATAGGCCACTGTCTATAACTCTTAAATTTCATATGGTCCATCTATTTGAAAATTCTGCTTATAGTGAGGACAAAGTAAGTCAATGCTTTTTAAGTGTCTACTTGTAAGTGGCATGAATAACTTGTTTAGGATAAGATTTATTCCACTATTTCTTATCTGCACATGTGACTACAGCTGAAGTTCCTATAAAACACTGCTTTTAAAGTACTACAGTTATAAATATATATGAAATCATACTTATAAAACATATGGCTGGCACATTGACCTGAAAATTTACTGTATCAACTTAGTTTCAAAAACATAAAGAGCTGAATTGTGGAAAAGTCAGGATATAAGCAATACCAGAAAGCATATGCAGACTCCTAGACTGAATATTGTCCTCCAGAGGATCAATGTCGAAGATGGAGCCAGGATCTGTGCGCCAAACTTTAAGATCTTTTTCCAAAGCACAGAAATTATAAGACAGACAAACAACAAAGGAGGGAAAAGCATGAAAGGAATGAGCTTTAGCATTGGCAATCAACTTCCTTCATCTAGAAATTAACCAAAATATCTAGATATTCTAGATACACCAGAAAAGATGAGAAAGCAATAATTTCCTGCTTAAAAGAACTTTATGCATTGATATTAGGCTTTGACATTATATAAAGGAGAGTTTAAATAAAGGAGACTTTTGCTTCCATTGTTTTTTTCTTTTTCTAAACATGCCCATAGTATTTTCTTAAATCTAAATAAATGGCAAGAAGTTAAGCATCCCATACCAGAGCTCTTTTCCAGTAGCAAAACCAAAATCATCAGAGCTACAAGAGTATTTTCCTAGGTGACCAAGAGCACCCTTACTCCATGGAGATGTGCAGTATATACCCCTATAACTGACAGTTGGCAGTATATAGCTGACAGAGGCACTACAGACACTCCTTTGAATACAGAGAGATCATGGAGCCTAAACTTAAAAGTATCCATCTTTCTTAATATAAAAAATGGACTAAGGTGACGAATTCAGCTGTAGAAATCTACCCTGTAGACATCTACAGCTGGGTAAAATGAAGCCCACACTTGATCTTAACAAGTAATTTCCTCTGTCTTCCAAATATTTAAGTTTCCTGGGACACACATACAGTTGATCCACTACCCCACTACTGAAAAGCATTTCTGGAATTCAATGTATGGGTTCAATAAAGGAGTAATCATCAGATGTTCAGCTTTAATTCATACATTGAAGTTATTAAGATTTCTCAAAACCACATCTCAACAGGATATTGAAAACAAAAAGAGTCCATAAGAAACAATTTCATATCAGATTAAGTTAAAAATCACAGCAGAAAAGCAAATACAGATTCAACCATTTTTAATAAACTTTTGACAAATAATTGCAGCATTGTACAGCTTAGGAGGCTTCTAGTAAATGCAGAGGCAGATACAGTGTCAATTCCTGATCTACGCACATCAATTTAATATATACGATTCATATGGGCAGAAGTGTTGATATGCTCGAGGGTAGGAAGGCTCTACAAATGGATCTGGACAGAGTGGATTGATGGGCCAAGGCCAGCGGTATGAGGTTCAACAAGGGGAAGTGCCAGGTCCTGCCTTAGGGTCACAACAACCCCATGCAGCTCTACAGGCTGAGGGCAGAGTGGCTGGGAAGCTGCCCAGCAGAAAAGGACCTGGGGGTGCTGGTCCACAGCAGCTGAACATGAGCCAGCGTGTGCACAGGTGGCCAAGAAGGCCAATGGCATCCTGGCCTGTGTCAGCAACAGTGTGGCCAGCAGGACCAGGGCAGTGATTGTCCTCCTGTACTCAGCACTGCTCAGGCTGCACCTGGAATCCTGGGTTCAGTTTTGGGCCCCTCGGTACAAGAAGGACATTGAGGTGCTGGAACGTGTCCTGAGAAGGGCAATGGAGCTGGTGAAGGGTCTGGAGAACAAGTCTGATGAGGAGCAGCTGAGGAAGCTGGAGGTTTTCAACCAGAGAAAAGGAGGCTCAAGGGAGATCTTAACACTCTCTACAACTACCTGAAAGGAGATTGCAGCAAGGTAAGAGTAGGTCTCTTCTGCCAGGTAGCAAGTGACAGGATGAGAGAAAATGGCCCATAGGAGGTTTAGATTGGATATTAGGAAAAAATTCTTCACTNAATGGATCTGGACAGAGTGGATTGATGGGCCAAGGCCAGCGGTATGAGGTTCAACAAGGGGAAGTGCCAGGTCCTGCCTTAGGGTCACAACAACCCCATGCAGCTCTACAGGCTGAGGGCAGAGTGGCTGGGAAGCTGCCCAGCAGAAAAGGACCTGGGGGTGCTGGTCCACAGCAGCTGAACATGAGCCAGCGTGTGCACAGGTGGCCAAGAAGGCCAATGGCATCCTGGCCTGTGTCAGCAACAGTGTGGCCAGCAGGACCAGGGCAGTGATTGTCCTCCTGTACTCAGCACTGCTCAGGCTGCACCTGGAACCCTGGGTTCAGTTTTGGGCCCCTCGGTACAAGAAGGACATTGAGGTGCTGGAACGTGTCCTGAGAAGGGCAATGGAGCTGGTGAAGGGTTTGGAGCACAAGTCTGATGAGGAGCAGCTGAGGAAGCTGGAGGTTTTCAACCAGAGAAAAGGAGGCTCAAGGGAGATCTTAACACTCTCTACAACTACCTGAAAGGAGATTGCAGCAAGGTAAGAGTAGGTCTCTTCTGCCAGGTAGCAAGTGACAGGATGAGAGAAAATGGCCCATAGGAGGTTTAGATTGGATATTAGGAAAAAATTCTTCACTGAAAGGGTTATGAAGCACTGGAACAGGCTGCCCAGGGAAGTGGTTGAACTACCATCCCTGGAGATACTTAGATGATGTACTGACATGGTGCTTGGAGACACAGTTTAGTGGTGGCCTTGGCAGTGCTAGTTTAATGGTTGGACATGATGATCCTAAAGTCCTTTTCCAATCTAAATGCTCCTATGATATCTGCAATTCTAAAATAAAATAATAATTTAATCTCTTCACACCAGTTTCAAATAAAACCTTGATGGAAAGTACAGTCACTCAAAGCACAAATCTACCAGATCACACCTTTTACTGGGGGTTTTCTCCTTGGGCAGATCCGTCTGCAACATTTACTCAATGCATGGGAAGTAGGAAAAAATTGTCTTTCCAACTTTGTTCTTTCACTGCTTTGAGTGGGACCAAGATAAATAATGGGTTGGTAGGTAAAGTAGGACTTTGAGGACCCCAATTATGTCATGTTTCAAATGATTAATAGCCTAGATGCAATGGAAATAACAGACAGAGCTAATAAAATAAATCCTATGGGTTTAGAATACATTCAATATATGTACATTATACATTATCTACTGCAACTCCCATAAGGTGAGGTGTAGTGCTAACCCTTTCTTGCCAAGATGGATTAAAGCCAGCACAAAATCTTGTGATAAACTATGTGTTAGACCTAATGGTGATAAATTATGCAACTACATAAAGGACTGACAGTTATGAGAGGGCTGGGGGAATTGCTGAATGCCCAACTTTTCCTGTTTGCATGCCTTAGTAAGTAAAAATGTAATAAGTATGGCTTCATGGCAGCACCAGTGCAACAGCCATTGATTTGTATCGATTTCATCCATCTCTGTAACCTGAAATTACATAGAATCAGAATCTTGGCAATTTATAATACAAATCAATTATAACTCCCTGGTTACTTTTGCCAAGTTAAAATATCGTTATATTCATGTGAGAGTTGTGGATCCTTTTTAGTAACAGATCCAAAACTGAATTACATCAATTTATTTTGATGGGTTTATAATAGCTCTAATGTGGTTAAAACTAGTACCTATTTGCCAAAACAGAGGCATTATTTTAGCAATCAGGCATTTGAAAAGGTTGCTACAGCTTCACCAAAAATTCATTAAAAATCAGTCAGAGGTATGTATACTCAACACAGAGGTACTAATTCTAGCTGGCTGAACAATTATCAGCTAGGAAGAAAACTC
The DNA here is from genome assembly GCA_013396755.1 of Sclerurus mexicanus. Classification (NCBI taxonomy): domain Eukaryota; kingdom Metazoa; phylum Chordata; class Aves; order Passeriformes; family Furnariidae; genus Sclerurus; species Sclerurus mexicanus. The sequence continues at coordinate 1,896,446 of VWZF01002437.1, forward strand.
ATGAGAGCCATAGCTGTGTTTTTCAGTTTGCAATTTTTTTTGAGCTGCCAAGGACATTCCATGGGCAGGGAGCTCATTGCTTCTTTTTAAACAAGTAGATATTATAATTGCAGCTCTCTGAAAAAGCATTAACTGAAATATCACAGGTTTGACATAGCCTTTTCTCTTTAAATAATTGTACTATTTTTACTCTTTGGCAGGCAAAGGAGATTAAGAATTTCTGTGTGCTTTTTAAGGTGATAAATAGTACTAATATTTCACTTACTTACAACTCAAGAATTTATCTCATGGATGTTCTTAACCCGAATCTGCTTGTGCTAACAAGCCTTCCAGCTGTTGGATGTAGGATTGCACACATGATTCTCACACAGGGCTACAGCACACAAACAATGCAGCACAGAGTAGGACGTTTGATGCTTGCACTAAACAGCATATTGCAAACTACATATTACACTGTAGTTTTGAAGGAGCTTTTCTCTCTTTGGCTGCAACACTTTTAGCTGTGGAAGTGAGTAGTGATGGAAAATCATCAGTGCCTTCCCCAGGCAGAGATCTCTAAGCACTCACTTTTGAGAAATCCCTTCTGATACAAGGCTGTAGCTATAGACAAAAGGTGGCTACAGAGAAAGGAAAGAAATACACTTCCTTATGTGGGGGAGATTCATCTGGAGACTTTAAGGAAAAGACTGAAAAAGCATCTGCCAGAAATTATATAGTTAACCTTGCTTTAGGTAGGAGGATTGACTATATGACCCACCAATTAGTCCATTTCACCTGCAATTTCTCTGGGTTTTGAGAGGTAAACTTAAAGTCAACCTTGCTGTTATTACTATGTATGAAGGACTTTAGAGCGCTATCTCAGCACCTTTTTCTGTGCACAGATCCTCTGGGGTCTACGCAGTTGTAAAGCACAGTAAACCAGAAAAGGGACACTCCAGAAGAAAAGGAAATGAGGAAAAAAAAGAAATCAGGCTGCCATTCTCTTAACCATAGCAGACTTGCTAACTTTTAAGCAATTTCTAATATCTACTTTGATTTTCAAATAGAGTTCTTTATGAATACCCCAAATAATAATTAAATATCTGTCTTTACATACAAATCTAGTCTATATTCTACCCTTGAACACCTGATTATATCTTGGACCACCTTTTAGAACATCACTTCTGAACACTGGTTCTTGGCTTACCAGATATCTAATCAGTTACTGATGAATTACACCTTGAGATACTTTTAAAGCTGTGTGCAATTCTAAAACAAGAGGAAAATGGATATGTGCTGCTCAGGAGAAACTACTGACTGACAGAAAGAGAAATCTCCACCTGACTTGCAATATTCAAACATTGAAACCTTGGAGAATCACAGTTTTAATCAACTTTCTTCTGTGCAAAATTAAGACTATTGCAAATTTTTTTTGCTTTTCTTACGGAGTCAAAATTCAAATTTGAATAGCAATGACTACCCATATTTAAAAAAAAAAAATACAGAGCACATGATAATGTACCTCCCATTAATTCCCATTATTACTTCACTGGAGGCTGGTATGGAACCAGTAGTCCACCACAAGTTTCATGCTGAGAAAAGACTGAAAACAAAATCTGGAGAACACAAGCAGAGGCTTTTATCTTCCCTATGGTGCCCTCAAGAGCAACAATATTTAACAACTTACCAACAATTATTCCAGGTCTTCTATCCATTTCAACAATATGTGGATGCACACCTTTATATGCTGCATCACTCACAATTTGGGTGTTTTTCCGTACACGCTCTGTTATAGGATCATCTACCACTGGGGTGAAGCCTCTGCCCTTTGTCTTCTCAAAATCTTCATGGTATTTTACCTAGGAAAACAAAGAGAATTACATTTTTCCCTAAGCAGCAACTGACAGCAAACAGTTATTCTATGCAGGAACACATATACGTTTGTTTATGAGGCATTCTATTCTTTGGCTTTGCACCATAATAGAATTGGCACACACATGAGATAGACTGGATGGCCATCCACGTCTCTTCTATTACCCTAACTTGATTTCATAATATTTTGTTATCAGATTTTCTTTTCCATTGACACTAAATTAGGCATTAGCTCAAGTAGTAAAGCAGTATCTAAGTCACACAGGACACAAAAACCCTGCCTTCTCTAAAGAACTCAAGTATTTTTATTCACTGAGAATTTTGACAACATGCAGTTTCATAAAAAAGGTGGGGTTTTGCTATTTTGTTTTATCATATGCCAACCGGCTTTAAACACAGGTTTTCGGAAAGAACAAGTTATTCTAAACAGCTTATTTTTCAAAAGAAAAATTAAAAACAAGAACATTAGAGTAGAAAGTGTGACAGCACCAAATGTTGGAACAGAACTCCAGTATTAGTAAGAGTTAGAAAGGTAGTACTGCTGATTAGGCACATTTACTTTTTAAATAATCTTAATCATCAAAGAACTAAATTGACATTCTCACACAAGCCAATGCACACAAAACAACCCATTCCAAGAACCAAAGTCACACAGAAACCAGGAACGTACACAGGCACAAGGTAAAGTGTGTCACCTGATCCAGTGAAATTGTGATGCTCAAATGAGGTGTGTAAATTTTTAAAGAAAAAAAACCAAAAGAACAGATATTTAACTGTTAGAAAACTGTTTATTAGTATTTTGAAAATGTTCATTACAGTCATATGCAGTTAGCAAACACTCCCTCTACAGGCATATGAAAATATTCCTTCCATACTTGAGGAGAGAGCTTTATTAGTTACCTATATTATTGGAAGGCAAAATCCAGTGGAAGTCAAGTGCCATTCCTTAGTATGCTCTAGTTATAGGAAGAAAGTACCCTACCATTGAGATGTTGTTTTGTGTTTCTTTGACATGCCTTAGCTCAGGTGTGTCTAGAAGCACACTACGTCTACCTTTCATCTGCCTCTGATCACTGCTGTACTTGACCTGCAAAACAGGAACAACAGCACATGGGATTTTTTTGTTTACAGTAGACAGGATGGTGAGAATCACACCATACAACAGTACCCCCCCAAATCCAAATGTCTAACAGTTTCTTGTTTCTCTCTTTACACTCATTTATTAGCAAATTATTTCACAGGGAAGATACAGATGAGCTAGTATATTGGTAAGGCCAGAAGGCACATTTATTCCACCAACCACTTACTCAAAAGAAAATATTTATCCAAAAGCTGAAATTCGTGACTGTTTAAATTATGCAAATGAAATAATTCATTTATCAACTGAAATATAAGGCAAATAATAAGAAAACACCACAGTGACTTGGACATCTTTAAAACATATTTGTAATGGCTGATGATAAGCTACCTTCTTATTATCCAGACAGACCCAGAGTCTGCCCTCAGTCTGCTTCCAGGATGGGATTACCTCAGAATCCGAGGGAATTTAACTCTTACAAGCAGATTAATTCTTTGGAAGCCTTCTTACTCCTGTTCTATACCTAGTTTTTACTAGCAGCACAAAAGCAACATGTCTGGGAAAAATCTGAATGTGCTGTTTTCAAAAAGAACATTTGGGCTCTGTTTTTGTGCATCCGTAAGTACAGAACTTCCTATGTCACGTTTCTTCTGATTAGCTTATTCTGTAGCATTTTACAGATTAGTAGAGACACTCAAAATTCTAAAATAATAAAATATTTCATCCTACTTATTGGTTCTGGAGAGAACCAAACAGTTTCTTCTGGCTCATTGAATTCTTCTACTAATGGCCTCTCTTGGCTCCTACATCACATTGTGACCACGGAGTGTTACCAAATATTTTAGATTTACCTGTGTATTCACAATCCAAGTGCTCCTTCTCAGATGAGTTCTGCAAATCTATTTCAACATGCATTTGTGATGAGAGAAACCATGTGTTGAAACTGTCTGACCCTCCCTAAGATTACATATTAGTAAAGAAAATATACCTATGAAAACAAGAGCCTTGTCTGTGTTTGATAGGTAAGTTTGAAGTAATGTACAGAGAAAAAAAATATGTGGTACTGCATATTCTCCAAACCTTTCTGTATTAAACAGGTTTTTTTTAAGAAAATATGTTCAGTTACATATGCTTTTGAATATAAGGCATTTTCTGGACTGAATAATTACAGTCAACATAGCTTCGTTTTCACCGTGCTCATAAACATAGGAGTATTTTCTCCTGTAAAATCTTGAGAAAGAGTGAAGGAGTCACTTGGCAAAAGGCATTTCAACTTTCAAATTAAAAAATTATTTAAAGTCTAAAATTGTTGTGAAGTTTTCCTCTTATTTTCAATCATGCCCCTCAAAACTAATTGACTCTGGTAAATATTCATGAGCATTTTAAGAAAGTACTTAAATATAGTTACAATGTCAGATTGTTCCTTTGTCCTTAGAAAAATCCTCTGGCAAATACAACCTACTTTACTTTTCACTCCTACACTCAGTTCTAAAGTGTTCAATACTTTTAGTTCTCTTCTGCCAGCTTGACACAGTGTTTCTGCACGGAACTTGTATTTACCATCTGCAACAGCTTTGTCACTGATGTTTTTCCAGTGTTGAGGACACAGACTGTAACATAACTGGTCTGATCCTTTACTTCACCATGCTGTTTTGTGTTCTTCCTTGCTCCTTAACAAAATTGTCTCCTGCTTCTTATACCACCGTAGTGGCAATTAAATTCTATTCTCATAAAAGTCAATATATATATATATATTTGCACTAAAGTTAAATTCTCATTTCCTTTGTTCTTTACTGCAATTCACTCCTGCAATCTAGCAATGAAAATTCAGTTACAAGAGACAAAGATTCTTGAAAGAATGACTGACCTCTAGTGACTCTCACCTTGAGAAATACTGGCACAACCACTTATATTTTGCAAAAATAATCAGGCAAGTCTGAATATGTTTGTTGCACATATGTGCATGTATTCAAAGAATAAAAACAGTATCTTTTCATTGAATGATGCAGTTGGATTCCTTTGACATATCAAATGCAAATGGAAAAGCATATCCACATTATATTTCTACAATGACTGAAAATCTAAATGACAAAATGATTCAAACAACTTGCCGAGCTGATGTTATCTTGATTCTTTCTGACTCTCTCTATCTCAGGAGTGACGCTCACAGCAGTAGCTTTGCCAGGTTGCTCTCTGTAGTGAACCTATTATTTAACGGAATAAAATGGTACATACTATTTCAGCTAAAGCAATATCCCATTGTTTTATATTAAAATGCATGATTTAAAAGGTCATCCAGGAAACAACTGAAAAACTAAAATGAATTTGAAGTTTGTTAAAGTTTATCAAATTTGATTTTTGAAACATAACCTCGATTATTTTTTTCTGTATAGGGTGCACATTAATGTATTTCTGTGGAGATATATATATATACACACACATACACACACAGCATCCTGAAATTTACTAGACTGGTCCTTGGCTGCACAGAGAAATATCTCATATTTACAATGGGGTTAAGCCATGAATAATGCAGTAAAGTCAAGCAGAGCACATGAAAAACTGAACTTCAGCAAGGTCCACTGCAAATATATAATTGTCAAGACACAGATTCCATAAAGTTCCCATCTATGCTGTAAATTTCATACTCTACATATTCAAAGGTGATTAAACACAGAGGGTGCAATACATCAGGCAGCTGCCAGTTGAATCCAGCCTAAATTTCACCATGCATTTATTTAAATGTACTGTAGGAATATCCCCCTTATCACTTTTTAACAAAACACTTGTAGCTACCATGCATTAACCAAATGCAAGCTCAAGGCAGGATCAGCATCTAAAGTGGATAAAGGATAGGATGTGGCATTGATGGACCAATCAGTCTAACCTTGATGCTGGCCCCAAATGCTGAGAAGTCAGATGTAGTAAACTTCTAGTAAGAGATTCTGGCAAGAGATTTATGCCAATCCATATAGGTTTATGTAAAATTAATGTTTCCATACAAAACAATTTTTTTTTTTTTAAATAAGATCTTGGGTTTGTGTGATAAGGATAACTGTGCAGATACATTATGCCGTGGAAGTAATGCACTTATTGCTCGAGCAATTGTCTTCCAACACAACAGTGTTTTGGCCTGTTCACATCAATATATGCCAATTGAAAAATTAATGTCTTTACAAAATGATGGTAAGCTTTCAAATGGATTAAACTTGCAAACTGATATTTGTAAAGGTAAACTGATTATTCAAGAATTAATGTTTCCAGAAATGGTTGAAGTATAAGAATCTTCATTCAAAGCTATTCCAGTGACCTGAAGAGAATTTAAACTTTCCAGTGAAACTTGCACAACACGGAAATTGGTGAAAAGTAAACAACGATGTGAATAGAAAAACCATACAGACTGGCTTGAATCACTTGGGAAAGCAGGTTTGTTTGAGCAGAATGCATTTTAGGAGAGCTAGATTTATCAACAAAAATCCAGGAGTTAAGTTTGAGGGACAGAATTCTCGACAATTGTGACTCAAAATTAATTTTGGTGAACGTGGCAGAAAACACCCCAGGGAAACACTGCAGCTATTTGCAGACCCATGAAATACAGCTGCTCATTTGAGCTCCCAGTGAGGGTCTCTCAAAGACCCATTAACAGGGTACAACCTCATCAATGCAGGCAGGCAGCAGCATGCTCCAAAAGTCCTTGCCTTATTCTCTGTGCTCTGCAAATTGTATGACTTTCTAATGCTTTTGTCAGCTGTTAAATAGTAAACTCTGATAGAAAGGTTACTGAGGAACCAGGAAGAGACAGGTAAGAGAGCAGAAGTCTAAGTACAACTGTAGCCAATTTTTTGCAAGGAAAGAAATGTAAAACAGATCCGGAAACAGATACTAAAGTCAAGACTTCCTGCAAATATCCAAGGCAGAGAATACATCTCAAAACATTACAGCATTTCTTCAATCAAATATGTGATGCTTCATGTGCCATTTCCCAAACTAAGCAATGCCTTTTCACAGTTGTTTCCTAAAAGACGGTTTTCGATTAATTCCATTACTTGAATTCCAACATATTACAATAGATTAGTTTTCCCCAACTAGAGAAAAGACACAGCTTCTGGAGGAAGAACTTTGTACTCCTCTGGTGTACCCAAAAATTATACAAAGGATTAAACAAGAGCAACTTCCCATGCTGACATTCTCTTGATTCCTCTTGACTCTCTCCATCTCAGGAGTGACACTCACAGGTGTAGCTTTGCAGAGCTGTTCTTTGTACTGAACCTAGTAAACATGTCAGAAGACATTACAACAGAGACTTTTGTGTAATAGAAATACAACAGTGTGCTACACACCATTAAAGAGCACACTGCATTTGGATGGAAAACACCATTCCTTACTAATCACTCACATCTTTCCACACAATACTTAGTACTCACCCTCTTGCCGTTCTGTTTCAAACACACACAGCTGATATTTCAACAGGAATATCTCACTCTCATTGTTGTTAAAGTGCAAAGCTAACAAGTTTTCTTTTTACCATTAATTAAGTTAGTCATTGTGGACAAAGAGGAACTAGCACAAACACCATAGACATTCACTGAGACACAAAAACATTAAATACAGCAGAGAGAAGTGTGCAAGCAAGGAAAATGGGGCACACATTGCTAATATTCTTCTGATTTTCCTTGACCCTCCTTAGTTCTGGTGGATCAGAAATAGTTGTTGCACGCTGGATTTCTTCCCTGTATTTAATCTGCAGAATAGATATAACAAAATATTAGCAATTTAAAGAAGGCACTAAAACACAACAAACAGTTTATAATCTCTCCCTTGCACAGCCAGACCACATCTGCAAACACCACTGACCTGAAAAGGAACAGCTATATTTAATTTCTGAAACAGGCTGCTAGGGACTCTAACCCTAACCCTCTGTGCATCTCGTTTGATGCAATCCATAGAAAGTGCATATAACAACCCTAGTGTCCCAAAACACTTACAGCAGAAATACACATCACATGGGATTGTGGCTATCTTCATGATGCTTGAGATGCTCCATATACTACTTGGAGACTTGCATCACTGACAATGACTTGGTCTTGCTAGTATCTTGCTATAGAGTCTAGAAGTCCATTTCAGAAACCCAACATTTCACAAATGAGTTCCTAAAAGGGTGGATGACTTCAAACTTTCATTCAAGTTCTTGAAAACAGATGCAGACACATAAGTGCGAATGCAGATGTTTGGAAGGATGATGCTTTTGAAGATGTTGTCACATATTTATTGTTGCTTTTGCAACATTTAATTTTCAACTTTCTTCTCCAAGACATGGCACGTCTGCAGAGTGTCCCATTTCTTAACACAGACAAAACAACTTGTTTTTATCTAAGCTCATACTTGGAAGTAACTTTTGCTGAAATTTATAAATAAATAAACCAAAACAGCCTAAAGCACAGACCAGGAATGGAAAATTTCAGTCCAGACAGTCTAGGATTGGCAAAATTACTAAAGCATTGGAAAAGTATCTTTTAATAGAGACTATTAGGTAAGTTTAAGAATTGGCAGTGCCACTAGTCCTTAAAATGCTTCAAAATGTCCATTACTTGAGATTTAACCAGATCCCAGCTTTGTGGTGTTGACTGACATACCACAGGGGTTTCCTCATGGATTTCACACAAACAAAAACACAAGTAGAATCTTCTCCTGACAGCCTTCTTCCCAGTGCTGTGTCCAACCCTGCATGCCCTACAATATAAATGAGCTTTTAAAAATTTCTTAGTTATTTGTAGCTTCTCAGTTCAGATTCAGCCGCAGTCCATGGGTCTGTTGCTTGCTTTGAAAGTTCTGTGAGATCTTGACTCCAACTGTTTAGAAGGCTGCTTCTTCCAAATGAATCATCACAACAGGTGAGATGAGCTCAACCTCCTTGGCTGTCACCACCTTGTTTTTAGGATTTGAAAACAGACCATTCTGAGCTTTGCCCCCTATATATGTAATCTGGAAAAATCTGATCACTTTCAGAACATGATTCAACATACTTTTTTGTGTGGTTGGTTGTACAGTGAATGTTATTTTGGTTTGGTGTTCTGGAGTATCTTTCACAGCAAATTTGCTTCACACCCCACAGTTTCATTTAGGCCAGAAAATAGTTATAAAGCTGTCCTAAGTTCTTCTGGCTAAATTCAAAGATATGTGGAAAATGTTTAAATCTAATGGATTCAAAATTGGTGTAATTCACCCTTCCTTTGGGACTCCTGTAAATTACACAATATAATCTCCCTCTTACTGCACAATATAATTTCCTTCTTGCTGACATATAACTTGAAACATTCCTGCATATTTTCTTTACATTTGGCATTCTACACTTCTAATAAATATTATACAAGACTTAAGTAATTTCAAGTACACTACATGTAATAAAATACCTTACTACTTCCATCAGACCACTACAGCACTAACATATTTTGTGTTTCTCTTGGTATGTTTTTGTTCAAGTGTGTTTCCTAGCATACTGATCAACCTTCATTTTCTCCTCTTCACCACTGTTTAGGGTTTCTAAAACGGCAAGAACACTGTACATTATTTTCCAATTTCACTTTGAAAGGTATTGTGAAAAAAACATTAGAGCAAGACCACTCCTAAGAGTGTGTGTGTGAGGCACTATTCTCGAAATAAATGCTTGTGCTAACTGGAAATCAAAAAACAAACAAACAAAGGAGAGAAAAAAAATAAAAACCTACCCCCAAAGGAAATAAACCAACAGCTTTCCCACCAGAAAAACCATTTCAGGATTTAGGACACGATATCTTGCATTGTGACTCAAAATCACAAGATGGAAAGCAATGGATGGAGCAGAGAAAAATTCAAAGTAAAATACAAGCTTTTCAAAATTTTATGGAAATTCCCTACCTGGCCTTACTTTGATGGGCTATGTAGTGCTTAACACTGCTCAGTAATCAAGGAAATTCTAGCAGACTAGGTGTCCAGAGGCCCTAATTTAGATTTCAACTAATGTTTAAACACAACTTAATGTCATGTCTATATACTGCTTTCCAATTTTACTTTTTAAAAAGCTTCTAATCATCAGAAAAGTCATGTCACAAATATAAAAATGGCCCCAGAGGAGTCCCAAATGTAACAAACAAGTGAACAATGCAGTTAAAAGGGTTTTCTTGCTTGGCTGTCATTTTTGTGCTTTTTTTCAAGTTTTTATTTATCAGAAGAGAATGTTATTCATTTTTATATTTGATTTTTAGTTGCTCAGTAAAGTGCCAAAGGCATGGAGCATCCATAAATAAACAGTATGAATTCAAAACCAATCTCATCAGACCCACAGATCAACTTGTCATCAGCATGTAAAGAGGCACAAACTCCACCTTTTCATATAGCTCAAGTCTGGACATAATTTTCCTCTTCTTGACATGCAAACTGTATCAAGTCCCACATGATGCATGCAGACTCTACCAGAAGGCTACAGATTTTCTTTTTTGTCATGTGGTATTTTTCTAAATTGCAAATACAACTGCTGTTCAGTCTGTCATATCAGAAGATACATCTCATGTTTCTCACCCATTGAAGACAAAACACTTTCCCCTCAAATATTTAGTTAAAAGTTTTTCCTATTTTTCATAATGCTTCAGTTAGAAACTCTATTTTTGGACATTGAAGAACTATATTAGAGATGAGCTCTACCACTACTAGAATGGAGCTCTACAACCAAAACCCAGTGGAGTACTATCTCAATGAGATGCATGATATGAAAATGTAGAATTTTTAGTAAACAAGATTAGAAAAAAAAGAAATTGTCCACCATTTACTCACATAAGAGTAATTAATGTTAATAGCACTTACCGAACTAATATTCTGTTGATTTTTTTTCACTCTTTCAATCTCTGGAGTCTCTTTTACAGCTGTGCCAGCTCCTACATCCTTCTTATAAAATACCTACATTTCCCCAAAAGAAAAGGTAATTATAAGACTGTTAGCAATGCAAATACAAGTTCTCATAACAGGGCTGGGCAAGTTTCCAAGTTCCAAATTAGTCTGACTATAAATCTTGCTAAGAAAGCAAAGACTTTAATTTTTCATAAATCATACCAATTATCAATAACTATGATAACGTTGTTTTCAACTGTTATCCAGATAATATATTCTCATCCATTAGACTCATCTCAGCATTAAGTATTCGTAATTACAGTTTTACCTTCTGAAATAACATTAAAATTTTTATCATCATCTATAAACTTCTAAAATATAACTTTTTGCTTGAGTAATTTCATTCATTTCAATTGAACGTGCATGTACATGCAAGATTTGATTTGGGATTTTTTAATCTTCAGATCTTAAAATACTGTGAGAAGCAAACAGATATTACTATTATTTCTAATGTCACAAACTAGAAATACTAGACATACTCATGATAAAATAACCAAAACAACCAGAGCTACCATTCCCAGCATGACCTCTTCCATTTCTGATATTGTAGGTCCACTTCCACACAAGTCATGCAATTTATGACTTATGAGTTCAAGCCAGAAAACTGAGAACTGCATCTAAAGACAAAGCTCCCTTTTGAAAAGATACACATGCTGTTTATATAATTCTCCTTTCTATTTCAGACACACAGGCTGTTTATTTCTATTGTTTCAGTCAAGGATAAAACACAAAGCACATCAGTAGAATCAATCATTCAAAGTTACTGAAGGAGACAGTAAATAACTGCTCCACAGTTTCCAAGTGTGGCTATAGTTTAAATAACCATGGAGCACCAGTTCACGCTGCAAAACTCCTCAAGAAGTTTTACTTGAATTTCAGTATTTGGTGTCACAGCTGTTGCCATTCCTCTAAGTATTTCCAGGCTGGTAGTGTAAAAATAGAAGTCTGATCCTGGAGTTCATAAAATAAATTCTACCATTTAGTATTTCTGCCTTTCTTAAACCAAGATCTATTTAACTTTTCCTATCAATAAACCTTAAACAATAAAAACATTATTCTTGATTAATTTCTTCTACATCGCTGAAGTCCTCTGAAACCTAGGGTGAATACTACTGCCACATATTCTAGAGGAGACTGAATGTCCACAAGTAATGTTGTTAATCTTCAGAAAAACTTTAACAATTTAGAATTCTGGTTTACCGTGTGAGAATAGAGGCAGTTTATGAGTAAGAAATTGAAAATTCTTCTGCAGCAACAAGCCAGTTAGAAAGATTTACATTGTGGATTGCACTAAAATATACTTTTCTCCTCTACCAAGTAGGGATTGGTAAAATATGTCGGAGAGAGGAATTTTTCTGTGAAATATATGACTGTGCAGTAAATATCCTATTGTAAATCATCTGCCAAATGAGCTAGTGAGCTAAAAGCAGCAATGATCTTATCTGCAGAGCTAGTCACTTTTTTTGTCCCTTAAGGTAGGAAAGTACTTGAGACAAAATCCAAAAATCAGAAGACTATTAGAAGTCTTTTTTTATATTGGGGCTGCTCCCAGCTATATCTTAACTCAGTGAAAAGTAAACCACCTTTATAATCTAAACTGTACCAAATGATGGAAGACTAAAACATAGAGAAAGAGAAAAAAAAAAGTAATTCAATCACTGCTTTCCTACATTTGGAGGATATATTTCAGAAACAGAAAATGGACAGTCACAAAATAAAGCAAATACAAATCACTTCGAAGACAAAATGTTTTATTTCATATTATCTAGTACACTAACAAAGAAGATAATTGTCAGCCTTGGCACTGAAGGCTCAAACTGGCCTCCAAAGGCTACAAGGGGCTCAGATGCATCAGAGGCTTGTCAAGGCTTAGTTAAGTAGTGAAAGGTTATTACACGCCTGGCTTCCAGCTGTTAGTGAGTCCGCACTGCCAGACCCACTGAGGTCTTCCATTTGAGGACTTCATCAAAAGCTATCAAAGGCTGGAGCAGGTAGGAAAGCAGGTCACGGAGGCTACCTTGGATCCCCTCTGTTACAGGGAGTTTCAGTGCAGCATGTTAGGATGCCAGTGACATAATAACCACCATCGTACCATGAGCAGAGCACCATTCCAAATCAGGAGGCAACAGATGACAAGAAACAAAATGGGGCCAGTGGGCCTGTCACGAGCTCCTATTAGAAAGCAGTGCCATGGAAAGGGACTTGGAGGTCCTGGCTGACAAAAAGTTGAATATGAGTCAGCAGTGCCCTGGCAGCCAGATGTAGCTTTCAGCTGTCCTCATCCAAAAAATGAAAAAGAGCAGGTAACGGCTGGAAGGTGTTGCAGGAGTGACTACCATCTAGAGAAGCCTCAGAGAGTCCTCTGCTCTGCTCTCCTGGCAGGCTCTCAGTCCCAGGCTGATGCTGCAGCTGTACAGGATAGCTGCACGCAAACACACACCTCTGAGAAAAACTAACCGAGCTCGTACTTCTGAGAGCTGGAGAAGCTGAAGATATGTCTAAGTTGAAGAACAACATCTGTGTCAGATAATACCAAGATATTTAAGTACCTTATATCCCTTTCTCTCAAATCATTGGTTTTATTAGTATTACTTAGTCTGCCATAAAGAACAGCCACTAACTGGTTTTTTGTTCTGGAGATTTCCTCCTCTTCTCTGTTATATTACAAGCAAAGGCAGAATTACAAACAGCAGATTTAATGGGCCCAGAAAGGAAGTGGAACTTAATACATCCCAAACTGGGCAATTTTAGAAATCTAAGCTCATAATTTATATTTAGGGATAAACTGAAACTTAAATCTAGCATAAAATTTAAAAATATACCCAGTGTAATATAAAATCATTAGAGATATATATTTATGAAACTTGCTCTGTTCTAATTTTATACCCAAATCTTGATGTTCAGTACATATGATAGGAAACAGATGAAAAATCTTATATGCACAGTACAAAGCCTTAGATTTTTTTTCTCTTTTAAATAGAGTACTTCCTGGGGCTTGATGGAAAAAAGAAAAAGATCTTCATTTAAAAATAACTGTGGCTTGGCAAGGTGATATAAATGGTTTAGGAATTCAAAATAACAGTGTCACACCTAGAAAAACTGAGGGGTTTTTTTTTTACTGAAAGAAATGAGTGATACAGCTTTTGCCAGGAAAATTATGCAAATGGCTCAAAGGACTTTTACTCATAAGTTCCCTATTTCATGCTGTGGCACAAGAGAGCCTATTCAAAATGAAAAATATCTGAAAAGTTACAAGCAAAGAGAGAAGCACTATTACTCACTGAACTGATGTTTTTCTGAAGACTTCTTATCCTCTCCATCTCAGGAGTGTCTGGGACAGCAGAATAGTTACAGAGCATCTTCTCTGCTTCATCTTTGTACATTTTCTGAAAAAATAGTTTTTAAACATCTATTTCTTGCTTTTTAGGGTCCAAAACTGCAACAAAAGGTGCTTATTGCTGATGAGCCTCCTCATCCCTGTCTAGTATTTATTTCAACCTCTCTCCTCCATGACCTTGTTACCATTGTCTGAGTAGGACACCCAACACTGTCCCCCACACTAAAATACATAATATACATATACATAATATATCCTCATATATATTTTCTCTTCACTTCTCTTCATATATATTTTATCTTGACATATTTTCTCACACATTAGGTAATGTAAAAAGAACCACAGGTAGATGTAAACAAGTAAATGCAATTTACATGGTATAACAGGCCTAGAGATAAATAAGAATCAGGTAGTTCAAACATTTTACTACCTGTACATTAATCTAGTATGGGTATGAAAACCTCTACAGAGCTAGAGAAGAAGTATTTTGAGCAATGTATATCAAGTACTGAATGTTGAACAGAATGAATACATTCAGTCTTTGACTATGTCCACCTGACTTGCTATTTCTGAAGCTCTTTTGTATTCCTGGGGTATATGGACCAACTTTCATTCCTTTCCCTATACTTTCAGTCTCCAGATCCTTTTTATCTTCTTTCTGAAGAAGAAATAAAAGGAAAAAATAACCCCATAACTAATACTACAATTATCTTTACATGCTGTCTTCAAAGCTATTCTGATAATACCAGTCAGACTTTAAAATAAATTTTTCAGTTTCTTTTATTTTTCTTTTTTTGTGCATCGCTTACTCCTTTCAGCCTAAGAATGTTTAACAAGATTTTATGTTTTTAACATCTCATTGTGTTTTCCTTCCAAAGTAATCTTAAAGTGATTAATTGTGTACTCACCTGGCTGACAATTTCAGAAGCTTTTTTGGCTCGTTGTATATCAAGGGTATCCGTGCTCACTTCCATTCCCTTTCCTTTAATTTCATTCTCTAAGTCTTTCTTGTATTCTTTCTGAAAAGAATAGCATTGGAAGTATGCATGTCTGAGCGCCAAATTCTCAAATTTTCCCCAATTTAATCTGTGCAATTCCACTACTTGTCTTTGCAGTTTTGGCAGTCACAATCACAGGCACACGTGGATGAGACTTTCTCCCTGTGCTGTGATTTGCAAGACTGGGGTCATAAGGTTTTAGCACCTCTCTCTGTTTATCATTTGGCTGTAGCTAAATAAGTAGCTATTTAGACCAAAAAGAAGTAGAGCCCACAACAACCAAACACATCCCAGGCCAGGCATAGCTCATGAGGAACAAGCACAACCTGCAAAAGAGGATGGAAAAGTCAAATTCTTGAAAGTGTTAACTTTCTCCCATATGCTGATTATGCAACTTCCAGACTATGCATCTCAGCAGATTAGCTGTCTGGTGAGATCTATAGTATACTGCCTAGATTGGTCAGCCCCTGGAATTCTCAATGACAACAATTTGTTGCATTCTGTCAAGTGGAAAGCTTGCACCAGGTAAAGTACTGACCATGCTTGCAATTTCAGAAGCTTTCTTGGCTCGTCTTATCTCAGGTGTATCTGGACCAACTTCCATGCCCTTCCCTTTAATTTCAGTTTCCAGGTCCTTCTTGTATTGTCTCTGTGAAGATAAAACATATACATTATATTCACAGTATCCAGAGAGTTAGAGGTAGATTTTTCTTTTGCACAAGAGATTGACATGTAGGATTTAGAGTCAATCAAAACTCTCAAGTTAAGGGTCACAATTCTCAAGACTGTTGGTAAGCTGTTTTCAGAAAAAACACATGACAAACTACAGGAGGAAAACTTTTAGAAGGTATTTTTAATGTGGCAGAGGGTGGAAGAAAATCAGTCCATACAGCTTGCTACAATTATCCTCTAAATTAAAGGGGGAGTTTAGCACTGCAGAACATAGTGTAATAAGCTGGTACTTTGTGCCAGCCTAATTGAAACACATTTTCTTTTAAGAAAATATTTTATTTATGAAAAGACTACATGTTAGAAATTTAATACTATACAGAATTGCTTCCAGTGATCTTCCAGAGCAGGAAGTTGTAATTTATTCATTTAATAGGCCTTTCCTGAACCATAGCCATTAGGCAAGTGGCAGAACTCATCTGTGATTGCTGGAGTTTTGCCTCACAACATAAATTATAAATAACCAATAAACTGAAAACAAAATGAATATTTCATCTTCATCTTATCCAAGCAAGGATACATTACTTGCTCATCAGCAAATTACATTAAAATGTAATACTGAAATATTGTATACAATAGTTGTACTTTTTTTTATTTTAAAAAGTATCCTCAGCCAGTGCTATTTCTGATACTATAGTAGTAATCACTCTCTTTCTATTCTAGTTCATCTATGTCTGTGGAAAACTTTTTCAAAATAAACACATACAATTTAAAAATGCTCCTTACTTTTCTTGTTTGTTAACTATTTTTAGATTGCACATTAGTTAGAAAAAAGGAGAGTACGTTTCTACTCAATGTAATGGTCTGAAGAACACGAGCAAAAAGATTTTCAGTCTTCCATCTCTGTCTCATTCTAATGTGGAAATAAATATGATAAAACAACATTCTACTTCACAAAACACAGGGGTTTTTTGCAAAAAGTTTAAATTAACATTTGGGAAGACATAATCCCTCAACTCCTCTCTGCTAAAGGTGGGATTGTAGATGTTTCCTCCAAGCTTCATATTGTGTAAAACACCAAGGAAAAGATAATCCTGGGACTTACGGCTATATATTCTTTCGCTCCTTTACAGTGGTCAGATCATCCCTATGCATGGCATACCCTCTGGCTTTTATGGCTAAGTATGTATACGTGTGCAGATAAACAAATATAGATATATAGATACACACATATGAAATGAATATATATATAGATCAAATAAATATATATATTATTCTTAAATAATGACTCCTCAAAGACATAATGTGCAGCATGAGCTTTGTCTTCTCTCTTCCTTTCCCAAACCTTCAGCGCTGCTGCCACTTCCCAGAGCCAGCCTTTGGAAGGCCACCCTGAGAAACTCATGTTCAGAAAGTCTGTGTGCACAGCAGAGCACAGTTCAAAATGCAGTGTCTGTTGACCCCACTAACAATCCCCTTTAACCTTTTAATTGCCTGAAAATCTGAAATATTTCTCCTAATTTGATTTTTATCCAAAGTTTTACTGTATTTTTAAAGCAAAACAGGGGGAAAAAATGGAACCGTCTCCATTGAGTTTAACATTAAGGGTGAACCCTCTGTGATATTAATATTAATAACCTTGACTTGCATAACTTACCTCATTTAGTATCTGAGCTGCATTTTTCACTCTAATCAAATCTGGTGTATCTTCAAACACTGTCATTCCTTTTCCTTTCATCCCTTCTTCCAAATCTTTTCGATATTCTTTCTAAAGATTAAAAAAAAAAAAAAAAAAAAATGAGTGAGAGATTTCTCCACTTAATATTGTGTGCAAGATCTTGAAAAGAAATGCCACTTATTAAATGTCTGGAGGGTCTCTTTGAAATTTCTATGAAATATGAATTAGCTGAAGTACAGATTTCAGAGTTAAAATAGAATTGGAAATTGTGAAATCAAAAAAAAAATATTTTAATGTCGTCATACATTTTGTTGTGCTCTTGAAAACCAGCCATGTCCTAAACAGAACGAGCACATTGTTTAGGGGCCTTGACTGCCTTCAGACACTGCAGCAGCATTTTCTTTCCGTAGACCAATACACGCTGTGCTGCAGCTTTTACCTCTGTTCCACTAATGGCATCCCAAACAGGATGGATTCCCTGAACACCCTGGTAGGACCTGTTAAAACAACTGCTTGATAAATTCTAATGTAGAAGCAGTATTTCCACCATATCACTCCCGTGCCCCTTAGACACTGCACTAATATGATCCATCAGCATTCAGCAACTGCGGCCTCCAGAGTACTCAAATGTTCAGTATAAAATTCAAAGCACACTACAACCTGCCCACAGACATTTGGTTCTTTTTCCTCTTCCCAGCTCCTAGAGAGCTGATGTAAGCCTACTTAAGTTCAAGATCTTTAAGTTTTTAAGGATTTCTATTGGCTCTACCCATCTCCAGGTGAGGATTAGGCTTTTTTTAGCAAAGAAACTAGAAGAACATTTAAGAAAATACCTATAAGGATTTAATACTTGTAATTGTGTATTAAATTTCATAAGCAGCAGTGAGCACTTTTATCTCTCTATAAGCTCATTATTTAAATAAAAGGAAAACAGATATTTTTAAAGAAGGTTATTTTATCATCACAAGCACGTCCTACAACAAGTAGAAAACAACTTCTATTAATCCAGAACTATTTAGTTCATCTATCTAGTTCATCTATCTCTTCTAAAGGAGTTGTGAATGTGGTTCCAGAGAATAAAGTTCGTATTGTCAGAAAATGTGAAACATGTGCCGAATTATCTACAGTGGGAAAGCAACAGAATAAACTGGAACACAGCTGGTGCTTGAGGGGAAAAAAAAATTTAATTGAAAAACTGATTCCTTTTGTCTATCTATTTAAAGTTTATTATGAACTGAAAAACTGCCATCTGAACACCAACAGAAATCGTCTTTTCCATTGCTTCATCTATTTGAAAAGAAAACTCTGTTTTCCTGATTCAGGTGTGCTGATCTTTATAATTTCCTTACTACAAGACTATTTAGAATAGAAAATGATGTGAAGCAATTTTTACTCATGAAGTGACTTGTATTCAGCTACCAGGTTAGTTTTAAGTTATTCAGCACTTAGCAGCTTGTAGTGATGCTGTTTATTGCTCATTTACAACTTAGCAACAGAACACATACATAAAAATCCTTTACCTCTTTCAGAAGGTTAGTGACTTCTTTTATATGCAAGAACTCTGGGGTCTTGTCTAAATCCAGAGAGGGTCTTCCCTTGATCCCTTCTTCAAAATCTCTGCGATACATTTTCTATTGAAGCAAAACCAACCATTAGTTGTACATATATATGCAATTCCAAGTATATTTCAAAAAGAACACTGTAAACAGACCCAGAAATTAAATATGCCATAAATTAGTTATCATGATAATAAGAAATGTCATTACTCATTTCATTATCTAGATTATCTATACAAGACAGAGACAATCTAGACAAAAATATGAGCATGGTATTTCCAAAGAGAATGTTGAACCTGATCTATGAAAGAAACAGTCTGGTTGGTAGAAAAAGAGAAGAAAAATGGCACACAAGGTAATGGTTTGAAACTCATTAAAGTTCCTACCAAGAGGATGAGACCACGTGTTTTTCATGACACAGCAAAAATAATGGAATCAAACTGCAGCATGGGAAATACTCTCACTCAGGATGGATAGTGAAGCACTGGAGTAGATTGCCTGGGAGGTCACAAAATCTCCATCACCTGAAGCATTTTTAAAAAGGAAGAAGAACATAGCCTGACATAGGAGAGCCTGTGACTGTTCTGGAGCCTGGGAACAGTCCTTCCCCATTGCTGGGGAGCATGTTTCAGTTAAGGCATAGGTTTGGACTGAGTTTTGTGCCTTCACTTGCTCACACATGATGGAATTACAGAGAAAAGGTAAAAAATTAGTAATCCCTGATCTAGACGACCTCTTGAGCTTCTTCTCAATTCAATGAAGCTACATACAATCTCTGTCTAGTGTTAGCACCAATGGTCTTTTGAGAAAAAACAAATTTAAAGGAAGAATGGAGCTACAGAATAGCAGGGATAACTACTTGATATAATTCTACAATATCCTCAATTTACACTCTGCTTCATACATTTTTGTAACTTTAGTACAAGATGTCTGTTAACTTCTCTGTTCATCTAAATTTTACCTCTTCAAGCACACATTTTTACTCACCACACTTTGCATCTTTTGAGCCTCCTTTGAAACTTGATACATTGGTGTATCCACAAACTCTAGCATCGATCTGCCTTTAGATTTCTCATAATTCTCTTTGTACTTGACCTAGGAAAATTAAAATATAGTCTGTTAACAGCTGGCAGAATGAGAGATCTGATTGCTTGCCTCAGCAACAGACAAGTCCTGTCTTAGCCATACTCCTTCGAGGTTTTGACTTGAAAGACTCCTCCCAAAATTAACCTGTTGGAGAAACAGGGCAGCTAGATAAGGTAATTTTTTTTTTCCTGAAGTCATTTATTTCTTTCTTTCAAAATGTCAAACCCAAAAATTGTGAACTTTGAAGACAGCAGGAGTGAGGAGCATCAATCACAATCTTTAAAACAACTGCATGATTTTGGCCAAATGACCTATGTCTGAACAGCTGGCAGCTTTTTAATAGGATCTCCTGCCATGTTTCCATAAAACAACATATTCACTGTAACAACAAAATCTGTTTCATAGCCAGGCCCCAAAGGTCTTTGTTTCAGGCTCAAGGACACCATTTTCAAATGCACTTCTATTTGTACCTGTGGGAGGGAGAAGGGAAGCAAGACTAATGCCCTGGTAGGGTATGGTCTTCCACCCATATTACCCTCACAGCTACCAGGGACCATGACCTTAAAGCTAGAGACAAAAAAACATTGAAGGACAGAGGGTTAAGACATCAACTTATAACTATACTAAGTCACAAAGCAAATACATTTTGGCTGGAAACCTGGAGAAGCCTTCTGAACTTATTCACTCACACTCTTTTGAGTGTAACAAACACATTACTTATCTCAATCAATCAGTGTGGGGTATGATGGCAATCAATCAGTGTGGGGTATGATGGAATACTCTACACAAGCTTTAGAGGAAAGCAAATAGCTACAAATCAAAATATATTCATAATGAGTAATGTCACTTTATTTGTCTCTTCAAAAATAATGATGTCTGAATTTCTCTTTCCCTGTCAGGTGCACTAGGATTGGATCCTGCAAAAAAACTCTTCTCGTGGGGTGCTTCTGGTTGACTATGCACCGTACCTGACTGTAATCTGTCATGCAGCTTTGTGACTGATTTAACCACTGTTAGAATGCTGCATTTTGCTCTTTGCAAGAGTCGTTTGTGGTTGCATAGACCTGACTTTGAAGCACATTTGTTTTGATGGATTTTTTCAGCAATATCCAGGGTGAAATGATAGAAACCCTTGCTTTTCTTATATTCATACTAAAATAAAAAAATATCCAAAAATGTTTTCACAGACAAAATCCAGAAGGTTTTGGAATTTAAATGCCATTTAAAACAATATGGACAAAAGAGTATAGGAGTAACTGCATTTTAGGTCTCCCACCTCAGGAGTTCTGTCAAATTTTAATTTAAAATATTGTGATGAAATGAAAAAAGGTTATGACAAAAAATAACTTTTGCACATTCTTAGAGAAAATGCTTGTCCTGCTAACCCAAAAGTCAAATGTCTATGTCTGATAGAAAATAAACATTATTGTTTACACCTGAAGTGCAAAGGAACACATATGATGGTCTAGGTTTGCCTCCTAGTGGAAAGAATTATAAATGTCACAGAATAAAGTCACTTCTGTACTGGAAGCAAATGAAAATTACCTCCATCTACAGATACTGATTTCATACTTCTGCTCCATTCCTCAACTAATGAAACAAAATTAAAAATAATAATTATATAAAAAATTAAATAAATCTCATATACTTTTTCTACATCAAACTACAAGCACCAGATCCAATCTCGAGTTCTATTTATTCACCTTATTCCATAAAATGAAATACATCTAAGTTCACCATTTTTTAGCCTGTAGTCCATTAGCATCTCCAAATCTCTACAAGAGACAGAGATTTAAAATGTGAAAAACAAGAAACTAGCTCCTATACATATATCAAAGTGTTAAGTTTTATGTCTCCATGCCACATGTATATCTGTGATGGCTTAACCACAGCCAGCACCTAAGCCCCACACTGCTGGTCACACACTTTACCCCAGTAGGACTGGGGAGAGAATCAGAAAGGTAAAAGTAAGGAAACTTGTGGTTTGAGATAAGAACAATTTAATAATTTAAACAAATAATTCATCATCTTAATAATAAAGAATAATTAAAAGAAAATTAATAGAGAGAAATAAATCTCAACAAACAAGGCAAGGGATGCAAATGAAAAGAATTTCTCATCACGGACCAATGAATTGTCAGCCTGTTCCCAAGGAGCAGCCCACAGCCAGCTTTCCCCTAATTCATATGCTGAGCATGACACCATATAGTGTGGGATATCCCTTTGGGCCAGTTTGGCTCGGGTGTCCTGGCTGTATCCTCTCCCAGCTTCTCATGCACCCCCAGACACCTCAAAGGCAGGGCTACATGAGATGCTGAAAAGTTCTTGACTTCGGGTAAGCACTGCTCAGCAATAACCAAACCATCAGTGTTTGGTTCACAACCAAATTGTTACCAACATTATTTTCATCCTAAATCCAAAACACAGCACTGTACAAGCTAGTAGGAAGAAAAATAACTCTATCTCAACTGAAACCAGGACAATACCATATGAGGGGAGAATTCCACCTTGTGAAGTCTCTTCCTTACCAAAATAATAAAGCCGGGATGAGTTTGACCTGTATAAATCAGTCTATTTGTGTCCAAAGATTCCCATCAAGCTTTCCTCTTAACTATTGGAATTTATTCCCATGGAAGTTGACTTGTGTAACAGCCTTGCATTGATATTATAGCATATGTGCTTCAAAAAGTTGCACGCACTTCTACACTCTAGGTGAATCAGCAATCCCATTCATTCAATCAACCATATTAATTTGAGTTTAATTAACCACACAGGTTTCAGTCTGTCACACTGGTGCAGGTGTAGCTATGTCATGCAAACGATAAAGAGAAGCATCAAGTTCAATGGAGAAACAGAAAAACTGGGCAATTAGTAAGCAGCTCTATGTTTCAGAAGCTGAAAAAAACCAGACCATATGATCAGTCTTTGGAAATCAGTCAACAGTACAGTCAGGAAGACTGTTTCATACAACGGAAGCTGATTTCAAGACTGATATGATAGAGGCTATGGAGAGACAAAGAGAAGAACACAAGGAAGATATTGGAAAAGCGAGAAGAAAGGCAGAAGAGCAAACCATTTTAAAATCAAAGAGTGATGACATGGGGAGGTCAAATCTGAAGACTGTGAAAATGGGATTTCTGTAGAAGATAACTTGTTAGGGGAGAGTTTAAGGATTGGCAAAGCATTCTTTTTCCTGCTTGTAGCAAACACAAATACCCACCAGCATCTGGACAATGCAAAAATCAGAAACTTAGTATTTAGAGAGTCCTCAGATGAGCACATGGACATTATAAATCAACCCTTTCTGGGCAAAAGAAAGAAATAAATTTTGTAGGACATAATCTGCCTTAAGGGAAAGTCCAGGTTTCCATCTCATTAGAGATAAGATGGCAAATTGATGAAGTTCAAATCTGTCTTGAAATCTGCTCAACTCAACTCCTGCCGAACACAGAGCAATCTTCCTTCCCAACACTACCCACTCATGCCTCTCCACAGCAGTTCTGCAGGCCTTCTGTGGTTTTCGCTGCAAAGATGACAAACGCAGCTAACCAGCCTACAGGCACCGTGCATGCAGCATAGGTGCTCTTGGAGGGGAAGGGAAGCTTCATGGTCACACAGAAGCCAGGGATTTCCTAGCTCTTCCTTCCAATTTCAACCCCCACCACAATAATATGTCAGACCACTAGTCCATCAAGGGTCTTGTCTTGTTATGTGGCAAAATGGAGCATGTGCCTGTTCTGACCCGGTGTAGGAAGGCTCAGACATTTAGGAGGGAAAAAAGGTTTAGACAGAGACGCCCTAAGGGAAGGTAGCACTCAGGAGGCTGTTCATGACCGGAGTCCCAATATCAAACTAGCATAATGGCCACTTCTGTACAGACACTTGCAGATGAAAGCAAGATCTTAGACAAAACAAGATTTGCAAGGAAAGAAGTCTCTTAGAACAAAGATAAAAACAAACAAGATTTCAGACATACAGAATAAAGACTCAACGTCAGAAGTCTGTTTGATTCTTCCACAGTATATTATTTGTTCTAATAACTGAAATATGTCTTCTTAAAAACCCATTTTTCTTCTCTATGCTCCTAATCTACTATGATTACAACACTACAGTCTATCACATATGAGAACATGAAGCAAGTGCTAAAAATCTTTGTTTCCTACAGTGACTATACATACCACATTCTTACTACATTTATCTTTCAGGTCATTCTTAAAAAAGGCAACTTACATCACTATGCATTTTGCTGATATTTATAGCATGGTTTAAATATAGCAGGTTTGGTAGATCAGATGCTGGATCATGTAGGCTTTCCAAATCCTTCTTGTAATTCACCTGGAAAGAGAATTCAGGTTATGCAAACTAAAGATTAACAAAATATTTCACAGTTTTGTATTACAGTGTGGCCGTCCAGAAAGAGAAGGCACTAAGTGCTTGCCTGAACAACCTCTAGCAGCCACTAGATGGTGGTCATCTACTATTAGTTGGAAGAAAAGGAAAAAATCAATATAGGATTCATTCTGCTGAGTAAGTACTTAGGAACTGCTCAAACTTTTCATCCAAAAAGGACACTTACAACAAAAGCAGACTTGGTATGAATTTTGACTTTTCAGACTAGAATTACTTTTTTCTTTTTTCCCTCTCTCCTCCCACAAGCCTACTTAAATCAAGATTATCTTCCTTAATACTTCCAGTCTATTCATTTTAAACACCGTTACTTCTTACTTTTTCTCCTGCTTCAATCATTACACAGACTGATTAATTTAAAAAGTTATATATATAGCAACAAAAGAAAAGTGCTCCTGGATATTTTTTTCTAATACAGATTTCTTTCAGCAAATATAAGTGATATGGTGATGTATGGCAAAAGATGACCACAATGAAATAGCAGAAGACAACTTCCTATCGGCCTACAGTAGGATTTTCCATACTTTTGATAGCTGTATGGCCACTTTTACAGGAAGAAGACTAGCCACCTTACCTATCTTGGATGAAAAAATCTTTTAAACTAATACCTTCTGTCACCTCCACATATGCATTATGCTCATCACTGATTTAGACAGACTCTAAATCAAGGATATTCATTTTGTACATTTCTTACAATAATAATTACTTCAAGTAATTTTTTACTTCACATGTAGATTTTGAAAACAATTGCATATTCTACTGTACCCTTCCCAGAGTCAGTCTCTTCTGTTCCTTTTGCATGGTGCCCCACACTTTGGAAATGCCAGACTACAGAATGAAGGCTTGTCTCTTGGCTGTTGGGATCACAGCCTCAAAGAAGAGCTCACATTTTTAGCATTAGACACATTTCTAAATATATCATGCCAACAACATTATCACTCAATATAGATGTTTTCTCCAGTCTGGCTCCAGCAGCTGACACCCATTGCTGAACCTAGTGACTGCTGCATTCTGTAATACCATTGAAAAGATCAACCAGCAGAATGAAGTCTAAAAGACAGACATCCCAATCTGAGCTGCTTCTAAACCTCCTTCTAAAACCCCTGCAGAGATGCCAGCACCTCACTCCTCTAAAGACAGGCACCTACAACAGGTGAGAAGAATTGCGCTCTAGACCTGTTATTTATTTCCTGAATACATGGCAATTAGCTCAGAGCAAGCAGTCATGCCTTTTGACACACAAAATTAAGTGAGATGAATCTCATCTAAAATGGTTATGAAAAACTCTTCAGGTCCTCTGTCAGAAGCAGAGGAAGAAATGGATAACATGCTGTAGGTGCTACACACTGTATAGCAGAGACTGCAGCTCAGTGTAATTCATAAGATGACAAAAGAAATTCTACTTGTGAGCAAATGTTAGGTTATTCAGGATGTATATGCATGTAAAATACAAAGCCAATTAACTTACATCACTTGCCAAGGTAGATGCAATCTTTGCTTGCTTGAAGGAAGCACTGTCGAGAGGATTGTAGTGGTGGCTCTTCATTTCCTTACTGAACTGCTCTTTGTATTTCACCTTTCACCAGAACAAACACATCTAACATTAACAGGTAGCACTCAAAAAAGACACACAATTCAGACTACAAAGAAACTTACTGAAGGCAATTACGTTATTCATAAATGTTTAAACAATGTTTAAAGAAGCTCAGTTTAGCCACACCTGTGACTGTCTTGTGTTGGTTTCCAATTGAATTTTACTAAAATTTTAAGATTGTCATATGCAACTACTGGTGCTGAAAGATTTATAAAAAGAAAACAGAAACAAAACCATATGACTCACCTGAGTAACCAAATAAATCAGAACTGTTCAACTAGCAAAAATAATCTACTGAGAATCATTCAATTCATAATTAACATAAAAATTGTGATTTTAACAAAAAA
This sequence comes from Sclerurus mexicanus, assembly GCA_013396755.1. NCBI lineage: Eukaryota > Metazoa > Chordata > Aves > Passeriformes > Furnariidae > Sclerurus > Sclerurus mexicanus. The sequence goes on from VWZF01002437.1 coordinate 1,922,967, forward strand.
AAATCTAATATGAATAAATCATAAAATTTGTAAAACAAATCACCTGTAAATTTTTCAACCATTTGAAAATGGGAAGTCAGAATAAAACTTCCCACTCAGTTGTCTTCCTACCACCAGGTTCACGTGTCACTTGCACGGTGCTAGACTGTCACCAGAGCCCCCTGGTCTATTTTTAATTCCACCAGAAATTTTCCTTGAGACACTGCAGAATCTGTCTGTAGTACAGTTCCTTCTTGGGGACAATCCCCAGCTCATTACACTGCTAGAAAGCATAATTAAATGACTGTCTGCCACTAATTTTGTTCTCTTTTCTTGTTATTCAAAAAAAAAAAAAGGGGGGGAGGAGAATGACAACATACTTAAGAGGAAATGAGCAATACATAAATACTGAGACAACAGCACTAAAAGTAAATACATCACAAAAATTCCATAAAACATGCTGAAGAACTGAACTTAGAATTTGAAAATATGAAAGTGAACAAATTGTATATCTCCCTCCTTTGCCCCCTTTATGTGTGATCATCAAACATCTGGAGACTAGGCACATATGTTTGCTTCTTTCCAACAGCTGGGTATAATGGAGGAGAATAAAGTTCAGTCTGAATTATGCTGCTTTCATGAACGTTAGTCAGACACCTGATATCTGAGCCTATGCAACATCCATTATAATTTACCACGCTCTGCATTAAATAAATACGTGAATTTTTTCCTACTCCTTTTTTCTCTATTCCCACATGAATGTCTGATAAAGTGGTTAAACCACCTCAAACAACCTCCTTCAAAAATTACTTCTTTCTCAGCTTTAGTTGTGGGAAGAGGGTGTTTTGATTTTTGGGTTTCTTTTTTAGTTGTTCCTTTCCCCAAAATACCCTCAACATGGTTTAACTTACATAACCTCATTATCATTAGCCACAATGCCCAGTATTTCATTAATAGGATAACAAGACTAAGCCACCCAAAAAGAAAATAGCCATATATGTTCAAGAGCTGCATTATGATTCCAGCACTTAAGTTAATTTTTCCAAGAAAATTCTAAAACATTGTTGCTTTTAAAGATAAACTTTATCTGAACACATTATGAACTTCATAATCTCTCACTCTCACTCTAGAATAGAGTATCTATTGCCTTCTGGTAGATTCATCTGGTTCATATTGTTTGATATTTGCCTTGGCTTTGGATCAAGTGCAAAAGCATATATCTGAAGACAAAGACAAAGGCAAATCCATGTTCTGTATGAACAGTGAAGGGATAAATCAGAGGGCTTTTCGCTTTTAAAAGGTCTATCTAAAAGTTGCCTTCTAATGAAAATCAGGCAGTGCTGGAATATGTACTTCAAAAAGCCTTCGAAAACAGAGATCAAGTCCGCACGGTGAGCAAAATTGTCTTTTACTCGTTTACTCACTTCATAACAATATCATGCACAGGACTTCCAATATCCAGCTACTGCCGGCTGCCCAGCCGACAAATGGCCACAACCAGTACACAAAGAGCAAACGCACAACACGGTCCTTGAGAATCCTGTTAGGTGGGAAGGCATTGCTGCCACATGGACCTCCCCTCACAAGCGACCGGCCATCTTCCAGCTGCCGCTGTTTCATGCCATCTTTTAAAGTATTTTTTTTGAGCGACACATTTCAGTGCAGAGGTTCCAGTAATAGATCCTCTTTAGCGTGACCTCAGATCACGTTGCTGCTAGTGTAGGAAAGAGAGGGGGCCAGTAAATCCAGTCTTCAGGGTGTCTGCCTTGCCTTCAGAGCTGTGTTCTGATGCCGATTAAGCAGGAGAGTCCCATATTTAAGGATCCCCCAACCAATGTGACTGTAAAGGATCCTGTTGCAGTGAGGGCTGTCTTGGTAACTCCAGGCCCTGCTGCCTTCTCTGGCTGCTCAGTTTATTGCCTTTGCTCTCCTCCCCCAAGCCATTGCATGGGTCACTCTGGGGCAAAATGGAGGACATGCCGTAACATCTGATGACCCCAATGGCATCTCTAGAGCACTTTCAGCAGTATTTGACCAACTTGTCATAGGGGATTTGTCACAATGAAAGCTACACAGACATCCACTTTCTCCTTTATCAATATTTTCCCATTTCTTTCTCCCTTTTGAAAGGAAGTATGGGGTGGGAGAGGGTGAAAAAAAAGAGCAAGCACATGGATGAGTCACAGTGAAAAACACACACAGTATTTATCCTTCATTTGAACAGAATAAAGTTATGAATGCAGTTTAAAGAGAGAACATACGCCTAAGAGAAAAGGTTCTGAATAAAAACAAGGGAGAAAAACACTTCACCATCTGAAGGAGGAAGGTCTTCGCAATGCTATAATATGGTGGAAGAGCAAACAAGTGGGAATAGAATTGACAGTTGTTAGTGGAGAGTTATCTACAAATTTCATCATTAACCAAAAGCTTTACTTTAATGAGGGCTTAAAAAGATGGTTACTTATTTACCACCTTCATTAAAGTCTTAAGTTTGTTTATTTTTTTAGCAATTGGGAGGAGGAGAAGGGAGGGGGGGGGTGTGGTAATTTAAAAGAAATGTGTGGAGATTGCTCTCTAATGGTTGCATAAGAAAGGGCAGACTCTGCAGACTTTTAACACAACATCCCTGAAAAACCAAACTGGAATTAAATTAGGCCTGGATAAACAAAGTTCTCATCAGCCTTGCATAAAACCTATAAAAGTCAGAATTGCAGCTGGACAGATCAGTGTCTTTTGAAGCTTAGCAGCAACATTCCTCAATCAAATCTGTCGTTCAAAGCTGTTCACACAGGGAGTGTTCAGTTTCAGAAGTGGATGACATCACCCACTGTTCAGATTTACAAAGAAATGACAAAAATTGAATCATTCAACCACTGGGATCCCAGGATGAAGCAGACACTTGCAGCTAAAGCATTTCCTCACAACCATATGAAAACAACTTAAATAAAGGAAAAAACTGTCAGAGCATATATATATTAAATGCAATGTAAAAAGAGAGCAAAATTGAAATATTCTTTGCTAAAAGCACTAGTAGAGTTTAAAGCAAAGACTGAGAAAATCCTAGGCTCTTAGTTTGTTACTGAAAATCTCAGAGAAGATGCATTTAGAAAAACATTCTAACTAACAATTTTATTGCTGAAACAATAAGCACCAGATCCAGCAACACATACAACTATCCAAAATTATTCATCCTAAAACCAAGTACGAGTACCATAAGGGGAATACTTCATATCAGCAGCTCTTTGAAAAAGCTAATAAAATGCTTTAGAAGACATAAAGAGTACATAAACAAGTGCTTGTTTTAATTAAAAAAAAACCAGCCCAAATTATACAATGTACATTCAGCAAATTGACAAGCTTCATGTTTTCACAAGGGCTAACACAGTTTCTGTTTTAAATTTGGTTTAAAATCAACAGAAAAGGCTTACCATGTGCTGTGGGTAAATACACAAGTTCTGGAAGCTATTATTTTTGCTGCTGTTGTTGTCAAAAGCTTTGTTCAATAAAAAATTAAAAAGGAATAAAAGAAGAGAGAAAACACTGATTTTTGTAGAGCCTCGAGTGCCAGGCAAACATTAACACTATTTTCTTCTCTTTGTTTGCTTTCCTGCTTGCCTTGAGTGCTTTCTCCCTTAGTTACACCCACACTGCCTGACCTCTTCTTGCTCCTGTTCTCTATACTCCCTAAATTACCTACCCATATGCACCACATTAAAACATGTTATCATCTTCTCTTCCCATTACATCCATCAGAATTGTCAACTTTGCAAATTTACTGTGAGGGTCAAATAACTAATATTTCTCTACATGTCGCAGCTTATAGATTCATGCTATTAAAGGTGATTATCAACTTTAGCACAAAAAGTTTATAATCCTCCCATTTGCTGAGAAATTAATGTAAACCCTGAAAGTCAGAAAGTCTGGAGACAATAAAGAGATCATTAACTTTACTATTTTTTAAATCTTGTAATTGTTACAAGCCTATTTCATGATCCCTGCATGAAGAGGACTGATATGACTGACCTATATTTAGGTCTCTTCCTCTGCTCCAGCACAGGTGCATTCTTCATCCTGCCTCACCACCCTGCTCTTTGGACACAGGGGTCATCTCCATTTTTCTGTGCTCTTGATTTATGATTACTGTGTCTAAGTGTTATAATGATTCAAATAATATATAAAAACATTCGACAACTCATGGCCACTGCCTTCCCTTCAGAGGAGGTGGAGGGATTGCTGAGTGCACCACACTGCTGCTGAGAGCTGCCCGGTATTTACACCGTCCACGCTGCTGCAGGCAGCTGGCTGGCAGCGGAGTGTCAGGATGAAGGACTGACTCCCTTTCTACCAGTACATTCCCTGTCACACACACTGCAACCAGACACAAGAGTGTAGACCGAGAAGAGGATAAGACAAGGAAGGATCCCGAAACCTGGATCCAGGGCCAATGGCTGCAGAGTTTGGACCACCAAGATTTAGTAAGAATGTTCTTTACAATAAACCAGAAGCAAGATTCATTTTGTCAACTGCTTCTCCCTTCCTACCACACCTTTTGCACTATTTGGACTCCATAAAGAAGTTAAAATTGCACAGCAAATGCTGCCTCCTGCAGAAGGATCTCAGCTACAACTGCTGCCATCCCAGTCCTGGCAGTTAAGAGACTCTATTATAAAGTGTTTGCAGATGCAGCTTGCATTGTCCAAGAGAAAAAGCACATCTAATAATAGTGAGATAAAAAGTACATTGATGAAGCCTTCCATGCAGCTGGCTCAGCATCAGCCTGAAAGACCCCATGCTCCAGATGATATTTTTCATTTGTTGCAATTGTTGGCCACAATCTCATGGGCACCAGGCTTGGGAAGATAGAGAGGGCTATTGGAAAGAGATCCTGTTTCATCCCATTTGGAATAACAGGCAGCTGCAAGCCCACTAGATTCTGAAATAGGCTGCAAGGAAAGGAGTGTTTAGGCAGCAACTGAGTAGAAATAAAGGATGTTACATGCTAAATTTAGATATGAACTCTTTTAAAAACCACTAAAGGTGTTTCCTAAATGACAGACAGCTCCATTTCCTGTAACACCCAGGTCTAAGCAGCATCACACTGGCTCTTTCTAGAAAGCACTAGTAGACTTCCTAGCCTGCACAATGCTAAACACGAAATCATCTTAGTAGACTTGCCCAACAGCAGAGGCATAAGCACATGATCCATTACAAAATGGAAGACAGAAATCTATTTGGAAAAGAGAAACTCATTTTGATTCTGAACACATCATCAACAAAGCAATAAAGTATTATAAAAATAATTATTTCCTTCTTTTTCTCTTTGTGTAATAAGTTTGTGATGGTCCAGTATGAAATAGGAAATCATGCAGCCGGTATCTAAGGATAACTCCAAAAGGAGCTCAACCACCTACAGACATGGCACTGTTTTGCAGCTTGTTCTCTATAACACTTAATTCTCACTTTATGGTAGTTCTAGACATTTAGAATCTAGACAAATCACAAGTATTTGGTACAAATCACTGATGCTGAGACTTTTCTAGTATATCCACTTGGGGTTTTTTCCTAGCTCTGGGAAGGGTAACACAGCCTTCTCCAATCAAATGGTGTTATCCTCCTGTTACAGGAGGGCAGAATTTGTTTCTGGGTTTACAAAAGCCCCAAGGGTAGCTGGACAGGATTACTAGCAAGGATTATGCAATATGCTGTTAAAGAACTACTTCAGAAAAAAAGAGGGGAAAAAAGAAAAAACGAAAACGGGTCAGCAGTCAAAACTGTTCTCACAATGTCAGGTTGATCTGCAGTAGAGTCTTACATGTAGGTCTTATGTAGAGTAGAAAACTACTCAGAGAAAGCGGGAATATTTCTGTTTCAGCGTTCCTTTTAGTTAACAACTAAAATAATTCATCCTCTTTCTTTTTTTTTTTTTAGGTTAATATATAACAGTAGTACATAAAAGGTTCAGTTTCAGGGGGAGGGAAGGCGGGTAGTTTACATGTCAGCCCTAATTCAGATCCCATTACTCACATTAGCAAGCAGTTGCACAAAAGACCTCAGTTACTTCAGTGGGATTAATCACAGGGTAAGGTTCCACTCAAACGGAATGAGTAGCAAAATTTGCCTCTAAATTACATACAGTTAATATTTTATAAATCCTAGATAATCTGTATAAATATACACCGTCTCCACAAGAGACAAGCTGTAACAGTCAAAGTTCATCGTATTTTTGCATAAAAATGCATATTTGGTTTCCTAAGAATCCTAAATTTACCAGTCTTTGCAATACTATATGAAAAGTTTGAGAACATAATCTTCACACAATTAGAGATAATCATCTAAAAATCTAAATATTTCTTTGCATTACTAGGAATGAGATATCTGAATGAAGTCATTGTAAAATGGAGAATCTTACTTGGCTTAAAAGTTTTGAAACTCCTTTGGCATGTTCAAAATCTGGTCTTCCAAGTACAGCAGGCTCCTTATTCATCTCTCCCCTTCCTTTCTTGTACTCAGCCTTTAAAAAAATATGAATCATTCATAAATTGTTTGGGTTTATCAGGAGAAATGTAAGCAGTAAAGCTAGTTGAAGAAGTTTCACTTAATGATCTACATGGACACTACTGTTCTGATCAGCTCTGTATAAAGCCCTTCTCAGGGTTCAGCTCATTAACAACATAAAATTTACCTATTGTAAAACACAATGCCAAGCATTCACAAAATTCAACTTTAACCAAATGCACAGCTTAAGCCTGGGAAATATTGTCCTCCTGATCAAGGCAGAATGAATTACAGTGGCTCAGTATTTTTTATGACAGGGTCTACAGTTAACACAAGATTATTTGTAGCAGCTGAAAGTAGTCTTGAAATAAAACTAGGCTGAGGGACAGCTTTTTTTGAAATGTAAGTTCAAATTCCACTCTCAGTTTTACGACTGCGATCTTGCTGGATGTCAGTGAGATTGCACTGGTGTAGCAGACCAGAATTAGTCCCACAGGGTTGGTGTTATGTGATCCCTCCAGCTGAACTGTCTTCCATGCAAATTACTGCAATTTTTTCCCACAATGCATTAGAAAAGAGCACAGATTAATCAACAATAAGTGCTTTGCAATACCACAAACTAAATTACCCACTGCCTAAAATAGGCTTCTTGCATTACTCAGGCACTGTGAATCAGCAAGGACACATCATAACAACAGACTGGGAGAAATGAGTCCCAAAGCCACTCTAATACGAGAGCCTGAACAGCAATTAGTAAATTTGCATGTTGAGCACAACACTTAATAGAAAAAAAATCCTGAATGTTAAAAGGTGAATCTCAGATCTCTTGAAACTGTCTCTCCATATGTATCTAGTCAGTCTCACATTTAATTATCAGTTACTAAAAATCTTGACTCAGGGCTTTTAATGTATATATTGTTTGACTTGTCTACAATAAAATATTAAACTGCATCATACATTGCTGGTTCCCAAACTGCTCCTTCACCTGTCAATTAGCCAAGGTCGCAGTGGGAGGGCAAAGAGTTCAGGGAGGAGAGCTCCCATGCAAGAAGAAGCATCTTTGCACAGCTCTCAGGACAGCAGGGAATTGTATTTTCCTGTCGCTGCCAGCTGAGATGGGAAAAGGTAGCAGAGTGCTGGAATGCAAGTTTCTTCTGTAGAACGGTGAAAAAAGGTTTGCTATGTCTTCTGGAGTGGAGTATAGCGTACAAGCATATTGTTAATTTGAGAATGGTTATCATGAATAAAGTTGCAACAAAACCAACTTCAGTAATTTTGATATTGTCTTTAGTTCAATTACCAATATTTGCAAAGATCATGCTGTCAACATCAAAAAAGGAGAAACCCATAACTTTTTAAAATACCAGGCAAGACTGAGGGGATTTGTCTTGGGTTTTATGTTTTTTAATCAAACTTCCCTATCAGATTTGGGGTTGCAGGTTTTCTGCTCACGACATTTGAGAATTTCAGCAGCATTCTAAAAAAATCTGATTGAAATTGGAATAAAAAAATACATGTCTGAAAATATACAAAGACTGTAAAAGGAGAACATACATCACTTATTATCTTTGTTATCTCAGTTGCCATCTTTATGTCTGGCCTGTTCAGCACTTCAGTGTATCTATGAGTATCTTGCATATCCTTCTTATAGGATACCTGTCAAACAAAAAACATTTTTATTTAAAATAAACAAGAATATTTGAAGTTTATAAACAAGCTTTGAATGATCTATCAACTCAGCCATCAAATTCAATAGAATTCCACTTAATTTATTCCAATACAGTTCTGCTTGACAGGGATTATATAGTAAAACACACATAGGTTACCAGGGTAAGGAAGACATTCAGAAGCATTAAATACAATATGAAATGAAAAATGGTTTTGCCTCAAAGCATAGTAGAAAATGAAAGCACTGCAAAGACCAAAATACTAGGGTTTATCATTAAATTTCAGAGGACTTTTAAGAATACAGGGGTTTTTTCTGTTCTATCCTTTTAAATATAAACTAATCACCACACCTCTCTGACACTGAGCACTGCAGCCTTGCAGATTGCAGCTAGACTGAACAGACACTGTAATTCTTCCACAGTGAATGTCTTTCTCAGTGCTAGAAAGCCATGTAGCTGGTATGTAATTCAATGATACAATTCTACCTCAGCATTCCCACAGTGCCACTTATCTGGTCCTTTACACAATTATGGGAACAAGAAGGCTGAGTGTTCCAGCATGTTGAGTACACGACTGAATCTTTCTGTTTGTGCAAAAGCCACTATTATAATGAACGGGCTCAGAAAAGTTTGGCCAGAATGCTAAACCACAGGTGGGAGAGTCCAAACATTCTCCGTTTAGCAAAGCAATCACAGCAACAGTATAGACCTCAGGGATATTACAGGGCTCCACAAATTATCCTGCTTTTCCCTCTTCAGGTTTTATGAACTTTGCTGTAGCACATGTGCCAATCTAAGCCAATTTCCAAGGGCTGTCTTAGTTTCATTTTTCTGAATGATTAAGAAGATCATCCCCGGTATTCAAAAGTGTTGAATTGAAGTTTCAGGCAAAAGTTAGAGAACATGAAGTTTCCAGGAAATAGAAAGAATAATTCCTGCTTTACTGGAAAATCTTTTAGATTTTCTTCTGTTGCTTCACAAAGTTAATCAGACTCTCAAGGTAGTATTTCACCAGCAAGACAGTTCTCAGCTTGAAGCTTTTCATCATAACCTCTGGTCCTATTTCCAATGTAAAGTTTGACTCTGGGTACAATGCAACAAACTCATAAACTGCAGCAGTCAGTGACAAATATAATTTGTAGAAATGTTATTGCAAAAAGAAAAGAAAAAACCTTACTTTTTGGCAAATGTTTTACATGCAACAGGAAAGCAATTTTGCGTCCATATGGCTTCAGCTAAGTAGACAAGCTAAACAGGCTTCGCTGTTGGCTGTCTGCCCACAAATAGATCTTATAATTTTTATTCTGCCATGAGTGACATGCAAGTGTAATCACTGATAAAATAAACAAACAAATAGATTGGATGAATACAGCCCAAAGTATCATATACCTAGAAAATGGAAGTTGATTCTCACAGCTGGTTTAAGCCACTGGAAGCTTAATTTTGTTTATGTTTAGATATTTTTAAGAAACTAGATGTACAGAGAAGCATTTGCAATTCAGGACTTTACATGAATTTAGTTAATTATATGCTGTTCATCTTAATGACCACATGAGGTGAAGTGAAAACCACAAAGGCAGCAGAAACAGGTTTCTGAATAGCATCCTATCATCCATGTAAATTGCAAATTAAAGGCAAGCATATGTGCTTAAAATAGAAATTAGGAATATAGTGAATTTAACATCAGACAATCAAGAACAGTGGTGATAAAGTTGAGGAAATGTGGTCACTTATTGCTCCCAAATGGCATGATCATATAGCACATGAAATAGTGAATTGTGGTTAATTTCAGGGGGAAAAAAAAGGGGCGGGGGTGGATACGAGTGACACTCCTTTATATTTCTCCATTTCCAATTATATTAGATGCAAGGCCAATTGCTATACCTTTCCCTGAGTGAATTATTATTCTTCCTGCACCTAAACCAGTATACCTATTACTTATGTCGGAGGGAAAGTCATCTAGCATTTTACAAATGTCTGCAATATATATTTGCTCCGTTCTGCAGCTTGTCGTACTCCGGTGAGAATAAAAATGTTATGCAGCAGAACAGTAGTTTGTCAGAGGTAGGCCAAAGAGAGAAAAAATATGTTTCCCATTTCCTGAATAACCCCAATCCCTGGATGCTGACCCTTTTCCATTGGGACACTGTGCTGGCCTCTATTACACAGCTGCTATTCTGTTCCAACTAGTGATTTTTATTTTTTTTTCTAATAGTGGTAAAACCAGAGCTATTCTGAGAGAGCAGAACAGATGCAGACAGGGCAAAGCAACCAGCTTGGTGTGTGTACCCATGAGCATCAAGAAGATGGAAAGTGAAGAAGACTACAAGAGGGGAGAAGCAACAAAAGAAAGGAAACAGCAGAAGCACCCATTGAAGGGGCTGTCTTTTCTCCTGAGTTGGTTCAGCCCCTTATCCAGAGGCTCATATCCTGATTGGAATTTCCAGGCATTATGCAATGCCCTAACTCAATCTTCACTTCAAGGGGTTGCTCAGGGCCTACCAAAACACATGGCTAAAGGCTCAAGAATTGCTCCTCTTCGTGAGTACCACAGGTTTATGAAAAAACTGCTCTAACCTTTGTATAGGACAAAGTAACTGAGATACCAACAACTTTAGAGCAGAAGTGAAAAATCTAAATGGAGAGTTACAGCAGACCAGTGGGAAATGCAAGCCAGAAAGAAGTAGGGACTAAAAGAGAAAAAAAAAGTTTCAGTTTTAAAGCTGAAAACAGTAAATTACAAATACCAACTGAATTTAAAGTGGGTTTCTACCCCAACTTGAAATTACAATAAGTGGTTACATAGTTGAATATTTTTAAGAAATGATAATCTGAACAAAAAGCATTTCTCATCTTTAATCCCAAATGTAATTATATACTCTGAATTGCAACTTGTTTTGGCAAAGCAAGGAAAATATTCAGGGGCTGCTCATAATTAGTAGTCTGATTTTAATAGGGCCAAATATCCAGCTCTTATAAAAAGGCCCAAGGTCCACTGAGGATAAACATGGTGATTATTTACTACAGCTGAGGGTATTGAAGATGCTATACCTTTCATGACAGTGCCAGTGGAATCCACTACAATGCCATAAAATAAACAGATTTCTAACAGTGCTGCAAAACACCTCAGGTTGTCAATCAACAAACCCAAACTTCTACATGGTTAGCCAAGCAAGCTTCAGTTTAAGAGATTCAGACTTTTCCTGCAATCTTTTATCTCCTCACCTATTCCAATACCAATACTATTCCAAGCCATAGGTAATAAATTGCTAAAATATGCACAAGCAGCTGTGAACACATTTTGGCCTCTTACGATACACATACAGAGGTCACCTAGAAGCCATCTGCATGAGAATTTGTCTCTTACTGTTTGTCCCTGCTTGCTATTTTCTAAGAGCTCTAAGTCCACTGACTGATGGCCTGTCAGCTCTGTCTCTGCACCCTTTCCTCTCATCTGCACTTTGGGGTCCATCAACACCAAGAAAATGACTAGCTGGTGACAATCATCATTAGCAACAGCTCTTCTGATTCTCACTCAAAGGATGTTTAAAACTGTTTTCCGGCTCATGCAAAGGAGACAAACACATTTCTGGCCCACTACAGATTGATGCAGTCATCCTTTTCAGTAACAGGCTTGATAATTTATTGGTCCCAATTACATCAGGAGTAAACATAATTTCAGCACCAGTTGGAAGTGGTCCAAGGGGACCCACTGTTGACAGCCACTGTCAGCAGAAACTTAACCAGTGAAAGGTGATTTTTCTAATGCAGATACTGAACAGAGAGCCAGGAGAAGCTTGACTTTAACAAGGTCTGCATCAAAACATACATCAACATTCGGGTATGTTACTGGTGGCATTTAGTGCATCAAGTTTAAGATCTGATTTGGTCATATCAGAAAGAACATACCTTTTTTTTGTGTGCAGATTGTTGCTGTGCAATATCCTGAACATGTAAAAAGACTTTACTCCTAAGACAGTGTAGACTTCTCAAATATTCAAATTTGGATGGTGAGCGAAACTTATAAATTATTTCTATGGACATTATGTGGAGTGGAAAGTGGATAGACATCAAAAGTTTGCCCAACTGTTAACTAACATTTTAAAACAGCACTGTTTTGTATATAATCATAAGAGAAAAGATACCAGGGCTCCAACCTCAGATCTGCAAGCTGCCTTTTATATGTCCATAGAGGTGTCTATTGCAGTTTTCTTCTTTGTAAATCAGAACCACTTCCTTATTTCATACCGTGTAATGGTGTGAGGAGAATCAGTAATTTTAACGACGCAGAACATTTAAATTGCTGTACAAATATTTAACAGTGTGTTGTTATTCATAATGCCCAGTGATGGACCAGAGCATGGAACAGGCAAAAAAGTGATCCACAGTTTTGAGTACTTTCAGAAAATGCTATGTGCAATTTCCACATAGGCACTAGGTAGCAAGTGGTTTCTCTGCTTTAGAAACTTAGTTGTCATGTCATTTCACTGTTCAATTACATTCTTTGGTCCACATGATCCTCAGCTACACATAAGGCAAAACAGTATTTTGTGACCTGACATTTTGTTAAAGGCCACAACCTAGTTTTGGTCCCAAGTTTGAAAACTTCCATGTCAGTTAAATGACATCAGCCAAGCACAGACATAAAGTAGGCTGATGGTCCCTATTTCACTGTTCTGCAAATGACTTTGTGTGAGAAAGTCACGTCATTAACATTCACTTCAAGATACAAGCACAATTTATAGAGAAAAGTATTCTGGTTTGGATAAAGATGCTTTTGCCCAAGTATTATGCAGTATTTAGCTTATTTTTCAAGTACATTTCGTATAATTAAAAAAGTCACTTTTGTTCATTTGAGAGCAATTTTATTCAGTCTAAGTATGAAATAGAGAAAAATAATTTTCTTACACATGATCACATTGTTCAGGAAATTTTACAGTATTTCCCTGCGACATAGCTTCTGCCCACACTTACAGAGCATATTAATGATACTCAAAGTTGTGTGAAGACCTATAGCTCATGACAGTTTCAAAATGTCAGCACAATTGTTTTGTAAGTTGGATACAGTTTTAATTTTTAAATGAAATTGCACATTTCACAGAGTTGAGTATAAATGTCAGCCTTATTTTAAGACTGAGTAAATACTCTTAAACACAGCCTAATCCTATTAGATGCAAGCCCTCCATGTAAAGGTTGAATTGAGTTGGAAGAGCATTGTAGGTAAACACGCATTCTGCTGCCATAGGTAAACTGTACTAAGTGTGCATAAAATATCTCTGTCCTTCTAGTCCCTCAGTAGTTTCCCTTCTTTTCCCCTGCACTTTCAAAGCTTCATTTACACAGATAGCCTCAAATAGTTCGGAAAGGCAAATGCGCCATATTTGGGATGCTCACTATTCCATGCTCTGACTCAAAGATGAAAACTCACACAGTTCTTAATTAAACCTGTACTTACAAAACTACAAACCCACAGCTGTTCACCATGATGCCCAAATAGCACCCACAGGAGCTGTGTAACTGCTGTACAGTAACTGGACTTATGTAACTTTCTCCTTTATGTGTGATAAAGATATATGCCCATTGCACCACAGCTATTCATGAGCAACCAGAAAGAATTTGTTCTTAAACAAATGAAATTAACTGGTTAGAGTTTTATGTTGGTTTATTTGATTTTTTTTTATTTTTTTTTAAGTTTGCTCAGGTTGAAAATAATTTCCTTCATATTTTTAACTTGCTGTTAAAAGTTCTCATTTATCAAAACAGCCTTCCCTCCTATCTTTGCCTTCATTTCCTCTTTGTTTTTGTTTTTTTCTTGATTTCAGAGTGAAAGAAGATGAAACAACTGAATTTCATTTATCCTCACATCTATACCCTGCTCTCCTTAAGTCTGTTAGCAGGTGATGTACAGCTGTAGAAGGGGAATAGATTTTGCCCTAGAATACTAATCCTCAGACCATGATGAATTCGATGCAGTAACCCATCTCATATTCCTCCTGGTCCCAGCACTTTCTCTGAGAGGGATTCCCATCTCTCTTTCCAACATTATTTTCTTCCCTAGTAGTACACCATCATTCCTACTGCTAGGTAAAAAAAAAAAAGTCTTGCTTATGGGAAGAGATATTCATGTTCCCAGCTCCTACTCTCTGTCAGTATGATATCCTGATGCTTCCGACAAAAGAGACGGATGGAGTTTGACAGGAAGAGGGAATTCTGTAATCAAGGCAGGTTGCAAATTACTGCTGGGAGTTCCAATGCAGGTATTTCCCAGCAGAAGAAAAAGTTATTCTTCAAACATAATGCTTCCCTGAAGTTTTCCAACAGCATTTTAATCAGCGGCCAGCTGTCAAGATTCTGCACACACAGACATACATCTAACATTGACATTTAGTTTTCAGCCTACATAACCTAAGAGTGTTTGTTGCACTGTCAGTAGGGTAGATAGCGTGAATTTAAGACAATTCAAAATGAACACCCAAGCTTCATTTTCTACATTGTTAGCAGCAAAAAAACTATCCCTTTTATCTAGGGAAAAAAGAATTGTAAAATGACATTCCTACATGACTTTATTTGGTTACCTAACAAGAACGGAAATGATCATAACTTTAAAGATATTTACCCATCAGCTGTTCTTAATAATTTTGTGTACCCTTTAAAATGACCTTACTATTTTAACTAGTCTTCTCCTAAAATTTATTTTTTTCAGCTTTTACAAAACCTAAAACTAGCATAAGTTTTTCTTCAAAGTTGTATTTGTATCATTTAAAACACTAATCTGAGTAGCATTTCTGCCCCAAGCAATGGTGCATTGAGCTAGTATAAGCTAGCTTAACCCTGAAATCAAACCTGACCTGATTCTAATATAAAATGTAAATACTATTATTAGGCTTTTATGTTGTGAAAACCTACAAAACTTAAAGAAGAAAACAAGCAGCTGAAAAAAAAAATCAACCAACTTTCAAAATATTGCTAAGTACTCCTAATTATTTTTAAGTTATCTAAATAAAACTACAAGAACAAATTCTCTGGTCAAATAGTATAAACCAGTGCCACACATCAAACTGAACTCTATGGCTCAGATTCTGTAAAATAAATCATAAATTATTCTATTAAATTCTCTGAAATTCACTTGATATGTATTCACAAAAGTGTGCAAGAGCAGAGCAGAAACAGCCCGCTTCTCTCCTCTGTTCAGCACCTCTAAAGAACTATACAAGTATTGACAATGTAAGGCACTGAAACAACACTGCTGTTCATGTTAATTAAGAGCTTTATATACTTTCAAAGTACAAGCAGCCACAAGTGCATTCAGAAAACCTGTTTGCATTTTAATTCAAAGTGATAGCACTTACTAACAGTTACTACTGATAAAGAGTAACAACCACTTTTCACTGCAATTCAGAATAAAAGTCACATACTGTTAACTCAGCATATTTTATATATACATCATGTCCCAAATTACTCCAGAGCAAATAATCTATTAAAAAAACACCAACTAATGAAATATGAAAATATTCCATGGCCAATTCACTTCAGTTAGCTATAGCAGATGTATCTACCCAAACCAAGGACACTCATTTCAGACGGGGGAGTACTTACATCACTCTGGTGTTTACTGACTTCCATGGCATGCTTAACATCTGGAGGCTCCTTCATTCTTGCATAACTTGAAGTTCCTTTCTCTGCATCATGTTTTTGTTTATAGAGAACCTGAAAGGATCAACATTATCCTTTTGTGACCTGAGCAGAGCAGGTATAATAACATGAGCTGGGTTAAACTCAGTGTCATAGTGTGTTTGTATTCAGGAAGATCCATAGTAAATAATTAAACTTCTCAGTGGAACCAGAACCTTGAAATGAGAGCAGATTCCACCCAAAAGAGAGACATAGAAGGCACAGTCAGCAGAGAGATTTCTCTGCATGTTATTGCAACAGAGGTATGAGTAGACAGGGGAAAAAAGTAATATACAGAAACAGAAAATTAAGCTTAACAAGGTGAGAAGAGAGATAAGCAATAGCTTTTTTTTTGTTGTTGCTCAAACCACACTATTTTCAGAAAAGGAAAAGTTTACGCATTTCTCATAAACAAACAGTTTTACATTAAATACTCATAGCCCAAACTTCTATTTCTTCCACTGCTAGGAAACTACTAGCACAATGTGCATTTTGACTAGCCCCCAGGTTCACAAAGAAAAATAATATTTACATTGAGTTATCATCATGGTAAAGGAAAATGGAAATGAATTGTGAGTTTATAAACATATTTATTTTTATAATAGAAATGGAGCTCAATGTTGGGCATTCATCCAGCTCTCACTGTACTGTGTTATACTTACATATACACACACTCACAGACTAGAACTGCTTGAAAAGCTGAACTTGCATTTATTCTTGTCAGAAGCTTTTAGGCTTATATTAAGGAAATTCACCAGGTTTTGATGCCTAAGAAGCAGCAGCCTCAAGAAAATTCATTTTCTAATAGCACTCATGAGCAAGCACTAAAATAGTCCCCAAGAAAATAGCAAATACTAAATAAGATTGAAAGCTGATCAGAAGGAGAAGGATTGCAACTAAAACCCTTGATAGCAATAAAAGAATACCATGAGTTTTGAGAGAATTCTCAACTACAGTGATTCGGACTCTTTATGGACAGGATACTAGAACTGTGAGAAAATGTTGTATCTGTTTCTGTTTAAAGCAGCACAACTTCATGTGAGTCACAGAGTAGGGTGCCCAAGGCAGTATGTTAGTATCTGCCCTGACTATCTCAAATTACAAAACGATATATAGGCTGAGAGATTAAGACAAAAAGGAGGGGGAGAGGGTATTTCTGCATTGCTGCTATGTGAATGAAAGTATCAAATCAGGAAACTTAAAATGTGCCACCTCCTTATACAGTGTGGTGCATAACATGATCAGGCTCTGGGGAAACAAACACAAATTGAAACAAAAGGAGTCCATAACTTGCTTACACTAGGTACATTTCACAAATGGAAAAGCTCATAATCTTTGAGAACACTGAAACATCACTAACAAATGAGTCCCTGCAAAAGTGTAATTACTATACAAACATATGACATAAAGCCTCTTTTGCAATTTCTCCTTGCTTACACTATCACTTTTAAGACATTCCACACTTAACACCATTCTGAAAAGCAGACCCGTACAGCGTCTTCCAAAATCTACTAATTTACAGATATTTTACTACACTACCACTTTGCTGGTTCAACATGTCTACTTTTCTCTTGGCAAATGGGGTACATAACCATGACATCAAAACACAACAGCACATCAGTTCCCATCATGAGAAAATTAACAGAAATTGCAATTAAGTATCCACTATCTTGGGAAAAGATGACCATTTCTTTAGCTTAATGCAGCAATATTTCACTTGCTATCTGTGTTCTTGCTATCTTTTCACATTATTCTTATTAACTCACTGAAGTAATCTTGAAGCAATCACAGGCTAGGAGGAGTTCAATGGCTGTCTAGTCTAGTTTTGGACAATTTAGTGCAGAACTATTCCCAGATTTGTAAATCAGTCCCAAGGAAGCATGAAGGAATAATTATTATTATTATTTCATCAATATTCTTAGAATCATTATTTTACATGTTAGCATGCATGCACTTAGTTCTCATCTCATGTTAATTTTCAACTTTTAGCTAAACTGAATTTCCTTTATCAAATCTGCATACAAAACTACTCTACAGAGAGATCAAGCGTTACAGGTCACTGACATAACCTAGTGGCACCATTTATTAAGCTGAGAAATACAAGGCAATTATTTAAGTAGGTATGACTTCAGATTGAACTAATTTGTAAGTACTCATTTTTTATTTTTCTTATCTCTCGAACACCAGTGTGTCAATAGGAAGCTGCATTAAGGAAGGCTTTGTGCTCTTTTAACCTAGCTCTGACCCTCTGTTTTGGCATACTTTAAACACTATTATGTTTTTATTTTTGTATTTCACTTTATAGTCAGTAAGCTGAGCTCTGAACTTAAAATCCACAAAGCAGGATTTTGTAGGAAGAAACATTCAAGAACACAGAAAATTTCATTTTAATCTCTACAGGGAGAATTAGATTATCCAGCGTATTCATGTAAAGCAAACATATAGAAGTCCAGGAGACTTCCACCATAAACCAGAGGAAATCTTGAACCTGACATTTCATGCCATAAAAAAAAAATAAAAAATTAAAGAATTACATAAAATAGTCTGATAATGTGTAATATGATTGTAAATCAAAATTTTCATTGTAGTACAAAAATCCCTCAAACTTTCTCTGGAAGTTGAAAATAGTGTTTAGGATTCACTTGGCTCATCATCTTTAAAACCAAACAGAAAACACTGTTAAGCATTGACATATAGTTTGAAATATTGCCCTGCGCAATGGAGAAAATTAAACTGCCTTCAGTTTGCTTTAGATCATACCTTTAAGATAAGAGGAAAAGCAGTGCAATCGCTTCTTATGGCAAAAATAAAGTGATGAAAAAAGGGATGAAACACTTACTTTTTTTCAACATTGTTTCCCCTTCGAGCAATTTTAAATACCTCTATCATTGTTTGTGACACCTTATTAAAAAATTGGTCTACGTAAGGAAGTATTCAGTATACTGATCTTCAGACAAGAAAAAGACTTGGTACAGAGCTAGCAACGATCAGAAGTTTTCCTTCCGAAATATTTTCCACAGGAAAACTGCAATTTTTACAAAAAATGTCCATTTCTTCTGAGGAAAATCAAAATTAAGGCTCCCTGCCTAGACTGCTCTCATCAAATTTATTTTCTCATTGCAGAGAACAGGGAAATTGGTGAAAGTTTTGTAGGCTGGCAAGAAGGGTGAAGTTACTCAGTGAGGACAGGGACTTCTGTTCTTTCCTGCCACTCCGTGATGCCCTAGTGCCGATGTACCTGCTTGGCAGATGAGGCTGTGCCTCCTGCCGAGAACACGGCACCACAGAGCAAAAAAACTCCTGCTTGGTGTGGCTACAAAGGCAGTCAAGCCCAGCATTTCATCCAAGTATGTAAAGGGAGTCAAAGGTGTAAATTTGTTCTAATAGGGATGGGGAGGAGGATATGTACTTGTATTTTCCACCTCTCAGGAAATCAGCACTTATTTTAAAACCGTCTTACTGTAACTGAGAAACAGACTGCAGTTCCTTGCTTGCAGCAGCCTTTTTGCAGGAGGGCTGGCACAATGGCAACCTGGTGCTGTTCTCTCTCCTTCCTATGGCATATCTGGAGTCTCCTCCTGAAGTGATGACCTGTAAATTCACAATCCCAGCTAGACAGATGCAGCAGAAACCCCCTCTGCCACATCCTGACCCAGTTGGAATGTGAAATCCTTGCATGAGCTACTTAGGTACCGCAGTGATAGGTACAATATGGATTAGATTTGAATACTGTAGAGAACATTTTCACTAGAAAATCCCCTGAGACCTCTCTCAAAGTAGCATTAAATTCAGGTCCACTGCAAGAGTAACCACAAGTTGGAAAAATGTGTCAGTGTATCTTTAAGTTTTATGATAGATTATGATGTATAATGCATCTATTCCTAAGGGAATGGTATGAATTTTACAAGGAAAATTCCTGCTTAAATATAACTCGCCCTATATGCGTATTTGTTTCTCTATGACTGTTGGATGATTGAAGAAAACCTTCAAAAACTATCAAATAAAAGTGTCAGTATCTTAAAAGGGGGATTTTTTGACAAATCAATGGTTTCTCTTTTTAGTCTCAGTTATTTATCTTTTCTGCCACATCACCAATGTTAATTAACCCCATTTGTGTAAACTAATGCAGAATGCAATAATTTGGAATAAATCCAGGAGGAAATCTGTGGCAAAGTAGTTAACTAATGTTTTATAAATCAAGCTAACAGTTTTTAAATGTTATACAAGTTTAATTCCCAATTTATTTCTACTGCAATTTCTCCAATCACTCACTCTTCAGTAAGATGCTGCATTAGTGTCATTTCAGCTACCATGCTGCTTTAACTTGAGTTTATATATGTTCCATTTCAAACTATGAAAACTAATATATATGGTTTATATTTGTTTAATATAGCCTTGATTTACAGTTTTATATCAAAATGTTTTTCTACAACCTGTCCTGATATTTCAGTCCTTTCTTTTGTTATTTTCCTTTGTCTGAAAAAATATCACTGCATTAGAAGAATGCATATTGAAATACAATCAATATTATGGATTTAGGAGCATGTTCACTTCACACAGTGGCTGCATTAAACTACATGTAGTTAGTATCTTTAAGAGAGAAGAAAGTAAAAACAAGAAAAATGTGGAAATACTTGGTGGACAGAAAGCAATGACCATCTATCAGCTGTAATTCTCATGAGTAACAATGAAAATCTGTAACTTCCTTCATATTACACATACTTAACATCCACAGTTCCACTGAGATCAATGGAAGTGAAGGGTCACCTGCCTCCATCTAGGGTATTGTACTTGTAAGTCCCTGAAGGCAACTGAACTGAAATTTACTATTTTACTGGTTATTTACATGCTTTACACTGTATTCAATATACTTGAGTTCACATTTTCAGTTCTATAAAATTTGTTCTATTAGCATACAGACCATCAGAAATACATTTAGTGCTACCAGTAGTGCCTTTAGAAGTCATTAAAGGGTTTTTTTCTTTTCCTTTCAGCATTAAACATTTTATATAGCTAATACAACACCCAATCAGAAATAGTTATATAAGATTAAACTATTCTATAAGCACAGTGCAATGGCAACATTTTAAAAGTGAATAGTTCTTAAGAAGTTATGGTGATAAACCATGGATGATAAACTTACCCAAATAAATCAAGCTAGCAATCAAGTGTCTGTTCAAATATTTTGTTCAAATTGGACGTAATGTGGCATACAGTTAATCTAAAAATCATTTTTGAGATTCTAAAATTGTACCTTGCTCTGAAGCTGCATTAATTCTTTTGCAAATACACTGTCAATTGTGGCTGGCATCTGCTGATAAAGAGAGTTGGAAAGGTCTTTCTTAGCAGCTCCTTTGTACTTCACCTAGAGGGCAGAAAAAGGTGACATGTAATGCAAAAATTAAGACACAGTAAACATACTACATACTTTTTCCAGTAAGTAAAATGGCATGGACAATCCAAACTGGAACAATTTAATACTCTTATTAACTTCCAAGCAAAAACATATTTAAATAATACTTTAGATGGTTGTGCCTACTTCACAAAATAATGCAAAATATCTCCTATTTAAATTCAATCACTTGGAGGGAAATATAAGGCAAGCAAGGCAGTTTTTTTTCCTATACTTTTTCAAATAATTTTCAAAATGATAAAAGATCTTTTTTCTTTCTCTTTTCCCAAGTGTTGCAAAATGGGAGCAATGAGAGGCCAACAAGTATTTTACTGGTTAATAAGCAGGAATTAAAAGTAGCTGGGAAGGACAGGCACATTGAAAACAGCATGTCCACCATCATTTCTACTTAATCTTTCCATATTACAGTATCATCTTTTAATTACTTTTTATTTATCCTGTATTTCCTCCAGTGTTCAGTACTAGCAATTCCTCACAAAAGGGTTTCATGAGAGAGACCAGGAAAATAGTTCAAAATCTCCAAGGCTTTTGCTTCATATCTAAGTGTTTTGTATTCATAAAACATTTGTTGCTCTTTCCCAAACTGGAGGACTCTTTCTCACTGCTGTGGACAGACTGTTAAGAATTTCAGTGTCCAAGTTTTGCAAAAACAGGTTATGGGACACTAGAGGTCAGTAATTTACAAGATAAACCATCCATCACATCACTGGCTTCAGGTAATGCTGCAATAAGCAGAGAGAGTGCTCAACAGTGCAGTAACATAAACCATATGCAGTTTAAAAATTTTTAAATCTCTTTATATCTCTAAATCTTTGATTAGCAGCTTTTCTTTGGAATCAGACAGATGGATTAGATAAATACCCTCCACATACTGTACTTCTGTAGACTACAATAGTCTGTCTCTTATGAAGTGCAATTAAATCAGATTTACTCCCCTTGGAATAATGCCACTCTTTCTCAGAAAACAGGAAGCTAAATACAACAAAAATAGTCATTAGATGCACTTATATTGAATGTAGCCACACAGCAAACTGTTGTATATCAGAAAGAGAATACAGAATGTTTATAAATTACATAACTTCAGACAGAGATATTGGGATGTTCTTTACCATAATCATAAAGGTAATACAAAAAAATCATGTAACAAAAATTTCAGTCTTCTGAGGGCCACAGTGACAGAAAAATCACCCAGAACCAGTGATTCCTAAACAAAGCAACTCTCTGTCAAGTAAAACTCCCGCTGCTGTTCTCACCTGTGGAAAATAACCAGAAATGCAATCCTATGGCACCTTGTACCCGGGACATGAAGAGCTGACAGTAAATGCTGCTCTGGCACTTCGGAAGCTGTTGTCCTTTCTCTGCCACTACAGCTCTGTGTGCTGTGTACATGAAGGACTCAAAGCTCTGACACAGGGATCCATATATATGAACACAAGTGCTCAGGCAACCCACAGATGGCACTGACCTGATGTCTGCCCCAGGTCCCTTGCTGAAGTAGGACAGGGATGATAACACAGAAACAGTTTCCTTGTCTCCTTCTGTTTGATACCAGGCTGTGAATTCTCCACAGCAGGAAAACTTTGCACATGCATAATTTGCAAACCTCATCACTGCAGAGTAAGTAACAAAAAAATTTCTTTTTCTATTCCTCGGTTTATCCACCCCTAAAATGGGATAGGTAGAACTGGCTCAGAACCATTAATAAAGTATCTCAAATCCCAAAGTAAAAGTGTTCATCATTCCAAAATGTTATTACTCACATATACAGTATATATTAATTACTTTTTAAGTCACTTTAGCTATAAACAGAATTGTTACTTGAAATAAGCTGTCCTTCCCTGCTAAAAGTCACCATATTCAACTGAAAGAATTTTTAGGAAGGATAAGAATCCAAGAAAATTCTTCAGCCTTTTAGATCTTACCTCAGAAATAAAAGCACTGACACTTTTCACATGTTTTAGCTGCGGGGTGTCAGGTACAAATATGCACTTGCCTTTAGATTTTTTAAACTCTTCTTTATAGGGTATCTACAAAGCAGAGAAAAAGAAGTTTAGCTTTTCTTAAAAATACACACACAGAGAAAAATAAACAATGGCTATTTTTACTTATATTTTTTAAATTATTATTTCATTTTATTTTATTCATGGATGCTAAGCTATGTGGCTTGCAAGTACCTCTGGCTGGATCAAATTAAACCATAAAGGGAAACACCCAGTTCTCACACAAAGTAGCAGGGCTATGTAAAAGTCACAGAACGCTTTAATAATAAAGATGAAAAAGACAGGATTTTTTTCTCTACATCTACAGCACATTTTCACCACTGTTGTAGATGTTTTAGTATCTCTAAAGAAAGAAGAATCAAATAATTGATCTCCCGGACCCTTGATCTCAAAGATAAAATTGTTAAACTAACTTCTAACACAGACCTAGCAAGCACAGGATCTGTATAACATTATCAAATGCCCCTTTCTGAATCCAAGAGTTACATGAATAAATTCAGAAGGGCACTGCAAACCCTTGCCTACAAAGCACTCAACAGTCAGGACACGCAAGTAATAACAGAATTTAAATGAATTTTAAGTTGCACCATTTTTAAAACAAAACACCATTACATATTTTGCAAAAAAATTAGAAACATAAGTCTTTTTTTTTTTTAACAACCAACCTTTCACTTACCGTGGGCAAACAGTATAGGCAGGTATCACATGACTGTTGATGAAGTCAGAGTTACTATTTGTATTAGTAGGACTGCAAGAAGGATAAAATCTATGGACATGATTAATGTGTAGGAACCTTTATTATATATGAACTGCATGAAGAAAGAAGATGAATTAGGATGAGATGGACTAACTAAGTTTTAAAGACACTTTACATGGATAGCCTTAAATATTTTTAGTGACATTTCTTTCTTTGTACATATAATAGTTTAGATCAATGCAAATTGAATTATTTAGTACTAAGCTTTCATGGTTATTATCTACTACCATTTCTCTAACCTCATTTTCACATTCTGCATAACAGCAGCTTGCATTTATGCACTCTAGACTTGCTGACAAGCACTGACAGAAGCAATATGATCTGCATCCGAGCATTACAGAAATATGCAGCCTTAATTTCCTCTCTCTCTGAATCCTTAATGGATATCACAAGTTCTAGTCTACACTCCTCTATGGGGACCTGGAAAATTCGCGAGAAGGATGGCAGCTTACGCAAAATCAGCTCCTGTACTTTCTGATGCAAACTTTTTGTAGACTACAAAATGGATTAGATAATGCCGCATTCATCTCAAACTCATGACTACTTAATCCTCACACAGGAAACAACTTTGGTTAATTTTGAACTTATCCACATTTGGACTACTGAAAGAACCTACATCTCATTGCCAAATCATATTGTCTGCCTTTGTAGACTACATTCTATTCTAAATAAAAACCTGTTTGGTGAACAATTACATTACTGTGTCGTGATTTTACATCCCAGGACCACAAAGCCAATGGTTTATGTAACCTGTGTGTGACACCATTTTCCAAGGTAATCACAGAGCAATACACAAAAAAGAGCAGTTTTATGATAAACATGAGCAGGCAATTGCTGTTCGACCTGCACATGTGCATGGGAAATCTACAGAGCTCACTGTCTACTGTAAAGCTGTGACTCTGGCAGAGCAGACAGAGCCTTACTGCTCACAACTTAGATAAATCACTGACAGATATTGAAAGGTGATTTATTATAAATGATGCAAGCAAGATGCTCAAAAGGTTGGCTATGACTGAGCCACCAGTGGCTGGAAGGAATAGGCAGAGAAGTTAACATTTCTCTTCAAGGTTTGGAATCAAAAATTCAAATGTCAAAAATACTAAATATGAAATTTTGCCTGCAAGTGACTTACCCTTTATCACAAAATACACTGTTTAGTTTGAGCAGCTCTGGTAAGTCTTGTGGAAAAAAAAGCAAAGAATAGGAAAAATTTCCAAATGACGGCCTGGAACCACTGCTCTTTCAATATACTTTTGAAGTCCAATAGCTCACTAAATGACCAATTCTTAATAGCTCTCTTCTTATCCTTTTTTTCTCCCTGACTCATCATAAAACTAACTCTGACCAGCAGCACAGCTATCCAGTAAAAGTGGATTAAAATTCCTAGACAACCACCAAAACAGGAAGCTTCAAGCTGCATTTTTTTCTTAATGGATGTAATATGGAAAGATCAACTTTATAAAACAAGGGCATCCAGCCTTTAAGCTGAAGCTTCCTGGTTTGCCAAGAAAATTCATCTAGTCCACGGCCTGTTCCACCAGCCTTTTTCAAGGGTGAAACACCAAGGCAGACTGTGGGCTAGAGGAAAGGCTCCAACAGTAACAGCCTAATCCAGACAGCCACCATTCCTTTGTATTCAGGGGCACATACTAAACTAACTTTAATATGAATATACTAAAAAAGCTGTTCTTAATAATTTTTAACATCAATGGTGTAACCATGCCAACAGTCATCATGCCAAGATCCATTGCAGAACTGTCATGTCTCAAATACCCATTTAAGTTTAGAAAAAATGACAAAGCTTCTTATCTAGAACAAAAGCAAACTTTTTTCCACTAAGGACCACTTTCCAACACTACACTAATTAATTTATAATCTCTCATAAGACTTAGAACTGTGTCAGACCACAGATCCATCTAATACAAAATCCTCTTTGTGTTCACAGAATCCTAGAAAAAAGCATGAGAAAATGGCAAGCATACAGTACTATCACTCCACAGTATTTTAGTAGTCTCCAACAATTTGGATCTCAAAGTCCTCCTGAGTTAGAAGCTGTGACTAATAACAGTGAGTTCAGAGGAACAGCTGCACCCAGAATTAGGTGGTCAGAACCCTGTTGGTATGAGTGGAAAGGCACGCTGTTCCTGCACTTGACTGTAGGTCTTTTTCAGCCTTTCCTTAATAACAGAGACATGCTACAGCAAAGTTGGACTCTCTGCAAGGACAGCTAAATGGCAAATAGTTTTACTTGTTGCGAGAGAGGAAAAGAAGCCCTGGTACCACATGTTACCAAAATTGAGCAGAATCTTCAGAGGCAGTGTCTGCCATTCTGCCAGAAAGGATTATGATAGTTTGCTCAAATATCATGTATAATAATTCCCATCTCTGCTTACAACAGTATTGACAACATCACACCACATAATCAAAACAAATATGAAAATAAGCCACAAGCAAATGGACAGGCTCAATTTCAAAATGGAAGAGAAAAGGCCTGAAAAGGAAGGTAATTCATATAAATCAAACACACATGACAGTTTCAAAAACATCTGTGGAATAAAATTGCATAATGGAGGGAGATTAAATGAAATAGCTGTCGAGAGAAACAATCCAGGGGGTATCACAGCCACAGAACAAACATCTGCCAACCTCAAATGAAACTGGGGATTTCCTCAAGAACTGGAGCA
This sequence comes from Sclerurus mexicanus, assembly GCA_013396755.1. Lineage (NCBI taxonomy): Eukaryota > Metazoa > Chordata > Aves > Passeriformes > Furnariidae > Sclerurus > Sclerurus mexicanus. The sequence continues at coordinate 1,949,633 of VWZF01002437.1, forward strand.
CATAAACTCTTCACAACTTCCCCTACGTACAGCTCAAGGCTGACAGCTGCGCATGCACTAAGGGCTGCCATCATAACACTTTTTTAAAACCGTATTGCCAAATTAAAGTCAGCCTGCAAAGAATGCAGGGCAAGCTTAATGTAACCCCAGTATCTCAGGCATGTACACTCCTGGCATGCATTCTGATGGAGTTGCTGTGCTGACAGCTCCACCATCAGAAAAAGACAATCACCCAGTCTCGTGGTCAGCAAGGACACAGGCTGCTCTCCCAAGGTCATCTCAGGGCCAAGCTGCAAGTGCCGTAAAACCACTGTACATATAAAATGTACAGATGTACACCAATGAGAAATCTTCACAAATGATATTTGTGAAAAGGTTCATGGTAAAAAGGATAAGGAATATATAAAATGTTCTGAATGTCAGTGAGTCAAAAATCAAAGGTAAGAATGCAAACTCCTTGCAGTTTACTGATCTCCACAATGAAGTGTGCAGGGTGAAGAATTTATCCACCAGCACAAAGGACTTCACTGGTTATAAGAAATTCCATTATAGCAAAAATTCTGAGAAATAAAATTAATACTCTATACATATTCAATTTAAGTAAATGAAGAAACACCTACTGATTTCATCAGAGGTTTAATAAGGCCCCAAAGTTGGATGCTATTTTTAAATAGAGTCTCTTTCTTGAAATTAAATTGGTCTGGACCATTAAGTGTTTTTCTTGCTTTGAAAGAATTAATGCCACTTTGCCATTATGCTTGACATATCTCAAGAAAAATCTCACACAGTTGCAGGCTAAATGCATCACAAGTTTACAGCAAAAGCCCACATCCCTGAAACATTATAAGCTTCAGAAATTGGGCTTGACTTAGTTGTTCACCTTGGCTCTCAAGCCCCTGCAGAAAATCTGACAAAATACAGCCACTCCATTTAACAGTTAATTAACAGCCACAGCCAACACCACTATTGGGTACACAGTGCAGTAATAATTCCTTTTCAATTAAAGAAAATATTTCTTCAGCATTTTTCAATAAGTTTTTGTCTTTAAGAACAGCAACCATGTTTAGAAAGAAGCTCCATGAAGGCAATAAATGTATTTTGAGTCAGATAAGTGCTCGACATCCATTTTCATTTTGGCTTTTACATGATCCGACAGGCACTTAATGCACCATATGCCAATTTTTCCCAAAGAAAGCATGTAGATAGTGATCAGTAAAAAGTATTATTAATCTCTACTACTTCCTAAAGTAGCTCGAGATTACAAGGGAGCCATCTTGGTAGCTTCTCTTAAGGATCTATCTGATTTTCAGTACTCTTTCTGTGAAAATTGAAGTAGAAAATGGAAACTTTCACCTTGTCAAGTCACACTTTCAAGCAAGCCCTAAGATCCCAGATACTGTTCTTCTAAGTTACCTATTCTTTTCTGATATATATCCCCTAGAAATTTATACCTAAAATGTAGATTTTGAATGTTCTATTCCCATAACATCAACATCATGAATCTAAATATAGATTACAACACCAGCCAGACATCACTTTTCAGTTTCTTTAGAATATTTGTTTAAGCAAGACTCAGTAATGTCTTGAATCTGATCTATGATGCTTATATAATGTCTATAACTGATCAACAGTTTTAAAAATCTATAGTAACTAAGTCAAGAAAAAGCTAGTTAAATAATTTTTAAGGTATTCTAGCATTTCAATGGATTCATCCTATAAGTGTAGTCAATAATAATATGCTAAGCAGTTCTGAGCATCTGTGACTGCAGACCAACAGATAACACTCAAAATTCATCTGCCATTTTTAACCTCCCTTCTTACAGCTATGTATACTGAACCCAGTTCTGTTCAAACCAGTCAAACTGCAAAGGCTATAACCAGAAAAAATACTGCATTTTCCTGATGAAAGCAGCCGAGATGTTCTCATGTCAGACACCCACATTTTGAAAGATCCTCCTTTCTAGGGCTTACGCTTCATGTCATCCAAGCACTCTGAGAAGCTCATCCTTCTGCAGCTGATAACTTATGGTACTAGAGTAGTCTGTGCTTTTCTATTACTCGGTGTGCTTTTATATCTGAGTCTTGGATGGGCACAAGCTACACTGAACATAACTGAGAAAATATGTACCACAAATATAAACACACTTGAAAACAGAAATTTAAATATAAGAATGCAAATAGTCACTGCCACTTACATCACTTATTAATTCACTGCATTTTCGTGCCAGTTCCATATTTCTGTCCTCAATAACAGGCTTGAGGAAGACCTGTAAGAGAAAGGTAATCATTCCAGGTTTATCATCCTGAAGAGCAACAGTAGAAGGAAATGAGTACTTTTTCAAGCTACTGGGGTTTAACTCACCATTTCTTCTTCTTCCCCATTCTCATTTTCATCCTCCTTGAGATCCTGAATGACAGACACTCGCATTTTAATACTTTGCAGGAAACAACAATGAAAACTCTAAAGAGGTTCAGTGCTGCAGGAAACAGCTCAGACACTTCAGCAAGACTGGATTTGTGTCCTCCACTGCACCTAACCCTACCACAGCTCCTTCCTTATTTAGGCAGCACTTGACAGTCTTTATCTGAACAATTCAGTGTGAGCGATGTGAAAAGCATTGCAGATGGCCTTGCTAGCTATCAGTCACAGCAGAGCTAATACTTTCTTACTGATAAAATATAATTAAATGACCTATCCCCCCCCAACTATTTTTAAAATGACTATGAACACAATAAAAATACTGTGATGCAGTTAATTCGTAACTTAAGTACCTTAGTAAAATTAACAGAATTAAAAGGGGAACATTGAGTCTAAGTTTATGAGAAAACTGCCCAGTTCTAAGATTCAAGGCATCAATGACTCCAAAACCAATTATCACAAAACTTTGTTGGCCCAGTAATAGAGCTTTTTGATTAAAAAAGCACATTTTCCAGCAGATATAGCTGCTAGTATATTTTTGAAAATTACTTCTTTTCCACAAAGCTTATAAAATTCCTTAAATGCTTTCCATATCATGTCAGCTCCAGGTTAAAGCTGTGCATACATAGATACAGACAGGTCTGTATTACTTACAAGTATATATGGCTATGTATTAACAAAGACACGTACATTCCTTCACTGGTACAAACTGCCATAGTCTGTAGTCTCAAAACCAACCTTTTTTCATGAAGTCCCTGACTCCGGCAGCAATGAAACTGAAAGATATCCTTAGGTCGATTGGTGCAGTGTCAGTGTTTGCTTCCGTAAAACAAGCAAGGAGGTATTACAGGACCAGTTGAAACAACCAGCATTTTAAGATCATTTGTCTTTCAAAACTGTAGCTTGTATATCTCTCATTTTGTAGAGGTCATGGTTCTGAACTTCAGCTAGCAGTCATTCACCACTACACAGCTTTGTAATCAGGCAAAGATATAAGGAATGTGTGCTCTTAAAAAAAAAAATCTTTGAAGAATTTTAAGTACTTGTGCCCAAACACAACATCCTTAGAGCTTACTTAAAATACACATTTCCTTTGAAAAAGAAACATTTCAAAGATGAGCAAAAATACCTTTGACTTAGTTAAGGTCTCAAAATTTGAAAAAAAAAAAAAGTATTAAGAACAAAAGCACTAACTGCTTTCAGCCTAAACCAAGAGACAGAATTCTTTATATATTAATGGTATAGAAAGATTCAAGACTTTTCATTCCACTCTCAGATATAAGTTCCTAAAGTTCAGGTTTGGATTGGCATTGCTGAAGTTTAGGTTTAAACCTAGAAGTCTGGTTTGTATAGGTGACTCTGTTTGCTGTGATTTATGGTGACTGCTTTTGGAGTTCAGGGTGTTTCATCCTGGTGAAAACAAATTATTCAGTCTTACAAGATGCATATTCATAGTAATAGGCTGCTTTGGAAGATTATGGCCACAGCAACCTAAACAACTGATTTCATGGGTGATTTCAAGAACCACACGGTAAGGAGACAGAGTACCTACAAAAGTGCCAGACAGAAATACAGCACTAAGGCTTCACTTTGGGATTTTTGTTATGGTTTTGCAAATACTATATACTTTCAATGCGGTTAATTTCCCTTTCCTTCCTACATTTAATAAATTTTTTAAGTGAAGACATTGAAAAATATTTAAGAGAGTAGAGGAAAGCTATTAGTAGCTGCAAAGCTTGCTGAATATGAAGAAATCTTTTGCTATTTTTTTGCACCAGAAAGCAAATATGGTCAAAATGACAAAGTCAAAACTGTTCGTGTTTTGGGGGAAAAGGGAGGTATTCAGCTTTTTAACATGTTGACATTATATATGGTGAGTTTTCAGCGGCAGAACATTGCAAAATTTATATATTAATTCTGATTTTCCTGCTGATCCAATTCATTTTTTCTCATTTTTGCATGATCTGGGTCAGGCATAATTTTGCCTTCAAATACCCTATGTCCTATGTAGCTTCCATAATACAAGGATTTCAAGACAACTGTTATAATTTCATTATATTAATATAATATTAAAGAAAAATATAATACTATGCACAAAACAAAGAAAAAATATCACAGAATCAACTAACCTTCAACAAGTTATTCAAAATTCCACTTTTCACATAACAGATGCAGTAAGATACTATATGACACAGAAACCTGTCTCTTCTTTTTTTCCTCTCCCCAAAACACCAAAAATCTCCAAACTGACAATTTTGAAACATTTTCCACTATATATAATGGAATAATTCATAGCCTTTGTTCTGGCATGAAACAAGCACAGATTAAACAAAATCCAATTGTACAAAATTTTAAGAAAACACTAAAGGAGTGCTAAGCTGTATATACGCAATATTTATATGGACACAGGGCACGGCAAAATTAGAATTTCTTATTGCATTACATTCAACTTAATACGCATATAAAGAGGAAAAATGGCTTCTTCAGGGAAGCACCCAACATGAACTCATTCAAATTTTGTAAGGAAATGTTGCACAGCTCCACATTTCTACTTCCACACACCCTGCATGGACATTTCACATCTCAGTTCAAATTTGGCCTCAATAATGAGGTTATTTTGTTGAAGATGCAACAACATCAAAACAACTGTACATACAAAATAACTGTAACAGAAACACAGTACTTGCAATTCACAACCTTCACTGTGTATGATCTTTTGAAAGAGAAGACGACCATTCTTGAAGCAAACTGTAGGGTTTATCCTATGAAAGGCACTTGGGCCGTCATTAGGTTGTGAAAATGCACTATTTTTTGACACAGAGCATTACTCAAGTACTTCGTTTAAACATATATCTGCTGAGGATGCAGAAGGGAAAGAAACATGGGGCATAAATGAGCCTGAGTCTCTATGAGTTGGCCCAGCATGTGAATGGCTCAGGCGCACAGTTGGGCAGCTTTCCCACTTTGATCATACACAGCTGAGTCCACATCTGGCCAAAACCCCACCATCTCCTTGTCCCTTTATCAATCTTTCAAGAAATACATTTGGGAGCTTTTAGCCCAGAAAGTTAAAAGGCTTCATCTCATTTTGGCCCTGATACACATAACAATATAGCAGTTATTCTCAGTTCTGTCCCTGAATAAACAATACCGCTGGACTTTTTTGGCATAATCCCTAAAAGCCTTCTGAGATATGCAATATCCACATGTACTGCTGAGCTGAACAGCAGAACCTTTGCTTGTCCTAGTGAAGACACCAGAAACATCACTGTCTCAAATCTATTTAATGCAGAGTTCCTCATGGGGTATTTGAACATAGGTTGCAAATTAAGTACCAAGGTACTTCAGCTGAAAGTCTGCACAGCACTATACTGAGAGGTACATACATGTTATGAATATACTCCTTTCAATTTTTTCACTGAAAACCTAATAAGAGCAGATGTAGAGTTTTAGTGAAAAACCTTGAAATTAAAATGTTATTTTCTGCTCTTACTGGACACACACGCACATCACTGAAATAAGTACAATTAATTCAACACAACTCATATGGTGGTGTCTTTTCAAAAAGCACACAGGCATTTGTAAGTGATAAGACTCAATTACTTCTCATTTCTAGAAATATTCATCTATATGACTGGAAGTTCCTAGCAGCCCTGCATAAAGAAGTTTGTAGTTCGGCACCACAATCAAAAACAGAAAAAAGCAAGGAATCCCAGCCTGCCAGTCTTAACCTCCCTGAACATGAAATACCAATTCACATAAACTAAAGAAATTCAAGACAAGGCTCTATTTAGAGAAAAAAAAAACTTGCCCATAAATTTGTCAGATCATCAATACCACATTTATCAACAACACTTCAAAACCTGCAAATACCTCATGGTTCTAAGCTAGGATTTTCATTCCATGAAAATTATTTTATTTAAGGTTCTGGTAAAGCAGAGAGTGGCAATGATATTTTTAAAGCAAATACAAACGAAACATCAGAATACTGACTTCTGAATCCCAGAAAACCTACTGAATTTTCAATGCCTAATAAATACATAGACATTTTTTGCAAACACACTCTCAGAGACATTGCCTAGCCCAACTGGATTTTGATGACAGACCATTCCAGGTGTCTGTATGGCACGCAGCTAGTTTCACATAATAATACCCAATCTAACCTAGATACCAGAAGCAGTGTAGCCTGAGCTCATTATCCTGAGAAACGAACCCATTCAGAAGTGACAGTATTTATAAGGGCACAAGATTGTGCCATGCAGGTGTAACCTTAGCTGTGAACAATACACTGAAATAAATCAGCATAAACCTTTTCACTCTAAAAAAAATCCTAAATCCTCTGCTTCATTTTTCTACCAATATTTATAATTGCCTAAAATGTTTTCACCATAGTATTTAAGCCTTAAAAATGGTACTTCCTAGATGGGATACACACTTCCACCTATTTTTTTTTTACTAATTTTTCATTTGTCAAGAAGTTAAATACTCAACAATGGAGGAATTTGATGTTTCCACCCCCTCAATGTTTTCAGTTTAGCCAGAAGCCTGAAAAATCTATCCCTCCTACATCTCTCTTCACAAGCTGATGCATCAGGAGCTGAGATGCCATGTCTGACTGCATTGCAACTCTTTAATCCACTTCACCTGACAGAGCAGTAGCATTTCCCTTTCTTGTCCAAGCCCCTTTCCCCTTACCCAAGTGTTCAACTAGGCATGGGAGCTAACATGTCTGGGGCATAGCAGCTGAGGCTCTTAGCACTCCCATCTCTTACTAGTCCATTACAACAATGAATAGTCACAAGTTTTTTCCCTATTACCTACAAAACTGGAGCCCTGGTGCTATGGCTGTATGCCAGGTGGCCAAGAGACCTGCATGTTAGTCCCCTGCAACCAGTGGACAGCAACACATATCCAAGCTACGCCTCTGCTCTGTCTCTAGTGGCTTCGATTTCATAAGGCTGTACAGAAGATGGCTAGAAAATTAAATCATCAGCAGATTGGGTTACTGTGTGAGGTATCCACAAAAGCAAAGTCACAGCAGAAAGGGGAGCTACAAGGAAATTATGGCTTTTCTCTTAGGACTGCTTAAATGCAGAAAAGTTTGGATAATAGATCAAAGTTTTCCATTTCCATTTTATCCAAAACTAGATCCTATGAAAAAAAGAGCCAGGAAAATATAATAGGAGTTTTGAAATTTTACTTTGCTATAAACCACAGCTAAAATCATCAGTGATTGTAGGTAAAAGGTATGAAGCCAGTAATAAACAAGTTTCATTTTGCCTCAGTAAATCCTAAAAAGCTAAAGATATTTCCTTTTTCCTTTCAGTGACCATATATTCATATACAGCTTACTGTAATCTTAAATAATAGAAAGATGTATTTGTCTTAGATGTTTGCTTGCCAGGAATTTTTCTTGTGGCATTACTTTGAACTTAACTGCCTGAACTGAGAGAAACTCCTGGAGCAGGATGAGAAAATTGGACATTTCCTACAAATTTAATTTTCAGCCTATAACCCTCACTTACCTAATGAATGTATTTCTTTTCTAGAAACTGAAACTGCTGTGGTTTATTTTACTTGTATTTAATTTTTTTCTTCTTCATATTTCTGCACTTATATTTTAATAGTCCTTATACTGTAACTCTGTGGACCGAACAATATGAATACCATAAGTAACACACACCTTTAAAAATACCTTTAAAACTTTACTGTTCTGGAACACTTCATGTCTACTGTGATACTCAGGTAAGTTAAATTTGCAACAAATTGTTACAGACAGCTAACTTTAAAACAAAAAAACTGCATTATTCATTGCCAGTTATTTAAAAATATAGCTTTTAAATTTCAGAATAGCCTTCAGAAAGCTACCCAAAAGTCAAAAGATGAAACCAAATGGGCCACACTAAGAAAAGAAATTTAATTAACATATTTGAAGTCATAGAAGTCACTTGCACAGGGATGAAAAATTTATTTCAGTAAGTTCAATTTTTTATCAAGACAAATAATTTCAAGTCATAAATAATTGATGGAGAAGGTATATTTTGTAGTACCTTCAGGCACTAAAAGACAAAAATAAACCTCTACTTATGGAAAACATACAACATTATTGTGCTTAACATTGCTGGTTCTTAAATCTCATTTGGAGAAAAAAATAAAAAAGCTTAACTTTTTTTCTACTTTGTGAATTGTGCCCATCCTAAGATTTTAACAAGAAAACAAGTTACATGGACTTTGTGTCCAGGAGTGTTTAAATTTGGATTGTCATAGTCAAGCTTCTCTCTTAGCCTACCGTTCTATGCGTGGTAAGTTAAGGCAATGATGCACAAGAGCTGCACTATGAATTTAGAAATGTATTTGAAAAAAAAAAAGAGCACATAATATATAAAATACACATTCAGAAAAGATCCATAACTTCAAAGACAGTGTATATGACTGATGGGTAGCTCATTCTCCCCAAAAAAAGGTACTGTGTCAAAACAGTCTACTCAAATAGAGTAAATATTAATTTTTAAGTGCTTATCATAGGTTACAATGGATTTGGAAATACAGCTGTTAATTACCCTGTATTAGAAGAACCTTTTAACAAAGAACCCCATACTAAGGACTCTCTGGACAGCCTAATCCTGTAATTGTGTTTGTGGTTGTAATTGAGGAGAGCAACTTAGAAGTTCTTAAGCACTGACTATGGTATTGAAGAAAATACACTAAAAATACAATAGCTGGCAATAATAACAATAGAAATGTTAGATCCTTATGCACACTGTATTTAACAATGATATACACAAGTTTCCATGACAACAGTGACAAGATGACAAAAACATCTTCCACCATCCACTGAAAAATACTTTTCTGCTTGTATCATTGATGAAGTGGCAAGTACCTGATTTAGAAATGTCGACTTGCGTTTAGTAACATATTTTTATAGATCATCTTTTTAAATTATTTAATTGAATATCTGAAGCAGATTAAAATTATTCATTATCTGATCTTTTTAGTCTTTTAAAACAAGTTACATCAAACTTTATCTTTTACTTTAGTAATGGCCCATAGTTTAACTCCAACATTTCAGCTTAAAATTTTTTTTACCCCCATAGAAATTTCTTTTGCATGGGTCAAATAAAAGCTGACTTAGCACTTTCCAAATAAACAGTGACGATTTTAGCAGAAGAATGTATCATTTTTATATTGGCTTAATTTTGCATAAATCAGTTACACTTTATCAGTTATTTAATTTGTATTCACATTAAAGCATCATCTTACTTCATGTCTGAATTGTTTTCTGCAAAATAAAAGTGGACACAAAACAGGCATTTCTTACTTCAGTTTGCTTTTTAGTCATTGCTGGGACCTGGTTACTCTTGAAAACAAGCAATGGCAACAGTGGAAATTAAATTTGCAGTTACCTCTATACTTCTCTTAGAGAAGTGCTAGAGAATTACATAAGGGATGTAACTCAAACAAACAGGATGTAAACTAAGCTCTGTGTATCCAAACAGGATAAAGAACAAATGTTACAGTTTTTGGTGGTGAAACACAATGTTTCTGTGCCTGCTCAAGAACTGAGGTCATGACAAGGAAGATGACCTGGAAGGACCAAAAGGGGATTTCCAATAAGGATGTGACTATGTAAAGCAAACCGATGAATATATATTAAGTAAGCAAGACCATCTAATGAATAGGTAAACAGTATGTGCAATAAAAAACTCTGTCTATCTGTCATTTGGCACATTCGATTAGAGGAGCTATCCTCTGAACGTCCAACATGCTGAATGAAGAATGCCCATTTTAACACCCACAAACTGGTGTTAAAAAGTTCGTTTCTGCCACTTTTCCTTATCAATACTTCCAGGTGAGCATAGTTCTCTATCTATTAAGAATCATCATAATACTTACTAAAATGTCAGTTCTTATATTTAACTATAGGAAAAAATAGTTCCTATAAATTAGTAATAAAAATTTAGCCCTACGATGCTCTTCATATAACACAATTACAGTTGTAAAAAGCACACTGAATTACAGTTCCTCAAAGAAGGCTAATGCCTGCACTACACGAAACACCACTGTAACTCCTGAAAGGAGAAAGGCAAAAAAAGTAATATAACAATGTTTTGTACACTACAAATTATCCAGAAATACCATCTTCGGGTATGATCACTTATTGCTGTTAATAACATTGAAGAACAGTAAACACTTTTTACTCATACAGCTTCTTGTGGGTAAGATTTAAAGAATTTTATAAATATAAGGCTAAGCCTTTGATTGAGAATACAGACACAGAGTAAGCCAAGTCCTCTCCCTGTCCTCAGGCATTTGAGGCCTAGACAGGAGTCAGGCTTAAGTAAGAACAGCCACGGGTAGTAAGTAAGCCTGACCAAAAAAACTGCTCCTGATCATGTTGCTGATTGACAGCCAGTTGACAGTCACGGTAGAGAGAGGTTTGGGACGTGCAGCAGACTTGATCTGGGGAGCAAGTTGTCTTAAGTCTCCTTTGAACATCTGGAATTTTGCAAAAAGATAAATAGCTACTCTACAGGACTGGTCCTTGCTATATACCTGAAGATATAAGATAATCCTATTGTTCTGTTTTACAAGGTGGAGAACAGGGAGCCATGAAGTAAAGCAGCATCTCCACAGTAAGAAAGCAAGCCTGCAATGAATCAAGAGTTCTTGACTCCCAGCCCTACAGTTTTAATGCTGATATTGCTGAGCTTCTCAACAGGATTTTTCCCAGCTCTTTTTCAGTGATATTTCTGTTAAGTCGTTTCCAGCATAAACTAACTCTTAACTTATAATGCACTATTTACAGCATTGAGGATGGTTTCTTTCCCCTAGAACATCTTGTTGTTAAACAAATGTTAGCGTCAATATAGCCAAAAAAAAATAAGAAAGGCGAAAATGAAAGGAGATCAGGACACAGAGCAGTTCTCTCGTTTAGGACCTTATAATAAATTACAGTTAGTAATCAATGGGGTTAATGTGCACGTTAGGGGTAGAATAACAGTGTAGTTACTTGTTATGCAAATTAATTTCAATGTCTGTTCAGTTATCAGTAATAACTATTCAGCATGAAACGAGCAAGATAACCTCTCTGAAATCTTGCATATAGAGAGAAAATACCATGTTCCTTCCTGGCCATCTGATGTCTAAATTAAAGTTATGTTTAGATGTTTTTATGTTGTATTCAAAAGAATAGGTGATATTAAAAACTTAATTTCAAGTCTAGTTGGGTAAGTTTCTATTTAAACTGCATCTTTGTAAATATTTATTCATTTTTTTACATACATAAACCATCACTGGAGAATTAATTTGTGTTCGGGCCTAAGGCCTAGCTTTGAAGAGCTTTTAGTCTTTTTATCTCTTTGATGATCTCATGGGAAGTCTAAGCCTGCCTTTCAGCACAAAAACCTCCAAAGCCTGAGGCTGCCTCTGGAAGAATTATATTTGCCTTAAGGTCTGTGGTAAATGTATTTTGGCAGCTTTACACTACGGCTAAAGAAATTTCTCAATCTCATCAGAAAAGTGTACGCAATAACGATAATCTGTAATACAAAACTGCAAACCCTGGGGGCGGGAAGTGCCTAATCTTACATACATGGACTCTATTCTACAGTCCCAAATGTAACTACACATTTCACTTCCTTTTAACAATTTTCAACCATATTTTTGCAAGATGAAAATGCAGCTATAATATGCTCTGTGTAGACGTTCAAAATATGTCAGACTCAGCTTCCCCAAGCTTATATTTAAATCCTAGGATATTAACATCCAGTACAGCACAGTATTTGACTAATGCTATCCACAGGGTTTTTTTAAGATGTTAGAACTTTCTACGGCTAAAAATCAAACTAAGGTAAAAAATGAGTATTGGAGCACAAGTCATGCTAATCTTGTGTTGGCCCTAATGCTAATAATGAGTTTAATCTTATTGTTTCACCATCATTAAACACACAAACAGCCTTTGGAGCAGCAGGCAGAAGCAATACACCCAGTTCTTAGTACATAACCACAGGACTCAGCCAGAGAGCTCTGGTCCCTCATGAGACCTCTCTCTGGCCCATGAACCTTCTGTTCTTGTTGACCACAAGGTACCACTTCAGCAAAACCCTCATTACAGTCAGGATTAGGCCACTCAGCTGGGGACCCAGGCACCTGCTGGGCTGGAAGCAATGTCTATCGCTTCCCAGAGAAATGTCACCACACCTGAACTAACAGGGAAATGGTAATAAGCCTTCCTCTCTCTAAATACCCAGCCGAGTTCCTGAGGGAAGGTGTTTGTGACACATACACTGCAGTTCCAGAGCAGCAGGCAAGCTCCAAATTCAGCCTAAAGGCTTCAGATGGGAGGTTCTGATGGGATTTAGGCACCAGGCAGACAAGGGACCACTTGGATGCTGAATACCTGCATGATGCTGCAACAGAGCTGCAGATTCTGCTCTCTGCTCATACACATCGTGAAACAGAGCATTGAAAAGGCACCCTGTGAACACCTCACCTCAGGATTCAAATCTTTTGTGAATGCCATGGTCTTCAATTTCCTAATTTAAGAAAACAGATTTCCAGATTTTAGTTTAAAACACAACTGCAGATTGAATTTTTTTAATATCAGAACACTTACAATGATGGACTGATGGACCAGACCCACTAGCTCCTCTGAACAGTATTTGGATAATATCATAATGACATCGAGGTAAATGGAGATATCATATATAAGACTAGAAGCATTTAAAGTCAAATTATGAGATTAAAAACTAAAGAGTATATGTTAGGTGCTTGTGAACTTTGCCAGATACAATTTTTTAAAATAAAAGTCACCCTTTAGAAAATTAAAGTTTTATATTGTTGTTAGTCACTTTCAAAAAGGACAACACAAGTTGCTAGATATGAAACTGTTAATCTAAAAGTAGAGAATGAATAATTACCAATTTGTCAAGACCAAGTCTAGAGAAATGACACTCCAATTTCTGGTACTCAACATTTGAGAAACAAAGGGTCACTTCAAGGACAGAATTCCTAAATCTTAGAATTTTTTTTTTTTTAATCTAAGTAAACCAAAGAAAATAAGTCTGTACTCAGGTATAACGACCCTGAACAATATGATCTCTGTCTCATCCTGAGTCCAACAAAATACTAAGATTTAACTTCATACACTTTAATTAGACTTCTTTGGAGGCCTGCTTCTATCTGAATTTTAACTGCAAAAATGTTTTCAGCACTGAATTTTTTCTGTGATTTTTTTCTTCTAGTGTAAAACTACTTCCAGACAGTGCAAGAATATGGACATTCCTCATAGATTTTCTGTTCATTAGAAATTATAATTCATTCTGGCGGAGACTCAAATTAATGATGTGCTTTAATTCACTACTCTTCCCTTCTATTCTAGCCACAAAAGTGTTTATTTTTAAACACGGTCTATGCTCTAAAAAAACCCAACAACAACAGTTTTCTTCCCACGTAGATAGCCATTATCTTTTCATCAATAAGGACAATACAACTAATCCCTAAAGGTCAGGTTCTACCAAATCAGAATTATGTTTAACACCAAATATATACAAAATTCTCTGCTATATACAATTCTCATGTATGAAAATGATACAATCCATAAATAGTAAAAAATATTACAGTGGCTCAGCACTCACCATATAACTATTCCCTGGCAATGTAAAACAGCATAAGTGACATCTGCATTATTGTGTTTGAAGAAACAAGCCTAGTTGTTTTCTGTTCTGCTAGATCTGTATTTTAGTCAAACGCATGAATTTTACTTGTACAACACATGATAATGTTAAAATTAGTTCCGAACAAATTCTTTACTCACCTGGTCTCTTTTACAGACTATGTTGAATTGAAGTTTACTTTTTCAATAATTCATTACAAAACACTATCTCTGTACAAAAATGCTCGTTATTAACAGGTTAATTTCATGCAAGCTCTGAAACAACTCACTCAGATCACAACCTGGAGAGCAAAAGACTTAGAAATCTGTTTAATACAAGTTGGTCATTTTATCTAAGGCATTGTTAGAAGAAAGGCTGAAAACACTATCAGCCTAATTCTTATTATCAGAACATCGCAAGATGGGAGCCTTTCAGGCATGCTGTAAAGAGAGAGAGAGAGTAGCTGATAAGTGTGGATTATCAGTGTAATCAATATAGGTATTCTAGAGTTAAAAAATGGGTGTGTTTGCAGCTGGGGAAAGTTTGGGAAACAAGGCTAAAGTTAACTGAACTTCAAAATCAATTAGGTGTAAATAGACAATGAGATCATTAGGTAAATTTCAGTCTAGAACTAAAATGCAGGTTTCCTTCTTTTACAAGATGTGTTATCCACAGCACAGTTTAGTTTATTGCACTCTGAATTGCAGACTGTACTCTGCCAAAAACAGTGAAGGTACTCACTGGTATGGAAAAAATCTATTCATATATTCTCCATCCATGGGAAAAATAATTTGGAAGAAAACAATATTCCTCTATAACCTGTTACGTATGTGTTTTATATAAATGAAATATGCATTTGTCTTGATTCAAATCTAAAAAGAAAAAGACAATGTTTTCATGTCTTTTCTCATTATGAAAGACAATATATAGTGTTTAAGTCATATTATGCCAAATATTGTCTGCCAGTATTTACGATTCATAAAGATGTAGAAATCTTTTCATCTACTCAGTGTTCCATCGAAACTTCATTCGGAATCCTATGCTATCGGAAAAAATGCTTACCTGGAGAGACAAACGTATGTCATTGCTGAATCAAAAGCTGGCAACAACTACAACAATAACACATTTTTGAAGCACATCTTTGTCTTCTGAGTGAGTCTTTCATATCGTAAGCTTAAATGACACACCTTCCATGCACCAGCGTGTGATTTTGAAAATGTCTCTTTGCACCCCTGCTCTTAAACTCAGCTAGAAATACATAAAATAAAGACATTTTAAGATGAGAATTATTGTGGATGGCAAACAAAATATTGCATAAAAAGAAAGAATGCAAGATACAGAAACCAAGAAAATAAAATACTTCATAACCAGAGGCGGTCCTCAGCTCAGCCATACACTGTTTGCAATTTCATATTAGTAAGTCTGTGTATTCATTTTTCTTTTTCCTTACATACATTATTGTCAATAATGTCTATACTGTACAGATTACTGGAAGAAATTTAATTTAAATTTTCAACCATATTGTTATATTACCCTTCCAGTAACTTTTTTTAATTCCCAAATTCATCTGCAATGACACATTTTTCTTCTCAGGTGAAATAGTTTGTTCAATGCTGTATTTACCTGAGGCAATGTATTTTGTGTATAGATGTTAACACCTTTCAGTATTCTATCTGCCTTAGCTCCATATTCTTTCCAGATACAAAAACATTTTTGTGGGGAAGTGGCAAAAAGGATGTTTATTTTTCCTACAGATAGCTGTAGCCACATGATTTCCTCCATACCACTGTGGCTTCTTGTTCTTTTTTCCAACATCCATTCACCAGCAGTGTTTGGCTGCATGAAGTCCCCACTATCATTTCAAATATATGGAAGAAACAGAAGAAAAAGCTGGCAGCACAGAACATTTATTCTTTTTCCAAAATCTAAAGTTGAACACATTTTTGAAAATAGGGCACTGTTGGATACTTTCAATAACATGCCCTTGTATTTGGATGGTGCAGTTAAAAATGTTTTTCACTTGAATCCTGCAGCCAGATCTCATTTGATGAAGACCGCTGCCACAGTGTGTGCTTTGCACAGAACGTGGTATGAAAGCAATTCAAGATGTTGCAGTGAGTGTTACGCTTCCTCTGCTGCTGCCCTCCCATCCTGCCTCCAATCTCTGGATACCCTAAACAATGTTAAGTTCCTCCTGGCCAGAACAAATGAACTTCAAGAATCACTAGCTTCATGCTTCCCTTCCACAAGTCTGTTTAATCCGACCGTAGCTGAGCGGCTGTGCAGGCTGTGAGGATACTAGCCTATCCTCATGTCTTATTACTGCAGCCCCACACAGCACTTCAGAGAGAATTTTGATGGGACCACCTACACAGAAAACACACTGCCTATTCCATGATACTGTGAAAATCGGAGCTGGTCTAACACATCATGATGGTAACATCACCAGCGTGCTGTCTGCACTAAATGCAGGGTTTCTGTGACAAGGAGATGAAGAGGGTGAAAGGGAAGAAAAGTCAGCTCCGACAGAACTACCAAGACAACCACACTGAAAAACTGCATAATACTTTTCCAGTCCTCCCACAAGCTAACCTCATGTCTGCCCCTGCATCATTCCCACTCCTCACCCACTGCTATTCTCCTTTCACAGGTGCCACGTGTGCAAGTCTTCTTACACCTGAGCTGCAGCATGCTTCCTCTGAGCATATGACAGTTTAAAGACTTCAAGCTTTAAAATGTCTTTATATGCCAAATATGCTCCACTGCAAAGTCAACCAGGGTAGTTTAATTCCACTTTTATTCTCTTCAATTACCTTTTTCAGATGGGCCTTAACATACAGATGCTGGCATACAGTAAGACAACTGCTCCTACAATGAATGTACGGCTGTGACCAGAGTAGGCCACCTTATGGAAAACATACTCTATAGAGCTCAACTGAATTCATACTTTTCTACATCATAAAACAGAGTCAACACTACTGAGAAAGATATGAAGCAGTGAACATTCATTTTCAAATTAAATCAACAAGTGATTGTAAGCACACAAAAAGCAGATGCGTTTGATCTGGAGATCTCAAATTTACATTGTCACTCCTCAAATGAGAGCTCTTCTTTTAGAATCAAAAAGAAAAAAAAAATGTGAAAACATACTTCTCCAGAAAATTTACATATTGTGTAAAATTGCTGGTTTTAGAAGTCAACTTGCTTACCAGTGTTCTGAACAAACATACTAAACAAATTTTATTACTTTACATCCATTAAAACAAACACACAAATAAATAAAATTAGTATTTGTCTTCAGTTCCCACTGAATTGCAGACATGATGATTACGGCCTATTCCTATCCAAACCAGTATATTCAACAGTAATATATGTTGTTTAGGCTGACCATTGTTTACAATGAAAACAAAATCTTGGCAAGTACTCCTTCTTCATTCAAAATCTTTTAGGAAATCACATGAAATCTTGGAGAGGATAAAAATAAACCCTGTTATCAGTGGGCATACCAAATTATAATAAGCAAGATTGACACTGTGATTTGGGTGTATATCATTTATCACACTGTACCTATAAACAGAAAGAGCCCCAAAAGGCACCTTCTCTTGTTAACAACATGCTTGTTCTCAATTCAAACTAAGAAAATGAAGATTGTACTTCTAGTCACATTCACTGCTTCCTGGGTACATCCTATTACAATGCACAAATGCAGCATTGGTAAAAAATACACCAGAGCAGCATTAATCTAGTCTAATCCAATAGCCTTTTTTTTCCTGTCTTCCTCCAGCTCTTTTTCCCCACTTCCTCTCTGAATTTTTCATTAACTACTCTCCTTTTTTCTTTCTGTCCATTAAAAAAAAATCAAGTCTGAAAGCTATGAATCAGGAATGCTTCTATGTCACCAGATCACCACAGTCTCTCTGGATATGGTTAATCTTCCCATTTTGGCACTCCCATTTCTCTAATTATGTTTATATTCTTCTTAATTGATACCATACTATCTAGCTGAATTGCAAACTATGCTTTCAGATTTTACAGAACCATTGCTGAGTAGTCCTGATCTCGCATTAGGTCTCCACTGTGCTATATCCTAAGGGCTGCCAAAATTTCCTCCCCAAAGAGCTTATATTCTAAATACAAGTTGGTGTCAATCTTTGTCACATCCTGAATTCCACCACTTTTATGTTCTGTACTCTTTAATTGTATTGCACAATTTGGGTTCTGCCAAGAATAAACATGAAAGCATAATAATTAATTTACACTTCTATAGTATTCCTTGTCATAGGATGCCAACTCTTAGAAGTGAATGGAAATTCTGTTTCATACAGCGTAGTTCGCTCATCTAGGAAGATTATGAGATGTCCAAGATCATAGAAAAGTCTGTGGAAGACCAGCAAACATATCCAAGTCCTTGAACATGGGACTGCGCATCCTCTTTCCCAATTTTACTTTTTTTCTGATCAACAGTATATGAAATTCAAAGTTTACAGTTGTATTCAAAGCATCCCAGACCACAAAGTCCATCTGTATGCCTCCCATTACCTACCAGTTTGGGATCTTTTTTCATTATTTTGTCCTGACTCTGCTTTGAATTTGAAACAAATTTTTTTTCACTTACTCTCCTTTCACACTTCTAAACTTCTGTAAAGTCTATGGAGAAAAAAAAAAAGGAACAAAATGACTGTGAGCTAGCTGTCCTTTCAGCATTTCAATGATGTCCTTGAAAAAAAACAAGGCAAAAAGAAGATACTCTTAACATACTAATATCAGAAAAATCTCATGTCCCTGCTGACTAGATATCATTTTTTGAAATATTTTTCCATACAATCTGGGGCTTATGAAACCAATTCCAATTCCTACACTACAATTTTTTCCCCCCATGAAGTGTATACAAAAATCCACCTTCCAACTCAAACAGAGAAATGTCACAAAAGTTAAAATTCAAAATGAAGATCTGGAAACTGTGGGTCCCAAAAGTGCTGTTTAATTTCAAAAACAATCTTATCAGCAGTTTGGGAACACCCACAAGCAGGAGGTGCCATTTATTAATGTTCCATAGAACCAGTTATACATAACTAACACACATTGCCCAGAAAAGCAGTCTAGTCCTTCCCCTTAGTAATGGAACCGTTTTTCAAGCTTTCTCCAAGAAAAACAACTTTGGACCATATACAATATTCACCACTGCATGCTGATACTAGAACTCTGTATTGATCCCTGTAATTTCTCTAAGTTACAGTGCAGGCTTATGTTCCCCTCCGGGCATCTCTCTATGGGAAGAGAGCCACCGGTAATGGTATTTTCCATAGAAATGCCAACTGATGCCAAAATTACACTGAGTGCCAAACTCAACTGAAAGGTCAATACTGCAGATGTGTTTCATTTCATTCATAATTCAAAAGATTAGAAAAAAATGGTTAACACAAACACTATTGAAATTGCAAATATAAATTATACTTTGGGTTTTTTATGTTTGAGTTGGTTTAGACGCACCTTAAAGTAATTGCTTTTCCTTTACTGTGCTGTTAAACAACAAAGTTCTGAAAAACTCCACAAGAACAATAGAAACTGTTTTAAACGTGGGCTCAGGTAACAGGCATGACAGACATTGTAAACATACATTAAAAAAATTAAAGAAATACTTATGTGGGGGCTGTTCTACTAAGTACTGACACTTCAGCTGGTAATGGAAATTGTATTACTACATTTTCTCAGTCTCCTGTCAATGTAGCTAATTGGAGGGAAAAACACAGTAAGTCCTTAAAAGTGAAGTAAACATAGTACCAAAATGCCTCAGGGTCCCAGGCAAAACTGCATTAAACTGGAGTTATGACTGAAAGTTTCTGTCAGTTACTTAGGAATTAACTGATTTTTGTCACCAGTTCCAAAAGGGACAAGGTTTGAGTTCCCCCAGTCTTTTATTCTTCACACATACCATCCCTGCCAGCTGCAACATCAGTTCTCTGAAGACCTTCACACCATCCCCACACCTCTGGATCTAACCCAGCATTTCCTATACCCCACCCAAAATGCAAGCAAGTACAGCCAGGGCTGTGCCAGGTTCACATTTCTCAGGCTGATTAGGAAAAAAACAAACAAACAAACCAACAAAAAACCAACCATAATAGTTCTAATTATCTCACAATAAAGTATAAACATACAATATTCAAAGTTGTAGCTGAAATTAAAAGAAAGCAGTCCTTAAGTTTCAGCTGAAAGACCACTGTGATAAATATTTTTAACTTTCAGCCTGCGAAAACTCCTAAAATTTCATATAGTAATTCCTGCATCACAGTATATAGCATAAATACACAAGTGCATTTTTCTGTATTTACATCTGGAATTAAAAAGCCTTAAACTATCTTTATTTTGTTATCATTTAATAAATTTTGACCTAGCAGTGACACAGGCCATGGCATTGCTAGACAGAATACTAGGGCTGAGGAATTTAGGTTCTTCCTGTCCATTTCAATTACTACAGAGTTTTTCCTTGGGGAAAGAACAAGAGAAATTTCCTTCTTGTGGCACAGTCCTCATATTTTCCAGCAATCTCAATCTATTTCCATTCATTTTCCAGTATTTACTTTGCAAAAAAAACATTTCATAAAGAAGAAACTGAACTTATGGCTCTAATTCTGCTTGGAATTCTGTGTAACAAGTTTTCATATCCCTAGGGATTTCCATTACTGTCAGTAGAGCACAGTATACATATATATATTTATATAGAAGTGTACGCAACAGTAGAGATCAAATTACCTTTAATTACAGGGATTTCTACTTCACTGTAATCATATCAACAAGTATGAAGAAAGAGTACAGCCCAAGCTTCTTTAGAATAACTTAAAACATGTAACTATTTAGCTCTATCTTTAGAAAGTGACAAAATATAATTTTCTCATAGGAATTATAAGACTTCTGTTTTCACACTTTCCAGGTTTTTTAATGCAGTCTTTACAGCTCCATGCAGATAAAGATCTGCCTTTATGCAAAGTACTAAAGACTTCACAGTGCAGGCAAAATCACCTACCCATACGAACTTCCTCATAGGAGCAGTGCTTAACACTGATCAAAATTGTATGCAATGAGAGATGATAAATACAAATTAGCTACCTAATTTCAAGGCAGAAATACATGTCTCTAAGTGGTATTTACTACAAATTGTCTCTAACATTTTGTTACAACCCCATCCATAGAAACAGATCTGGTTTAAGCCTCAGAAGATACTCATATTCTACTTATTTAAACTACTAGCAGTTTATACAAGATTCACAAATACCGACTTGCATTTTGCCACAGCTATGCATGAAACACCCCCAGTGCCAGCCAGCAGGATCTTTAGAGGCATCCTCTGACTGTACAGAAGATAAAAGCCTGATGCCCACTTCTGATCCCAGCTCACAAGAAACAACCCCAGTCACCACCATGCAGAATTTAACTGATTTTTATCTTTATGAGAGAATGTTTTATATTATGGACAAAATGCAATGGATGTCACAATGTTTGCCACTGATTCTATAAAAACATTGCCTTTATTGCTTTCTAAGGGAAAATTTATATCCCTATGAGCAGCTAAATTAGTAACAGAGGGTCAACACAAGCATCTATTGTCATTGCAACAGTTATAAGCACAATAAGCATCTCAGCAGATTCTGAAACCACTTCCTCTCTCTTCTTGGAGCACATTTTAATTGCACAAATTCAATACTTATGCACCAATTTATTTTGAATTCTAATCTTTTGAAAATCAGAGCTAGTACTACAAAAACTACATTTGATGAAAAAGTAATTTGCATGAAAAATGCCAAAAGGCATATATAAAATGGTATTTCAAATACCAAAACAAAATTGCAAAGCCTCTTCAAAGTTAATTTCATCCATTAACTATATAAAACCTATATATATATATATCCTATAACTATATAAAACCAGGACAATTTTTCTCTGTAGCAAAAGGCACTGAAATTGCAGCATAACTTCCATTTAAGAATTTTAATACAGTTTTAGTATTATCTCATATGCTGGCTTTGAATTGTCCAATTAAACACTGAAATTCTCCCTATTTTTATTTTTTATTATAACTGTCATCCGAACCAAGTGCAAGAAGTAAATGAGTAAATACAGTCTTTAGTAAACTTTTTTTTACATTTTCACTTTTACCACTTAAAACGTTCGGCATCTTTGTCTGTTCTCTTTTATCTCCCTTATTTTGACCACTCATAATAAGGGAGAAATAAAGAGGGACACTTTTGCCTAAATTTTACCTTTTTATTTATAACTACAGTTCTAAAACCTGAGGTAGAAAAATAGAAGTGCTTTCTGCAAACAGAATGGAACAATACACGTCCATTCCAATCAAGAGAATAAAGGTCTGTGATACAAGGTAACATTTTAACAACCTTCTTAAGTTTTCTAGTAACTTTGTCATCGAGCAATCCCTAAATATTTGCAATTTTTTTTCTGAACATAAAAAACTTCAATGACTTTGCTACAAAGGAAAATTTTCCCCTGAATGGCCTATCTGCTCTCCATTCCCCAAAGATTTCCATCCTCAGACACCTGTACAGCTCAACACCTGCTGTAGCCACAAAAAGCAGTTTCACCAAAGTGCTGATCATCTCTCCTATAAAGCAGGTTCTTTGAAGCCATAAAGCCCTTCGACATTGCAGAAATTTCCAAAACTGAAACTTTCCTTTACTTCAAAGTGTTCTCAGTGAGTGCATTGGAACACTCCAGTTCCATGCTGGGGCAGAATTTTGCCTGCCTGAGAAAGGCAGGACAAAGATCACTAGTAAACTCTTCCAGGTTCACTGCCCTTACAAGCAATGTTTAGCCTACGTACAGACCAATGAAAGAAGGACCTGACCATATTTCAGGAGAATTTGCTGAATATCCTGTGTGAGGGGACACATTTCTTTCCTTCAGCATTAATTCTGTGCACAGTGATGCACCACACCTTTGGCACAGCTTGAACCAAAATTCTCAAGGCACTAACTCTAGTTCTCTCTGGCCTTGCAGTCAGTAGAGATTACAAACCAATGAAGGAAAGCATAGGCAATGGTAAGAGAAAGTTGGACAGTTTAAAGACCAGGTGCTCTAGGGATGCTGGGGATGCTCTAAGAAAACAATTACAATCCTTCCTATTTACATCAAGATCATGTCCTGGTTTCAGCTGGGATAGTTTTAGTTTCCTTCTTAGTAGTTGCTGCAGTGCAGTGTTTTGGACTCAGTGTGAGAACAATGCTGTTAGTACACTGATGGTTTGGTTCTTGCTAAGTAGCGATTACCCTAAGTCAAGAATTTTTCAGTGTCTCATGCCCTGGCAGGAAGCAGGTGCACAAAATGCTGGGACAGAGTACAGCCAGGACAGCTGATCCAAACTAGCCAAAGGGGTATTCCATACCATAGAACATCATGGTTAGTCTGAATTATGAATGGCTCTTTTGACTATTATTAAGCACTGAGACTGGGTCTTCAGAGAAGTAGCTCATGAGAGGTAATGGTCAGTCCAGAGGCCATTTTTTGTAAATATAAGCCATACATATGCATTTATCCAAACTTTCAATCACATTTTCCATTTTATTGTTCACTTACTCTTATAAAATCTTTTTGTAATTCACATTCTACTCTTGCCCTACCTTGAACAACTTTGAATTATCACAAATTTGTGTCGTTCTTTGCTTACCCCCTTTACAAGGTCCTTTATGACCATCACTTCTTAAAAAAACTGATTCTGTGCAGTGTAATTTTGTATTTCATTACAATTTGCTTACAGTTATACTACATTTAATTGCGCTAAGTTTTGCAAGTAGGGCCTTTTAAAGGTCCAAATAAACACAGTACTGCCTGGACTTGTCTGCTCACACGTAAGTACTTTAATCAGATCAAAGCCATAACAACTGCTAATTTTTAAATTGCCAGCTAATTCTTCTCCTCTGTCAGAGTAAAAAATCAATATCAAGTCTCCCATATTGACTAAAGGGACTGGTTTATAAAGCTGTTATCTGTTAAATTTATGAATTGTCCTCAGAGAGGTTCAAGTTGGCAACTAAAATCTGCTTTCAAACAGTTAAATAACTGTCAATTATCCAAAAAGTTCCTTAATGAACATTTAATTCTTAAGACTATTTCCTAATATTCAAATTCTAATATTAAATTATTTTATTAGTATTGGTAATAAAAAATATAGAAGCAAAAACACGTACTAGCAAGCTCTCAAACAATAACACTTTTGAAAAGCGTAAGATACTTTACACCTCTTCCATCAAGGACAAGCCTACCTTGAATGATCTCGTTTCCTTTGAGAAGGAAACAGACAAAGTGCCAGAAGGAAGCTGGCAGATAGTTGCTGTAGAATACTGATGAGTGATACTTTGTTCATGCACCCTTTCTGCACAACTTTACAGACATCCAGTTTAATGACTTGAACACTTACACAATGGTCATTTCTGCACGCAAATGTTGATGTAAGCATCTATAATAGATAAAAATGAACAACACCATTGCTTTTTACCACAGATTTTCTTCACCGCTTGGAGAGATGTTGCACTATCAGTGTTTCTAAAAGCACATTTTCAAAGTACACATGTAGAAATCTCCTCTGAGTTCCGCAAAGGGAAATCCATCCATGCTCTTGTGCTCTTCATATATGTAAGAAAGACCTGCTTATAGATTTCAGAACAAAAAAGCCTTGCTAGAGTTAAATAATGATTTAGGGGGGTTAAATTGTTATTTCACGACAGCACAGCTTGTCACCATATTGACTATTAGCCATTTTATCAACAGAATTTATTTTTATTAAGTCTACTTCTTAACACTGTCAAGAAGAGTCTGTCCACAAAGAGGTAGAGTAAAGAATTCTCATCATCATTATTATCACCATTGCCATAATAGAATTTCAGAAAAATATGCAGAATTAAAACTGAGCCAGAAAGAACAGGGGGAAAAAAAAAAAAGAAAAAGAAGGCAGGGGGAGGCATTTAAAATGCCTTGATTTCCTCTGTGCTGACTTAAGAGTATTTCTAGTCAACCTGCCAAAGCTACAGATGTATGAGAGGGAAGTGTGGAAAGCATCTGTGTAGGAAAGCACAGACAAAGCAGAGATGTTGGCAAATCTGTACAAGAGCAAGACTTCCAGGATACCAAAAAGAAATTTAGTTTAAAGGACTAAGGAATCTTTGTAGACTCAATAAAGCAATGAGTCTTTACAACTCTAGATATAAAACAAATGTAATCAATCAAGCATACATAACAAAGAAAGGACAAGGAAATCAGGCAAAAAGATTGACTATTGCTAGCCTTGAGTAGCAGAGGTTTTCTTAAAAGAACTATCATTAAAAGAAAGAGAAAAGAGAACAATTTTTTAAAATGAGCAACTAACTTAAGAACAGAGCACACTAACCAAATTAGAACAAAAAGAAATGCTGAGTGCCTACAGGGACATCAAGGTTAACTGTTAATAAGAAATATTAAACAGCTTTTAATTCAGTGCTGTTATCAAACCATACAAAAAGCATCTTAATACACAGAAAAGCATTACTTTATCCACCTTCAGAGTCCAGACTTCACTGTTTGCATTCAGAAAGCTCTTAGCTGCAGGGGATTGCAAATTGCCAAGGTCATCTGGAGAAATGACTCTAACATAAATAAACTTTGCTTACAATTAAAAATATGTCTGCTTGTAGGCAAGTGAGGGCTGCATGGCTGTATTTGAATAAAATAAGCCATGCTTTCTGTCAGCAGGTTTCATACTGCTTTAATAACATCTAAATGCAACAGTCCTTATGTGTCAGTGCAAAAAAACTCCTGAAAAACCTAAAAACCTAGTTTCCTAAGAAAATTGTTCTAGGTCATACCTGAAGCACTAAGCACATGCGCCCAGGCTTAAACTACTACTTGTTTGCTGAAGCAGAATCCTAACATGGCCCTCAAAAACGGTTTGTAAAATGCACACAGAAGAGGAAACAATGTGGATCCAGTGTAGCAGTGAAGCATCTGTGAGAAAATGAAACCAAAAAGAGTAGCAGGATGTCCCCTCAGTTCAGGGCTTGCACACAAACTAAGGCATTTCCTTTGATGTAGCAATCCACTGACAAGGCATTTGGAGCTGGCCACACAGATCTTCTAAGAGGTTTGGCCTGCTTTACCCTGATAATTAAGTCTTTGGAACAAGTATTCAGATTTATTGTTTCAGTAAATCAATATGAGAATGCACTTGTGCCTCTACATTTTCTGTCATTTTTCTAATCAAAATAAAAAGCTATGGTGAAATTAATCCCATCCTGAGAAAAACATTCCACCCCCATGAGTTGTAACCAGAGAGTCTCAGCAGAATGCCACCAAGCATTGAGCTTGCAGAGAACTGTCCCAGGTGAAAAAGGAAGGCATGACTGTAAGAGACACATGAGAACACCTCACTGGCAAAACTGGCCAGAGATTACTAATTCAAATCTTACCTGGAAGTTACATCACTTGCCTCCAGAGAAGAAACCACTCTACAACCCATTCATGGTTTGGATAGATTGAGAGGGCAAAAGGAAACTTTGCTGTGAGGGAAACTGTTTGTGCCTGCCTAGATTTCTTTTCTTATACTGGGCATCAGCAGAGAGACACACAGGAGCTCAGCTGCAGTTTTTGTGGTGGAGTTGAAAAGGGACAAAGGGAAGGAGAGGGAAGACTCTGATCTGTAGAATAGCCAAATACCAGATTTTGGCACTAAAAGACACACAAGACGGGACACATGAGGAGATGTGGAACTATGGTCTTTCACACATTAAACGTGGAGACTTTGGTTTTCATGTACAAATGCAACATGTAAAATTATGAGCAATATTTCAAGTGTCTGCCATCTATTTATCCTCTTTATGAATCCACACCAATTTAACTGTGTATCCCACAGGACTGAAGGTGATCAGCACAGTACTTTCCTCTAAAATTGAGAACTTTCATGCTATTTCCACAGAATTCTGTATAAAATTGATTTAACATGCCACATACACAGGTGCAAGACCCATGTTCAGTTTTTTCAAATAGGGACTAAGACCTGAATTCTGCTTTGGCTCTGTCAAACTGTGTATTAACTATTCTGATTTCTCTTTCCTCTGTCCTGTTCCCTACCTTCGCCAACTTTTTCATGAAAAATAGGTCTGCAAAGTGAGACTTTTCCCATGGCAGAGATACATAGGCAGCACAAAGACACAGCAACCTACATCTGAAACACATGTCCCGCACAATAGACTGTCACACACTCTGAGCACAGAAAAAGGGTTGTCCTTGTTCCTGTTATGAATAACTTTCATAGAATCACGGAATGTGCTGAGTTAGAAGGAACCCATCAGGATCATTGAGTCCAACACCTGGCCCTGAGCAGGACACCCCAAGAATCACACCACGTGCCTGAGAGCATCCAAACTCTGAAAGGTTCCACGCTGCCACAAAAGCATCTGAGAAATTCCAATATACTTCAAAGAAAAAAGTATCTGGGAAGCTCTTACTGCAACAGGTCAAACCCAAGATCTACATTCACATCTGTAGTTAATGGCCATCAGTTATCAATGATAATAATAATAAGGCTTTAAGTTTTCTACTTAAAGGTCTTTAACTAGAAAATATCTTTAAGGTCTTTAAGTTTTCTACTGTTTCACATATTCCCATCAAGAAAGGACATACAATTACCTGAACTTTCCAAAAAGCTGTATGAAACCAACAGGCAAGGAATTTCTCAAAACCCGTATTCATCATACGATCCTTTTTTATCAATAATTTTTTTTAGAATCTCTTATCAAGCAAAGGACTGTAAATCCTTGTGATAAAAGTTTTCCATTGGTATTTTCTGTATTCTCCAAAATTTCCTAACATGTCTATCACGATGCAGATTTTTATGTGCCCAAATTGAAAGAACTGAAAATAACTAACCAAGAGCAATGGATAAATCTCTGGCACTCTAAAATCATAAATCTCACAATAAGCACTATTAAAGACCTAACAAATCAGGTATGGCAACCACAGAGAAGCAGTACAAAAGGTTCATGTATTAAATTAGAAAATATGGTGATTGATCCAAGAATTGCAAATTCAGAGACAGATCAGCTCACTGCACAAATAATTCAGTGAGTTGTGCTAACAGCAGAATGATGCTGAAAGTCTGAAAGATACCAAGAGGAAATACCTTAAGGGCCTGATCATTTTATTAATGAGGTATGACTGTAAATAAGATTCTCTATGTAAAACTGATCAGGTTTGAGGTCTGCAGTAATGAGACTGAATTATCATTACTTAATGCAAAATATGCTCTTCAGAGAATTTCTGCTGCAAGTGTTAAGTTTGATAAGTGGAAAGAGATGTACTTGCACATCCAAATCAATCACACATTGACTGCAGGCCACCAAAACAGCCCTGAAGAAAAGTAAATATAATCCTGAAATTAACCAGGAAAGGTATTTTTAAAATCTCACAATAGCCTGAAAAACACTATCATCCTCTGCACTCAGAAAAAAAGTGAGTTCCCATAGGAACCAGCAAAGTGGAACTTTGTGGAACAGTGAGACTTTTTCATAGGCACATGAAAACTACTTACTTTTTCAGCATCATATAACAAAAGTCTGAGAATGACACCTTTCTCTAAACTTGTAACAGAGGCAGAAGTGCTATGCAAACAAAAAGACAATGCTTACACGCAAACAGACATAGCCCTGCCATAAAGAATTTATTTTTGTTGTGCAGATTGGATGAGGCTTTTAATCTGCAGATGGTGAAGTTATGAAACTGTCTTCAAAAAGAACATGTTAAAGCTCTGATTAGATTAATATGGAGTTTGACATGTTTTTTGAGAAAATTTGTGATCTACTTGTCTGCAAAAAAGAGTAGAACTGATGACTCAAGACACTCCCTCTTGTACTGTTTCCTGTGTTCCCCAGTTACTACTTAGAAAATTCACACACACAAGTAACACCACCAGTAGCCATAACATTCAGCTGATCTATCATTTTTGTTATAACTTTAAAGAGTTTTCCAAAGGCCCTCAGCAGCATTATCCTCATTTCGTGGAAAAGGATGCAGAAGTGAGGTAGCTTACCACAGGCAACAAAGAATTCTGTCAGCAAGGTCAGGAATAAAGAGCAGACCTCCTAAATCCAGGTGTAATGAACTGTATTGCCCTGTCTTAGTACAAACCAGTGGTGGTTGATCCATGTATTCAATCATGTCTAAGAGAAACTGACAAACAAGAAACACCTTAAGTAACACCTGGATAGACACTTAGGGTCAAAAATCTCAAGGCTTTCAAGATCAGGCTCAAAACATGCATGACAAGATTTTTGTGAGAAAATACTGATGAAAGCTGAGGACCCCAGTGGCCCTTACAACACAATGTTCTTAACTAGAGTGAGTCAAAGTGTTCATTCAATAGGAGACACCTCCTGAAACCCTTTTCTTCTGTCCAGCCACTCCTCAAAAACCAGTAAGCAGGACTGAGCAAATGGCTGTTTCTGTGCAGTATACAACTGAGAACAGAAACCAAACATAGAGCAGGATACCCAGGTGAATGAATGCCAGATCCATGGGATACATTTTAACAGGCAGTTTTATTAGTTCAACAGGGAAGGACTCTGTGCCTCGGCTCTCAACCTTCTCGTTTCATTTGGAGTTCGTGTCAGAAAAGGTTGTGTTGCAAAATATAAACAAATTGCTCACATGGAGCAGATTTCCTTGGATTGCCCAAGTTCCTCATGCTGTTGTGAGCCATAGAAATATCTTTTCCTATGGACACAAGCCTGCCAGATAACTGCTAAGTCTCATTTATACGTGTGGGATATACTCAATTCCCAAGTCTCATTTATACATATGGCATATATTTATACACTGCTTCTAAAGCAACAGCAAACTAGCACAGCTAAATTTCTGGCTACCTGCCTTCCCTCCTGTATCTCACACACACAGAGAGGACTGTGTGCCTGTATTTTGTTGATACACACACAAAAAAAATCATGGCAAAATTCACTTCTGCCATCTGACAGATGCAGTGTGTTATCCCCAAAAATTCAGAGCCCTTGTATCAGATGCAATAGCTCTCACAGATATCTTAGTTATCTACTGTTAACGTCTTGAGGCTCTATCAGTTGCAGATAGACTGGCTCACCAGTTGTGCACCAAGCTTCCCTGTCAGGGGTCTCTGACCAGGTTAATTTTGCAGATGGCAATAACCACCTAATCAATCCACGTCTTTCTAAGTCCTAATGGAGCACCTGCACATCCAGACATGAATCTTCCTCCTGACATCCTCCACAAACATAAATTACAAGTTCAGTGCACACACCAGACAAGTCTCAGTGACCCCTTGACAGGGCAAACCGAGGTCATGCAACAATCTGATTTTCAGCACCCACTATTTCCAGCCTTCCCCCTTCTGAATTTTAAAACCTGGAGTTGCAGTCACCATCACTCTTGGGTCTCATAGAAACCCAAGTCACTACTAGCCTACAAAGTGATTACTTGTTCCTAAGCCTGATAACATAAGCAATGTTTCCATTAGGAAGTACTGTAGAATAACAGGAGCAGATCTCTAGAATCAAACAGTTCTGAGAACATAAAATCCATATTTTACAGCAGGGCAGAGAAGCTATAGTCTAGCTCTACTGTGGTCCAGTAGACTAGGTACATTTTGGTGGTAGGAGCACATCATGCTAGTGGTGTCAAAGCCATCTTATTTTTGACTCATACCTTCTCTGTCAATTGCCATAACCATACTAGAACATTTGCATGTATGTAATGAATATCTGTCATATCTGTTACCTTTGCACCACAGCCACCTCTTCAAAAATTTGCCATTTAAGACTCAGAAAGGCTTTCTGGTTTGTAACAAAGGCTGGGAAGATAATCAGATGTCATGAATGAAGTCTGTTGATATCAGAGGGGTCTAGGGTTAGAAGCATAATTAATAATCGTTTTTAACTCTAAGCCTGTACATTCAAGCCAGCTGTGTATAGCCACAGATACAATGGGTTAGTCACTGCTTGTAGGGCTGAGCCACAGCTGTGACTAGAAATAGCACAAGGTAGTAAGCTCACTGATGGACTCACTGGTCTCACAGATGACACCATCATGGTTCTGTCACTGCTCAATAACGCATGCCAAGGCAAGGCACCTGTGAAACAGTCTTCCCCTTGCAAAGACCCCTTCAGTTTCCTGCTATCAGCATACCAGAGCCTTCACAACTCTGTCACTGGATTTGGGTAACAACAGTTAATATTTCCTGATAAATTTAACTTCCACAAGCTTGTCTAATCTTTCCTTTAATGTATTTTATACTTCTTGACTTCCCTGGTTCCTACATTAATGAGTTTCACATTTTTTATTATATGCCACATATTTGTTTTTAAGTATGATGCCTGACAGCTACATTTCCTGCTCCTAATTCTTGCCTTATAAGAAACCGTACATAATCACATTCACTTCTGCAGCTGTATACTACCTGTAATTTTATAGGCTTATTCTGCTTAATCTTTTTTTCCTACTGAAAACTCAATCCTCATTTGTATTTTCTCAGTATTTTTAATACCAGTTACCAATACCAATTTTTAATACCAATATGGAAATATAGGCTGATCATTTAATCTCCAATCCCTCAACACTATCAGAGCTTTCTATAACTTCTTGCCACCAACTTCATTGATAATTCTGCTTAATCTTCTATTGCCACCAACTGTTTTTGAGCCTTTCATTCAGTCCATTTCCGTTGAAAAGGAACCTGACTGCTAACTCTTTTCAAGACAGTATGCCAAACTATTATTTGAGCCAGAAACATGCAGAAAGGAACAACATGCTAAACAAAAGGCAATGCCAAACAAGTGACCTCATTCCATGCCTGCTTCCCTTGCCCTGGTCAAGTCTACAGCTTGCTGGCAGAGGCAAATAAAACCTATGGCCCTTTCACTTGTGCTCACAACACTGCAGTCAAAGGCAGCCCAGCCCACACCAGAGCAGGTCTCCCTGCTGAGCAGGCAAGAAAACATGAGAGATGAGACTGAGGCACCTTTCCAGATTCTCTGAATCCTTCATTTTCCAGTGGGTGGTGCCTGAGGAAACAACACTACTGAGTGGTTCTGCAACAAAATGGTAGCCAATCTCATTCAAGATAAAAGGTGACAAAGTGCCGTTATCCCACTAAGCGATAAGAGAAGGGAGAAGGATCCCTGCTCAGTATTGGCACATTGAGGCACAGCCTGGAAATACCCTGACCTTGCCTTGATTCTGACTCTGGATCATACCACAGCCTCCCCATAAGACAATCCTTTCCTTGTCCCTCAAAAACCAGCTCTGCTGTGCCAAAACCCACAGCAGCCACAACTGTCCTTCTAAGCTACTTATCCACTCACTGTTCTGGAAACTGGAAACAGCTATCCTGTTATGCCAAACCCTACAAAAATCAGTTAACCCTGGCAACATAAGTCAAATGGTTTGGAGCATATTTCTCCTCATAAGTCTAGAAAAGGAAAGACTGGCCAAACTGGATATGAGTTCACTTTATACCATTGTTCGCTAGTGAAAAAAGGAGAAAGGTGCAGGGGCGGAGCAGGACTGAAGCTCAGAAAGGCTGAAAACAGCCAGTCTTGAAGTTCAATAAACTATTTTCTTCAGTCTAGACCTTCTCAAAGCCCAGTGGGGACTGACATTCAAAGTCCTTATATTTGCTGCCTGTAGCTTGTTTAGTGAAATATTCAATATCTGCCCCTTTATATTGTCATTCTAAGGGACTGAAGAGGGTCACTAATTACGGATTGAGAAAGAAGAGAAAAACTCAAGGCAGATCTTGAAAACCTGGGGAGGGAGGGTGCGTGTGGAAACCACCTTTCAATTATCCATTAAAATATTGTGGTTGCTAACAGCAAGAGTATGTTGGTGTGAGCCAGAGAAAGAACCTTTCAAAAAAAGTACACAAATATTTCTGTAGCTAAGTCATTATTTGAATAATACCAAGAGCAGAAAGGGTTAGAAAGCAATACTAATGTCACTCTAATCTGCATTTTGGAGAAGTAAACACCTATGCTCTTAGATCTTTGTAGACACAAGCAGAAATGGCACATGTGAACTTTTGCTACTTCCCTTCTTAAATTAGGATGGTTAAAAATTTTCATCATTAATTACACTTTAGCTACAGTGCTGGCTTTGTCACAACTGATGTATCTACTGACAGCCTAAGGAAATCACAGACGTGTGTTAACATGAAAAAAACCAAAACTGAGTGCCACAGAGGACAAGATACCCCTGTTGTCAAAGTCAATGACGCCTGTGAGCATCATAGGGGTGAGACATTCAAATCTCCAGGGATCAAAATTAAAGATGATATTAGCAGAAGAAGAAGCAGAGCATCTTGTTCTTCAGCAGGATGTTTAATGCTTAAGATGCTGCCCTAGCAACTGATGCACATCACAAAGGCATCAGGTAAGACAGAACTAAAAGGTAAAATGATAGGCAGGTAATGGACAATATCATAAACCAAAGAAATTAGACATTATATTTTCCTTGTAATCATTTAGCTACTCAAAGATCTCTGAAGGTGCTAACTCCTAGTTCTCAACTTTTTGGCTAATTAATTTTTTCCCATTCTAAAAGCTCCATTTTAATTAGCTCCCAAGTTGAGCTGCTATGAAGAGGTTTCATTTTCACTCTCTTTTTTCTATATGTAAAAAACACTGCCTTCAAAAATATGCACTCATTAAAAATAATTACTGATTTTGATACCACTAAAATATTCAAGTGACACAGGAAAAATAAGTTAGTGTTTTGTCATAATTCAGTTGCTTAGTACCACAACACAAGGAAAAAAAAAAAGACATTTAAATATCAGAAAACTTCCAAATAGATTAAGTCTTGAAGTGAGTGTAAGCACTGCTTAAAGAGACTCAAGTCCTTTAGTCAGACAATGGAGAGGTGCTTACAACAGTCACCAAAAAACACTTTTCATAATTGTCTTCATTACAGCTTGGAATTTTTCATTCCATAAACTACAGCACAAAGAGGAACTGCAATACAGTTGATACCATAGCAAAATGTGGAAGTAGCATAACTGTCAATTTATTCCATAGCCCGTTTAGCCTCCAATTAGGGTGTTCAGTTATAAATAAGTACAGAAGTAAATCTTTATGTCAATTTGTGTCTGTAACAAATGCATCTGTTGACAAGATGGCAATTATCGTGGATTAAAAATGAAGTCCATGAAATGTTATGTTACATATTTGAAGATTATGTAGTAGGTTTTTTTTAATTACTGATGCCTTTGATATAAGCCTTGCCTTGAAATACGAAAATCGTCACAAATGGAAAATAAAATCAGCGAGACAGAAATTTCCATCCTTTTCTTTTGTATCTCCTAACTTGTTATTATTTTAACCAGGAAAAACCCAAGAACTATTTTTCTAGACTGTACTGAACATTTTGCTCATCAAGAGATACAGCAGTCTTTATTGAATTGAAGTGTATCTAATGTACAGCAATTCATCAACCCAAATACAGGTTTAAACAAATACTGGTTCAACTTCAAATTTACCATTGCCAGTGACATAAATGAATACAATGCCTTTGATTCTGGAATTCCGTGACACTGTTCTTATTAACACAAATACGTGTTTTAATTATTTCTCTGTAATGCTCAGCTTTGTTGCTGTTTTCTAAAGAAAAGCATGATAGTGCAGCCCTATCAAAATATTTAGGTTATCACTTGATTCAATTCTCCTTAAAGTCTACAGTTTTGCAACCAATTTACATTTAGCATTCATTTCTCATGCATGAGTTGACCCACTTACACATGCAGTAAATCCATGCCTTTGGGGATTTTTCTGGATGGCTTGCTTTATTTCCACCACATAACTCATCTTATTTTGTCAATACAGTGAGCTAGGTTACAGTCATCCTGTCAAATTTATTTATTTAAATTAGAATCAGAAAGACTATACTACTCCCTCTGGAACTTCACTGAAAACTTTTTTAAAATTTGAAGCTACATAACTTTTGTAATCAACTGATTTCAGATGAAAGCAGTGATACAGAAAAAATAAGCCATAGTTACAGCAATTTCTTCTGTAAACTTATAATATACTTCTGACATCCTAGAAAAATATAATCCATGACAATAATAAATATCATATGATACATGCTTAAAAAATGAGACAAAAGAGATTTTCCTAAGCAAGTGTATAGAATAAAGCCAGATGGAATAAGATCATTTAAGCAGCAGCTATAGAGACATCACATCTGCTTACTTTGACTACCACAGATCCACTTAACCTAGAATATTTCCCCCTGCCTCTCTGAGGCCAGTTTAAGCTTCATGTTTGAGAAGCTTCTTTGAGGTCACTTACCATCCTCATAGCAGGGCTGCTAAAAGGGTCTCCTCTCAGTCTCCTCCAGGCTGAACAGACCAAGTGACCTCAGCCACTCCTCATATGGCTTCCCTTCAACTTCTGAAAGCTTACAAAATATAAAAGCTACATAAAAATCTGCAAAAACTACTCATGGTAATTGAAAATAAATGTGATTCTTCTGTTAAGTCATTTTTAAAGCATTTATTATGACTCTACATTTAAAGGCAGAATGATTTCTGCTTACTGAAAAGGGGAATTTAAAGAAACTTCAGCACAGAAATATTGTAAAGTCAAAGACCTGGGGCTTCTCAGAATGTCCATTTGTATGTATCTATACAAAGCAATCTTAGATCAATCCACAAAATGAACACTGCACGGGAGAGCAGTAGGAGCTCCACCTTCTTGCAGAGATATTCTTGTATTAGCAATAGGAATGACATATTCAACCTCCTCATTTCCAGCCAGAAAAAAAATGCTGTTGAAAGCAACTGATAGATGCTTAATCACATGAGTTATATGCAGCATATTTGAAGTGCAGCTGTGTGGAATTAAGCCTACTGCACACCAAATAATGAATGGCTCTTGGAGTTGCAGTTCATGTTAAAATGCCAGAGGAACTAAGGGGAACAGAATGCAATTGGTACCATGTTGCATCCAGCCTACCACACGTGCAGTGGACATGCAGCAATTCAGGCACTGGTCAGCAAATGCTATTCACCTATGTTAGTAAACACAATGTCACACATGACTAAATGCTTGTTTTCCAAGTGAAACAACAACAACATAAAAATCATGCTTTGGAATATAAGGACAGTCAAAGTATAAATCACTTCAGAAGCAGTAAAAATCCCAGCATTACCTAGAACACTGTAAGCTCTTTTTGTATGCGATTTAACATGCTTACCCCGTCTCCTTGTTGACGTGCCATGGTTGGTTTTGTGAAATGCACATAGTGATCTTGCTGTTATTTTCCCTTGTTCTCTATTCCTCTCCTTCAATTCAATGGAGGAAAAAAAAGCCCTTAGAGACAAGTATCTGCAGGCTCTGCACTATGAATCCTACAAATGGAGCTCTGGACCATGTTGTTATCTTCTCCTGCCAATTTTCCCTACAATCTGTTTTCGCAATTTAAGAGATCATTTTATGTTTGAGCAAGTAAACAGGTTGAACATCTCTGCCAATAGCTTCCAAATAGGGAGCCATGGCCCATTGTCTGTTAGGGACAGTTTCTAATTTCAGATGTGCAGATGTGCCCAGCTACAGCAGCAATGTGGTTTGTGTCCTGCTTTAGTTGATACTGAAGACATATTTTTTATCATATCTGAGGTAATTCCCAGTTCCTTATCACTTTTGTCTTTCTCCAGATAATAGGTGTTCAGTTGATTCAAATCATGAGGGAAATCCTCTGCTGCAACCCCCGAAGCTGTATAAATTTAACTGGAGATAGAATGCGACCCTTGATACTGGAAAAAAAAAACAAGCACCACATTTCATTAAAGACATTTAAAGACAATTAATACACAGCTTTTCTCATTAAAATCCACATCAAGTACTTTCAAAAATGCTTCAAGATTTTCATTCTCTCTGCAGCCAATACAGGCCTCACTACCTTCAGTGAGGAGTTCAACTCCTGATATAAGTGGAAGACACTCCCTTTCCCCAGAGGGGGGTGATTCAATGACTTTCCTTTCACTAACTCTGCTGTCCTTCTTAACTTCTTCACCGAAATAGGATAGCTCAGAAATGTACTTTTTAAAGCAGATTTAATCTGTTTTCATATTTTTCTTCTTTACATTAAGGTATAGTTTTCATTTCTTACACAATCCAAACCTACGGGAAAATGAGTCACATACAAATAAAAGACCTGCATGACTGCATTTTGCTAGCTCTGAAAGGGAAGAAGGGCACAGATGTGCAGTGCTTCTTGCTCCTACATTACTTAAGTTCATAACAACATTAATGTGAAAGTGAGGAATGCCTTTACATGGGCTCTCAAAGCAATGAGGGCAACCACTGTGAAAGCTTTCATGCATCCTTCCAGCCATACAGCCAAGGCAGCAACCTCTCTGTCCAAGAACTGACCTTTATCTTAATGAAAGCTTCTCACTCAATCAATTCGTTTGGACACCTGTTTTCTTTTAGACTTTGCAGACATTTACCAGGAACAGATTTAAGAAAGAGCAACTTATTTCACATAGGATAAAACATGCTTAAACTCATATAGCTAGACATAAAAGTGCAGTGGCAGTAAGCTGCAGCTCATTGCTGCAAACTGCTGAAAGTGTTCCATTTCCCTAAAGAAAATATTATTATATTTTTTACTCCCTCATTTAGCTATGTGTCATGACAGATCAATAATCTTTTGCCATCATCTTTATTCTGTTCTGTTTGCCACCTTAACTTTTTCATTGTAAAGCCAGTTTCCAGTTAGTTTAATTGCAAAATCACCTATAAAAATACATGGTAGGTTTTTCATTTTAAGAATATTTGCATTCATATTGAAAATCCTCTCAAAGTTCAAGATGGACAAAAACCACTGCAAGGTCCTTTAACAAAACGTATATACATTTCTCTGTGTGAAGAGTATACGTTTTTTGTGTATTGACTAAATATTCAATGCCAAAAGCACATTGTACATCTGCAGGACTAGGCTTTTAATGATAAAAAAACATGAGATACTAGGGTAAATTTTATTCTTTTCTAAGAACCTGCATTCTGGTTCTGATACCTCTATTGAGACATAAAATAAATTCATACATTCAGTCTAAGTCTTTAGAGGTAGGACTGCTGGTGGCAAAATAGCGACCAAAATCCAACACCCTCTGTCAACCCACTCTCTTTCCACTCCTTGCAGGATGCTTTTTCTTCACAAGGTTTATATTCATAGCATAAGAGATTCTTTAAAAAATAAGAGCACTCTGCTAATATTCATGTATGCTGCCAAACTTAATATTAGAACAAAAAAGACAATATTTTAAAAATGTTTATGCTAATTAACATCTATTATCATTAAATTTATTTATCTTCATCAAGAATAGCTACACAGTCAAGTCTGCTGCTCACTTACCCCTTCAATGAAGTTGTTACAATTTTGGTTCAAATAGGCTCTTTGAGAAGGTGAAATCAAAACAAAACTGAAAATTAAATAGATATATTAGTATTCTTCCATTTTTCTATATATGAAAAGTAAAATTATTTTAGAGTTATTAAAGTGCTTACCTTTCAGTGTCTTGAAACCTTAATTAGATCCTTAGTCCATGATGTATAGTGCTTATCTGATAAATACAGAAACTACTCTGTGTGGAATGCATTTCTACAATACAGCAGTTTTTTAATTAGATTCAAGTTGTGGCCTATGCAGAATTATTTTTCTAGGATACAATGCTATAAATGAATTTATTCTTTAAGTGTAAGCAGAAATGAAATGCAACTTCTTTTATCATGTACATTTTAAAATTCCATTTTACCCTTCAAGATTAATTCTTTCTAATAGTCCCTGATTTTGAATCTCTGTCAGCTACATACATTAAAAAAAAGAAAACAACTCTGTATTCTTAAGACTAGATAGAACAAATCTATATTGTTAAGACTGGATGCTTAGAAATGAAGAGACAGGAGTGGTACAAGCAATCACCAAGGAAAAAACTGAAATAAAACCACTTTTCACATTTAAAAAAGCTATTTTGCGGTCTGAAAAGTCAGATAAATATCTTTGGTTCAGGAAGTATCACAGAGTGTGTAACAAAGTCTTCTGATAGAAGAGAAACCCCCTTGATCCATTTAAAAGTAGAGGTGGGAAGAAAGCTCTTTCCCATGTCACAATACTACTTGTTTGTTTTTATTATCTCCTTTTCCCACAACAGAAAACCCAATATGCTTTGAACAAGAGAAAGATAAAGAGCATTCAAGTGAGCTGTGTCATACTATTCTGTAGGCTGATGAGGGTACAGGGCTTGGCACATCTAATTAAATTTCTTGGCACGCCAATATCCAAAACTGAGCACTACAGGCCTGCTGCAGGGTACTCCTCTCAACCTCCCCTAACAGAGCAGGCCCATGCAAGGGATTAAGTATTCATCAGAGCATTGCTCATTTCATCTCCTTGATGCCTTCCAGAGCTACCCCACACAAAGGAATCACTCTTGCTCGAGGAAGCTATGTAGGTCATGAGAGGACCTAATTTAAGTTCCTGATTGGAATAAAAAATACAGCTGATTAAAACCACGGACTAGTTGAAGTTTCCCAGATCCCACATGGAAGTCTTAATGGCCATACTTTTTGTCACTCTGAAGAATACATCTTCCTCTCTTACAAACCAGTAACTTGTCTATGCAGAGGAGCATTTGCCCAGCTCTCAAATTAACTGTCCTCTCCATTGGCCAAGGCTTCAGGAAATGAGCCCAAATTTTTCACCTCAAAGAACAGCTCTGGACATCAAAAATCTTAACTAGTCAATGCTCTGGCAGGAATGGTACATCTCCATTACTGTGAAAAACTAGTATTTTTCATTGACTTTTTTTTCAATAATATCTCAACGTGAAAAAAGTTTTTTCTTTCAAGTAAATAAAATCCATCACTTTCTTGTGATCATACTTACACTTGGTGTCTCTGATGCCATGCTGTTATTTTATTACCACAGAGAATGATTCAAAAACATTTTCACAAAATAGTGCACAAGGACAAGTTCTTACAGCAGAAGAACAATCGGGAGGGAAGTCAAGGCAAGGTAAGTGTATTGATTCTGTATCACTTCTTGCTCATGTTAGCTCTTACCTGTTTTATACACATCATACCTTGCACTACATATTACCCAATATTCCACCATGCAGCGAGTTAAATGTGCTACAAGGGAATACAATACAAATAAATAGCCTTCCTAGTGAAAGTTAGTGAGTCAGTAAAACAAAATATTTAAAAAAAAAATACTGTTAGGAAAAAGCCCATTTTTAAAAATCCCACTCCTGTAAGCTAATGACGAAACACATTAAATTTCACTGTTTACCATTTCTTTCTCATCTTGCAGAACATTGTCTTTTAAAAGCAAAACATTTTCTTCTAAAACTCAGCATCAAAATTTTATCTGCTTCTAGAAAACTCCATTTTGCCAGTTTTGCTATGTTTTTCAGTTTTACAGCTGCTGCTAAAAAAGAGACAAAACTGTATAACTTACATAATCTATACAGCTTATATGTAAATAAGAAGTTACAAAAGTATTCTTACTCGCTGGCAAATCTATTAAAAAAGGAAAAAGTGTCAAATCATTTTAATAAAT
Source organism: Sclerurus mexicanus (assembly GCA_013396755.1). Classification (NCBI taxonomy): domain Eukaryota; kingdom Metazoa; phylum Chordata; class Aves; order Passeriformes; family Furnariidae; genus Sclerurus; species Sclerurus mexicanus. The sequence goes on from VWZF01002437.1 coordinate 1,990,328, forward strand.
ACTTTGAGCATACTAGGTGAAAGCTGGAGAGGTGACCACACATTGCCAGTGTGCTGTACAAGTCCATGGTATACAGTTACACACACTTCAAAATCAGGCATACACAAATCCTTCACCAAAATCACACTCTTCACTCACACAGACTTCATTAGAAACACCAACAAACACACTTAGACGCACTAATTCAGTTCTTCATCTACAATCACTTTAGGTAGCGGTCACATACATTACTGATTTGTTCCTGAGTCCTTTTCAGTCTTTGTAACTCGGGCGTATCGGTCACAATACTGAACCCTCTTCCTTTGCTTTCTTCAAAGTCTCTTTTGTATTTTACCTACAGAATAGAAAATACAGAACAGGGTTGTTTTCATTTTCCACAATGTGCCCCCAGCAATCTAGTAATTCTTTTTTGCTATAAATAAAGCACTTGTGAAAGGCTTTCAGCCTTTAAAGAAGTCTGCCTGCATCCACTAACAGAGAGAGACAGCAAATGGACAAAATTCCCCAGTGCCCAAGGAACTGCCTCTTCTGGGGGTACCATGGGCTCACCTCCACGCATACTGCAACTGTGGAAAGATCATTCTGTGGTCTTTTCATTACCATACAACTATAGATGGCAACACAGCATCAAGCAAGCACCTATTCTCACACCAAAAAAAAAAAATAGCTGTAACTAAATCTGGAGGTCTTCTAAAACACAACTTCACATTTCCCCCTCTCTTCATGATTATTCTAACAGACTCTTTCCCTGTTCAAACAAATTACACATTAAAAAAATACTGCATGAAAAGAGCATTCAGAACATCATGAAGTGAAACTTTGGTAAGTTAGGGAATGGCTGCCTATACATGCTTAATTTGTCCCTCTTGCACATATGCATTCAGATATTGTCTTTAATCAGGTACTCATATATTATCCTTTGACAAGGCCCCCTGCTTTATTCTGTACACAGCAGAGAAGGTTCCACATGCAGTTGTATCCTTCTTTCAGACCAGACTACTCAAATCCTACCATCAAGGTAGGAATATTAGTTTCATCAGGATCTTTTACATAGCTCTCCTCACAGCCGTTAATCAATCTTCCCAATGTAACCTGGAAAGTGGGAATGGCAATGCCCACACTTCCAGGACAACCTGTAAACTGAGGTGAAATAAGCTTAATTTCCAAAAGCATACAGGGGTCTCAGGGTGTTCACTCTCAGATTCCTAACAGCCGAGTATGTTCAAGTTATGGACTCTAGGTTACAAATATCTAGTACTTCTGCAAATCGGTCTTGGGGTTCCCAGTTTCAACACAAAGAAACAAGATGAAATCTGCAAAATATTACGTCACTATTGAGCAACAGATAAAAGTCTGCAGCAGAGTTAGGCCCATGTGTAGATGGATTCATCTATCCTACCCATATAAACTTCCTTTTACTTCCTATGTCCCCTGCTTTATTCACTACACACATCCAGATTTTGCAAAACCTGGAAGAATCGTACAGACAAAGCAGGATTCTCCTTCACACAACTGATAATCAGAAAACATCCAGCACATGCACCAAGTTCAAGGTTGGCTTAGGTTTATTTCACAAGCAATCACCTAATGTTATGATGGTCATACATGGGAATAAATGACTCTAGATCATGAAAGTTGTTTCAAAAGGCTATAGAACAGAGTTTGTCCTCACCATCCTAAACCTCAATGACTATGTTAATAACTTTTGTTTTTTTCTTTAAATGCAGTTTTAGCATATATCATTGTACACAGCTCACACATAAGCCCATCACACAAATCCTTGAGATGCTGCAGCAAATGATCACATCAATGAACCATTTTTCCTGTCTTCCACATTTAGAGCTAGCTGTAGATTTCACACAAGTATAATCTTTTCATGCCACACAGAGACAAAGGAAACAGCACTTCCACTGGGGCTTTGAGAAAACCATGGCCCATGCCTTTCTGTTCTTCTGCCCTACATTCAACACCTTTGCACCTTTCCTTCCATTGACCCAATATATTCAGATGTCACTTTGTCTCCTTCTGAGTTTCTAACCTAGTCTAGTCCATCTCTCCATGGCTTCTTGCTAAAACCCTTTACGTAAGGCACTCCGATTTTCACTGCCTATTATCTGCCTTGTACCAAAGGGCTCTACCTCTTCACACTGCCTCTCAGAGGCGACTTTAAACATACTGGATGGACATACTATTCCAGGACTGTCTGCTGCTAAGAAGGACGTCTTAGGAGTATCTGTGAACTTTCTTTATTTAAAGTTATACAAAACTTCATCAAAATTGGACAAACTTCCATGGCTAAGGACACATGACTAACACAAAAGACTCTTCCATTTTGGGAACCTTCAGCTCCTCAGTAGTCTTAAATGCTAAGAAAACTGAGCTGTTCAACAACTAAAGAAAAACAAAACAAACACTTGTTAATAATTTCAAGGGGAAAAAAAGTTTATCCTAGTCTCAGCCTTGGAAACTGCTAAGTATTTTGCATAAAAATTCCATATTTGGCCTGAAGCAGGCAGCTGACATAGAAACGGTCAGCCTTCCTGCTTAAAGTTTACCCGAATTATGAGCAAGTGAACATATCTCACAAAGAGAAATGGGCTTAGCCCTGCCTACAAGAGAGATTATCTATTCTCAGAAAGAGCATTTCCTGCTATTAGTTCCAAATATACTAGCCATTAACTTCAAATGACCTCTATTCATCTTACAAAGGAACAGAAGAAGAAAGGGAGGGAACTAGATAGTTTTAACTTTATATTATTGCAATCCTTCAGTCAGATGAAAAGGAGTTCTACTCTCTATTAATAAATCACCTCACAGGAGTAAGGTTAACTATAGTTCTCAGAGCAGCTACTCTGAAACCATAAACAATTATTTAAAATATTAGCAGAGTTAATATATGCATTATTGGATTTTGCTATCTAAATTCAAAATGTCATTTTGAGTTACAAAAATCACCAAGAAACATAATGTTTTACGAAGAGCATAGCTCTGTGAAATGTAGCCCACTATATCTACTAGTCAGTGTAAGTTTTGTCTTTTAAACAGCTCAGTTTCCAGAAAATATCAAATAATAAAGATGCCATCAGTCATTTAGGACTTGGATACAAACAAAACTCTTATCTAGTATCAAGAATGATTATGTATGAGGAGGGGACAACACTGCTGCTTGACCCCCAATTTCAGATGATTTAAAAGTTCAAGCTTTGCTTAACTAGAAAACTCTTAGTAACTACAAAGTCTAGAATTAAAATGCAATTTAATTGCTTTAAACCAATTTACAGTGGAAAAGAATAATCTGTATAGGAGCTGTAAATATCCTTATAACGACTGACTTAGCCATGTACTGTGTCTGTCTGAGATGGAGTTAAATTTCCTCCCAGCAGCCCCTATAGTGCTGTGCTTTGCATTTGTACCTAGAACAGTGCTCATAACATACCAGCGTTTTGGCTGTTGCTGAGCAGCGCTCACACAGAATCATCCCCAACCTCACCCAACCCCCAGTAGACTGTGGTGGGAGAGGGGTTGGGAGGTGACACAGTCTGGACAACTGATCCAAACTGACCAAAGGGATATTGCATATCATAAAACACCATGCTCGATAACCAAAGCAAAGCGGGAGAGGGGACTTTCATGATTAAGGCATTCACCTTTTGAAGAAAACACTATGTATGTGTGTCAAAGCCTTACTTCCCAGGAAGTAGCTGGACGTTGCCTGCTGATGAGAAGTAGAGAAAGAATCTTGCTTTGCTTTGCTTCTGTCTGCAACCCTTGCATTTTTCATGAAAAAATTGATGCACGAGGGGTTTTTTTAAATCATATTTTCTCCCTGTGTCCTGCTGAGGAAAGGGAGTGAGAGAGCGGCTTGGTGGGCACCTGACAGCAAGGCAAGGTCAACCCATCTCTTACTGGAACCCTTGAAATTTAGTTTTGAAATGGAAATGTCTATAACCCCTAATGACTGAATCATAAATGCAGTCATTATGACAAAGATGATTTTCAGCAACTCCTCACCAAAATCCCAGCCAGTGGTTCATAATGCTTCCCTTTTGGCTCCAAAATTGAGTGCAGTCTCAGAAATGCAGAGCACTCTCAATGGTGACTGCCCTGAAAAATTGATCCTTTGAGAGAAAATGTGTGGCATAAACATTAGAAATAAAACTGTAATAAATCACCATAAATGAAAAAGTTTTAAGTGAAAATACTTCATGCGAATTCTTCACAGACCCAGAGTGAAAGGACTAAGTGATCCAACAGATCTTTTACAAATCAAACTTCTCAGGTTTGTGGCATCAGCAAGAGAACTTTTAGAAACCCAAAGACAGGACTGTGTAAATCCAGTCACAAGGTCAGCATTAAGAAGCTAGAGGGTCTACCTTACTCTGAACATAAAATATTATGCTGGGAAAAGGCTGATTTTTTTCATAGGTACACTTGGCATTTGGCAGCAAAGCCATCTATTAGCAAAACAAGATTAATTTTTTTTCTCAGAAAAATACTCTGAAAATATAAATGGAGCCTAAAAGATTGATTATACTCTTGGGGTTTTCAGTACCTACTTTTAGTCCAGACCCATTTGCAATACCAGAAGCATGTATCTGTTCAACAAGCAACATAGGAGTCCAAAAACACCAAGCAAAAAAAGTAGAGCAAGAATTCAACATGGTGGATCCTCACACTCTTACCATCACTGGAAAGCTGTGAATAATACCAACCTCAGAAACACTACTCATTCCATCCAATACCTATCAAAAAGTTACTCAGCCACTAAAAGCAAATATTAAATTGCTGAAAACTAAGGCAATGTTAAAGCTAGTTTTCTGTACAGTCCATTCTCCACTTCCCTGTACAGATCAGGCAGATGTGTAATTAAATCTCCTTCCTTATTCTGACACACTACATAGCTCTACAGACTGGCATCATCATGCCTCATGTCCAGCAAGGAAGGAGTAAGCAAGGTAGAGGAGAGGATGGGATCCCTCACACCCACATTTGCCCTGAGAGGAATGTTCATAGACCTACAGTCTTTACCACACCCTGAATATTTATGAATTTGTTTCAGTATGTTATGTTTGAGGCTTGCCCAGAGCCATCTGCTCCTTCTGTAACCAGCACACACAACTACTTCCCAAAGGTCACCATCTGCTAATACACTGGTTTTCACAGACTGGCAAGAAATCCTCTCCCACAGTACCGGTCCTAGAGACACATCTTGGCAAAGATGACTTTGTTTGGTTCTGCTGATTTCACAGGGCACATAGTCTGTTGATTTTGCCTTGATTTGTCTGACATCTTACAAAATTAATGACAAGGCAGAAAAAAATTTACTCTGTAAATTAGGTTTTTATGAACAAGACTAAAACAGATGTTTACAGGTAAATCAAATGTAAAGAACAATCTTAGACTAAAATCAGTAAGACTTCTGTTTAGTTGTCTAATCCCTCTTATGAAGGATCCCAAACACTCTCCTATTTGACAAGCTAGGTTTCAGTCTTCATGGTATATATTGTCTTCCAACACTGCCCACAGCTCTACACCCCATTAATCTCCTGCTCATATTAGAGGTACATTTAAGTCCCAACAACAGTCGCTACCCAATCTGCCAAGCATAGCTTCTCCCCATGGCATTAAAACATGGCCTTCCCACTAGAACTATAGTCTGCATTAAAACTAAACAGCCATCTGAAATGCAGAAACTGGGAATGACCCATAGGGCAGACCAAACTGTCCTCAAAATTTTTATATGAACCGGAAGCTATAGGTTGGGCATTCCTTAGGGAAATCAAAGAGCCATGGACTCCTAAATGATGAATGATATGCTGGAATAAGGGGCTGCAGGGTTACAGATTTCATCACTGTTCTTAAAAAGAACAAAATAAATTGAAAAAAAGACTACATTTTTCAATTTTTTCAAATGGTCTTTAGAATGCACAAAGCCAAATTTCAGAATTTTTTTTTTGCTTTTCATATAGAAAAAAGCCATTTTCACAATTCACAGCTCTGGAGCATTCATCATAATAGTTGAAACTTTCTGAGAGAAGGTGGTTCCTTCTGAGAGAAGACAGTTTCTCGTTCAATGATTTAAAGCTGAAAATGTCAATACTCCAACACAACAAAAAACCTTTGCATCTATATGGAGTAAAAAGTTTCAAGTGCCATCACTATCATTAAATATTCTGCCTTTCCACATACATCATTCGAATATTATGCGAGTCTGTCTGTGCTACCCTCTGAAGTGCGGCATCAGCAAGTCTCCAACCATCTGCAAATCTCTGCACTGTAATTTCCTGAAGACCTTCAGAGTTTTACCAGGGAACTACTTCTAACAAACAAAAATCTTGGAATCCACGTCAGAACAGTTAAAATGTTAGAAGGGTGCAAATCAAAAAGTATAAATAGTAACTCTGCAGATAATGACTCTATAATGTGGTCTCTTTATACTGAGGATGATGCGAGTGGCTCAAAGGAAATGCATGGGCAAAAGTGTTCCACACCCCAGGCTGTGCAGGGACAGGAAATTGGAGGCAGTGAGAGATCAGCAAATTAAGAATGACAAAAAGATGGAGTCCTCCACACAACAGCATGCGAACAGTAGCTGGGATCCAAGAAAAAGTATGACTGAAGAGAGTGTTATCTGATACTGTATCAATGGGCTTGTACCTCAGCTCCACTACACCAAAAATCATTACCTCTCAAACTATTTAGGTGCTTCTGCCTGAGAAATTATTTTTATGCCACTAAGCATGCTCTCAAGGGCCCTGCACCTTGTTTTGCTATTTGGCAAAGTGCAAGTCAGTGAAATTTTCTATTAAAATATAAGACTAATGTTCTCCAAAGTCTGCACACACAGAGAAGACAACATAAAAAACAAACCAGTCTTAGAACAAGGTAATATTCCCCCACTTCAATCAGTGACTATAATCCATTCAGTTTGTGAAACAAACTTGACATCCAGATTTTAGAAGCAGCAAACAAATTCCATGAACTGCAGCTGAGGAGATATGAGATGGCAACCTACATAACAGAGACATACCGTCACATCATCTGTCCACTCCCTATCATTTGGTATACACTGTGTTTGAACTACTTTATCTCCAAGGAACAGAAGTCTGGGGAAGCGAAGGGGCTCTACCACAACAGAAATTGATCTTTCACCATATCTCATCTCCAGGCAGAAAATGCAAAGTTGATATATATATATATATATGCATGCAACTCTAATAAATTAACACGAATTTTACTAATACCCTCAAAAATTAAATCAGTGACAGCAAAATCCTCCAAACAAAGATAATTATCAGACAGAGAGGGTTAAAAAAAAACCCAAAGCCCACTTTAAATGTCTCATGTATAGATTTCCTAAATCCTAGAGCATTGCTTTTATCTCCAGGATCTGAAATAAACATACAGTCCCCATCTTTTTGTTTTCATCATCGGAAAAGAGAACAGTCAGGCAACCACCAGGAAAATGATGAACTCATGAGCTGTGTACTCTGAAGGAAGTATGCAGTAAATCACAAGCACATGTGAACTTGGTACGCCTACGCTCCAAGGTGAACAGAAAATACATAACTGCTGGTTGGTTAGGTCATCAACCGAGCCAGCAAGTCCTGCTGAGAGGCAGGATGTGCTACCACAGGCTCAGCACCATGCAAACCACGGTCATGCAGCCTGTAGCTGGCTCACAGCGCTAGTAGAGCTCTGAGGCATCTGCACATTGGGTAGTGTACAGATATAACACAAAAATGTGCATCCACAGAAAAGGCAGGCAGCTACAACAGCAATTCTAAGGGGGGGGGGGGGGG
>VWZF01002437.1:1998135-2053401 GCA_013396755.1 Sclerurus mexicanus
GGGGGGGGTGTTAAAAAAAGAAACAGTAAATATTCCTTTCCCTGCAAAACCCTGACAAATACAACCTTCTAAACCTACTTAATAATCTTCCAAATAACACAAGAGTCATGGTTCTAGAGTGTAGAATATTCACCAAAAAAAATCAAGTCAAAAACTGAGCTAAAAAAAAATAAAGCATGGCACGTCAAGAAGACTGACCACAGAAGGGATATAAAAAAGACTGATTTCAGAAAATTGTAATACGGGCACAAGTTGTAGTATATGCTACAAAAAGTAACCAAAGCAAACACTAATGGGCAAGAGAAGCCAGAACATTATGTGTGAAGAAAAAAAAACTGTAAAACTTTAATGAACAACTGTCAAAAAAGTCAGGGAGTGTTCACTGCTGTAGTAGAAGAAAAACGCTGAATGAGTCCAACTGAAAGCCACTGGAATGCAGCCCAGAACAGAGTGCAGAAGAAAAGGAACTGAAAAATCTAGATCTGGGCAATGCAGATATGCAGGTACACGAGAGTCACAGAAAATAATGGGACACCGTACAATTATATCCTCTGGCCTCTGCTTACAGTTGAGCAAACTTGGGCTCTGTAACTCAGACACCATGCAGCTGGCACCTTATATACCACTCACATTAGTAACTATCCTCTTGTCTCATTACCCTACAGCTCCTCTTGTCTCTTTCCATGGTAAGGACATGCCATCTCTTATTCCACAGTTAACAGATCATTTGGCTTTAGGTGTTCTTATGGAAGTTTCTTGCAACTGTTTATTGTGCCACTTACTGCTTATTTCTAGAAAACTGATATGTCCAGTGGGAGCCTTGTTTGCAAAATCCATGCCCATTTCACGCAGCCTGTGTCCCCTTGGCCGTGTCAGTTATAGATGCCCCATGCAGTCAGTTCCTCTGTCTCTGTACAACCAAGGGCAAGGGAGAGGGACTACCTATCTTTTCCATTTAACTGTAAACAAATTCTGAAATCTTTACATTTTTTCCTGCCTTCCAAATTATCTTTCTGCCGCCCAGTAACAAATATAAAGCCCAAGCTATTGAAGGCACTATAAAGGTACACTACTGCTTTAGGATAAACCTCCTTTTCAAAAGCTGGAAGTAAAAATGGGAAAAAATACGAAAAGCCATAAAATCAATTTCCAATTAATACCTGCAGCTTGGCATGCAGAGTTTAGTTTTAAAGATTAGATAGAATGTGACATTAAACCCCCTTTTTTTGAGACCATAAATTCTCCTTTTTGTTCTTCATTTTAAAGCAAGAAGGAAGGGAAGGTGAATGCAAAATGATAAATGTAAGAAAGGTAGTTTCATACTGGAAAATACATAATGGACAGTTTAGCCTTGTATGTTTAAATTTTCAATCACTTTCAACTGTGAATGTCAGATATTCTTAAGAAATTTCAGCTGCAGAAGGGAAAAATACAGAAAATACCCCAACTAAAATTCAAAAAACTAACATAAGACAAATGTTTATAAAGAGAACTGAATCACTAAAATATTAATATTTTGAGAAGTCCATAAGGTGAATCGCTTAGAGGGAATAATTTCTTATACAACTCAGTATGTAGGCTACCCTCTATAAATGCAAATCTAATATTTACATTATCAACCTCTCAATTATCATGGTAGCAACAAGCAGAGTGAAACTGTTAGATACACAGGAAACTCATACAATTCCAAAATTACAGCCACAAGAACTTAGATCAGAAGATGCCAAAGGCCACCAGTAAAATCAGTGTTGCAACCTGGTTCTGACTATCTTTTCCTAGCAAACACTGATGCTCAAATCATCTGAGTATACAATTCCCAATACTTCCAAATCTTCTGCCTCTATAACTAGAAAATGAGGTGAATCTACCTCATTCACAACGAGACTGCACACCAGAGTCCCTGTCTTGATTTCACACTGCCCTGTGCTCATTGGGAATTGGACGCCAGTCCTGCTATAACTCACAGGAAAGACATAGGTTGTCCTAGGCTCCTGACACTACAAAACCCAAGGGATATATATGGAAAAAATCTTAGCCACATACTGAAGGTGAAAGTCCTATGGTGAGAACATGGTAACTTGGGGCTAGTTTTCCAGTGATGACAGTAACAAGGAAATTAGGCCACTCCACTTTTCAATTATCTAAGTAAAATGGACAATAAAAATATATCCAGTTCCCTCATCCCACCCCCATCAAAAGCATTTGCTGCCGAGACTCTCACTTGAACATCCTTAAAGTGAGATCAGACAATTAAATCATCCTCCAAGCCTGGCCTTCAATTTTAGGATCTTCTTTGAGACTCTCAACTAAAGCTTGTTACAGTTACTAGGAAACTTCAAACCAAAATCATGTTAATCTTGTAATACCATTATTCCAGGGATCTCCTCAGGTGGTGGTAACTGGCCAGAAAGAGTAGGCTCATCAGACAAAAAGCAGAAGTCACTAATTCAGGCACCTACACACAACCTCACTACCCAACTTGTTTTTAGAGTGAGTGGAGAGAAAAGGACATTTTTATAGACCAACTCAGCTCATCCTGAAGATCTTTAAAAAACCTATTTTTAAAAAATCTTGAAAATACCTTAATATGTAAAAATATCTTTGTGTATACTGAGAAGGTATCTAAAGATACCCTAAAAAAGATACCTAAAGCCAGGTGAAATTAACTCCATCCTGAGTTTCAACACACCTCATCATGTTGTCTATACAACTCCTGTGACCTACTTCATAATAAATTAGTGACCAGTTTCCTAAATCTTCAGAATTCTAGAGTTGCACACAGCTGCCTGTCATGAGTTTGGTGTGGGATCAGTTTTCAATACAACAGTGGTTTTTAAATTGAGAGTTGAATCACCAGATTTTTTTCAAACTGTGCCTGTAGAGCAATATGTAAAACCCAACTAAAAGAGAGGTTATTTATGACGTGCAAAGGAACGAGAAGGGCAAGGTACCCTTTAAATACATCCATTATTCATTCCTACTGAATACACATGACTTCTGCTTCAAACAGCGAGGGATATGTTGTGAGAGATGCCCTTCTAATAAAAACAAGGCAGGAATGTTAGTACCAGAAGGTTCCCTGCAGGCTAAGAAGTGACAGTTGGCTGGGCCAGGATCAGAGCAAAAAGCAGGGCCTGCTTCCACAGGAGAAAAAAAAAAATAAAAGGAAAAAGAAAAAGGTGTAAAGAAAAGGAAGGGTCCGCAAATTCATGCAATTACTCCAGAAATGAACTGAAAGGCGTCTCAGGGGAAAGGGGGGAAACAAACACAACTGTTTCAGAAAAGGAAGAGCAGGCATCCCGAAGGAGCAGACAGGGTCTGTACTTTCCATTTCTTATCAGAGATGCTAACTAACAATGAGTGAGCAGCAGAGGAGGGAGGGAGGAGGAAGAGAACAGTTGCAAATCACCCCAGCTGTAAAAACTGCTGCCTTTGTTAAATGGCCCTTAGTGAGTCGAGAGAAGGTGAGAATTTAAAGAAGGGTCTTTGCTATTTAAATGCTATCCCATGCTGCTTTTTCAAAAGTTCCTTAAAAATGTATAGTGAGATCAACTATTTTTCAGTTCCAAGCCCTAAAGGCCACAGGCTTGGGGTTTGGAATTGGGTACTTTTTCTTCACTGACCATGGAAAACTAGGAGAGATGTCACTGCTTCTTAAGAAAGAGACACATGACATTCCTCTATCTCATACATCCTACCTTCTGATTGCTTTTAAAGTTTTGAAAACATCTACACAGATGAGCTTTATCAGTACTGTAAAGCCTTCTACCTGTGAAACAAAGAAGCCTGACACTGTAAACTTTGTCAGAACTTTCAATGTTGTTTATTTTTCTTTCTTACCTCCACTAAAAACGAACTTATCCCTGCCAGTACAACCTAATCTTTTTATTTTAGGGGAGGGAGAGTAGTGACAGAGATAGTCTGAGAATAGTGATACAAGTTGTATGTGACACTCGTATGCAAGGAAATAGACTGGTACACAATTTTTAAAAAAAAAAATCCTCGGAAAGATGCTAATTTTCTTGGATATGACATTGTTTGCATATTTTTTAGAGATTTGTTTATCTAGAAGAAAAAAGTGTTCAGCCAACATTCTATATCCCCTTTTTAATATCTCCAGAAACATCATATCTGACAGGTAAGATGCAACAGCGATTTTGGTGCAGGGAGGAATAGTCTACAGAAGGCAAACACAGCTTCTGTGAGTAGTAATACAGCCAGCCTGCACAAATCAAACTGGCTGAATAAAAGATGCATTTAAAGGCCCTGGAATGTTCATTAATTGCAGAGAATTTCATCCAAAGCCTACAGGACCCTCATGTGCTTGCATAATAAGAAAAGACAACTTCTGGCAATTACACAATGTGCTTTCCAACATACTTATTTGAATTACAGAGATTAGATACAAATTTCCCAGATTTCAAACAATGAGTGTCCTCTTCCCTCACAAAGTTTAATATTTTCTGCTGTGAGAAAATGTTGCAGTAAGTTTGATTCTTAGGCCTCCTGTCAAAGTCAATTCACAGATTTTGAGAAATGGTAAATATTGCTGAATTAGTTATAATATAGAAAAGAAGTTCATAGACAAACACTGTCTCTTCATAACAAAAAAAAAGAAGCAACATCCTTGTCACTCTATGCATCTACCTCTGTAAAGGACATTTGAATAATTTTGTTGCCTAAACAGACCAAATAGGATTAACTCTGGGCAGGCATTTTAAGGGCATTATTTCCACCACAATATTGTCTTTAGATTATTTTCCTATCACAAAGTTTAAATACATATTATAATTCCTGCCTGATGGAAAGATCTGAAGGAATATTTTCCATTTTCCAAAGCATGGGAAGTTTTGAAAGGAGGCCACTCTGATATATTTTCCATGAGACATCTGCTGCTGAACTGGTCTGTGTATGTTATAATGGGGCTGTGTCCAACATACTGTAACCAGCAGGAATGTGGACTTCTCAAAACCCAGCTTCAGCTGCAGTCAGTGGTTGAAAGGGACTGTTTTGCACGATGGCTTGCAGCCATCTAGGAAGACCATGTTAGCAGTGAGGCAATATTGGTAGAGCAACAGTGAAGTTCAAAACCTGTCAAAGGAAGGATGTCTGCCTATTCTGATGCCTACAGAACATGTTGGAAACAGGTACATAAGAGAACAGTGAGCAGAAGAAATAGAGACACCATATGCTCAGCACAAGACAGAGGGCTCTGACAAAAGTTCAGTGCTGCCACAACCATTGTCAGATCACAGCAAGAGGAAAGGAATCATAAGAAATGAGTAGATACAGGTACACTGTACACACAGCATTAAAGACAGCTATCTGTTATGCTGCTGAATACCAAACTTATCATTGCTTTCATTTCCTCACCTGTTTACAGCCTAATCCTGATTTTTACAGATGGACTATAAGTTCTATTCAGGCAGATACAGCTTTTCTGTGTTGAATTTGTACAGCTCCTAGCAAAGCACTCCAGGACTAGAGCCACTAGATACTGCAGTGGTCTGAGTATTTGCTGAGAGCTGACATAGCGGCAGCTGTTCTCTCTGCCAGAATTTAACCAGGGTGTTCAGATGGACACCTGTACTCATTGAGCCAGTATATATACCATATACCCAGGGGTTCAGGTCAGTATCATTCAAGGTATTTGGGGTCTACAAACCAGCAGGGTCCGGAAAATCACCTACAAAAGCTGAGGAAGATAAAAATGCAGAGGATGAGCCACAGCTAAGTGAGGACTCCATTCCCTGACTCAGACCCGTGTCAGTATGGTGTGTTAATGCTGCTTGTCTCAAAGATGTATCAATACTGACACAGGCACTGCCTATACCAGACTTTTGAGATGTGTGAGAAGCACAGATTCAAACAGCACGTCTGTCACGGCACACATGGTGCAGCTCACATCGGCATACGGCACTGGCACAGGGAGCAGAGCGTGCATTTATTCTCTACTGGAAAAAAAAATATTTTTGGTTAGCTTGGTCTAACTTCTGCTACTCTCAGCAAACTGTGCACTGTGTGTGCATTATTGTATCCTCAGTCTATGATCGTGTCAGTCCCAGCTCACACTGTCACACCCCTGACAACAGCATTAGTTCCTATTTGGCGCTCAAATAAGAAGCCATCAGATGGCAAACTGCAGGCTGCCGCATCCAACGCACCCTGCTCTTCAGGGCGGTTTCTCACTTGTTTGCTACACACTCGTAATAGCCCAAGGGCTGAAGAAAAGTTCCTGGAGCGCTACTGGCAGGTTCAGCCTGTTGGATTCTGCTTGCAATGGGAATTCCTCATTCCCCCCCAGCAGCACAGGTGGCTGCAGAGGTGGTGAAGTGAGCAGAGGTCAGGCCTTCACCCTCAGCCTCAGAGGCTACTCAGTGGAGCAAGGTCCACAAACCACATTCCTGGGGTCCAGCAGTGTGGTACTCAAGTGGGAGACCCCAGTGGCACAATGGGAAGAGAGCATGAGATAGAGTTACCAGAGAAAGAGGAGAACAGCAGGGAAGAGAACTGCAAGGACAAATTTAAGAAGATTTGGGATGTTTTTCTGGCTGCGTGCAAGCATTCTCAGGACCCTCAAAAAAATCCTGGACCTGTCTTAGTAATTTTCAAAAGAAAAATGGAGGGGAAAATATATTTGGCATTGCTAGAATACCAGGTGGCTTCACTGTTTGGCAACCATCTGGTCTCAGTTTTCTCTTTGTTAGTAGCACCAGCATCAAATGAGACAGAAGTAGGAAATGTTAACTATTAAAATATACACAATTAGACAAATAAAAGCTATCATCAAGCAAAGCAAAGCCAGCAAATGGACAGCAGTGTGAAACGCATGGCAAATCATCTAAAAAAAATAAATAAAGGCATGGCCATCCTGAATTATAACTAAATAACACTTACTTTAATTCTTGTAATATTGCACATGAATTATGATTTTTTTGCTAATGGTTTCTCGCTGTCTTCCCCTCCAGCTTCCTCACGCACCACATAGTGAAAAAGCCGCAGTAACAGCCAGAAATGTTCAGATTACAAAGAAGGCAACTCAACAGAGAAGAGAAAGACTAGAGGAAGGAGTGAAACAGCAGCAGCACCAGAGCCATAGGTGACTAAAAAGGACCAATCCAAATACCTACGTTTATTGATATGTCACTCAAAATTAAATTAAAAAGAAACCGTATTTGAATTTCATGTGGAACTTTTTTCAAAGATAGTGGTAACTGAACAAAGAATTTAAGACTTCTCTGAAGTGTCATTGCTTCAAGATGGTGGGTATTTCAAATGAAGATCAGTTATTTCAAATATGAAGCATATGCAAGGCTAATTTTTCAGATGAGGGTGGAGCAAGGACTATCTGCAGGTTCATTTGCCTCCATGAAAAACCTCGTTTGCTCACTTGCAATTACATGGCATTGCTTTTGCCCTTTACTAATCTACTAATTTTGCAGGAAGAGTTTGAGACTTTGGCATAAAGTGTTTGCTTTTTTATTCTAGAACTGAAATAAATGATCGAGTAGAAACAGAAAAATAACTAGAGCAAACATATCTAAATTGAAAATTGAAGAGAGGCAGTTCAGTAACCAGAGACCCTTCTGTCCTAAGCAACTTGACTTCTTGGTCTTATTCCAGCTGTCAGAGACAACAATAGATGAAAACACTGTGAGAAGATTGAATACTCTAAAAAAAAAAGGCAACAATGTCTCATAAATGCCAACACGTATAATGTAATCATTGCTGTCAAAGAAGAGCATCCATTTATCATGGTATATGTGCAGAAATTTGTCATCACAATCATATTATGCACTAACAAGAATAAATATGACTTTGCCATGAGATAACTTTTGACCAAGTAGCTTGATTTTTTTATTTCTTTTCATTAACTACTTCTTTTCATCAGAACAATATTGGGCAAACTTGCTTTGCCCATTTCCACCTGCCAGTTAAATTTCTGATAAATACTTTATCCTCTCAAATCATTAATTACTGGTAAATGCCAACTGAGGCTGTTATTAGTTCATCCTAATAAGAGGAGTCCTGCTGAACAGAGATGAAAGGACACACCCGGCACAGAGTGAGAAAGAACCTGCGATAAACATCAGGAACCTTGCAAATACGGCAGCCGCTGCCATTGGGCTGCATGGGGAATCCAGCTCCAACCTGGTATTAAGGACTCTACACTGGCATCTTTTACCAAACGCACTAAGTGTTAATTAGAGCACCATAGCTTCAGTACCCTATCTGCTCTATTCAAATCACGGCTACACTGTGGAAACACTGGTTAACAGAAGACCTGTCTCTTCTCAGCCACTCATCACGTTGCTAAGTGAATAAAAAATTTAAAATTACAGCACAGAAAATACGTGACTCACTGATGATGTAGACAGCTTAGAAAAAAGAACTGAAAATTACCTGAGAAAATGATGCTAGTATAATTTTACACTTCAAATTAATCTATTAAATTTCATCTCCATTTCTATTTCTCTTTAACAGTCAATATAAAAGATGTTCCAGTTTTAAGGAGAAAAATTAGACACAGATCCGTGTTGCTGTAACTGTTACCAAGTACTTGAAGACTTATCTAAATTGTATTTTGGCAAGGATTTATAGAGAGTCATTTTCATAACATGGAAATAATTGATACATATCAAAGGTGGATTATTTTACAAAAACTTCCTATCCTGCACATATCTTGCCTCTGTTCCCTTTGATGTAATATCTATTAAAAGACTACATGTAAAAAAATTCTTTGAAAAGTGTTTTCAAAGTGGGGGCATGTCATTCTCTCTGAGATATTCAAGCCTGCCATTATTTTAAATGCTGAGGGTAGTATGTAAAGAACTCAGACTGAATTCCAGAAACAAAAATGTTTGAGTTATCGTAAACATATTTGGTACCAAGATGCAGAGTGTTACTACTGTGCTTTGGCTTAGGAGTGCTATCCTCAACTAGCTGAAAGTGTTGATTTTTTTAAGTATCCATGGTTATTTATATCAGAGTTCACCACAATCATCTACAACAGTCTCTCTTTAACAGTAAAATGCATTTATTTTTTTCTGTATTTATCTATAAATCAACATAAAGCTGCAATTTTGACTAGGAAGTTAGGAAATCAGTTCAGCAAATATGGCAAACTGTCCATATTTTCTATCATTAAGTGTAATATATAGTAGTGACTGTCCACATAAACCATCACAGACGTCATAAACCAGGTTGAGTAACCAGCCTGGTAACACAACAGTTTTCTGTAACATTTCCCACATTTAAACTTTAAATTTAGAAACAAACAAATTCAAGAAAACTGTACCAGCTGGTGGAAGGAAAACACAAAGAGATCATGTTCTGGTTTTATTTGGAATGGGAAGGTGTGATCAAGCATCTTGTACTGCAGAGGTCTCCAAGTCCTTGCCTACTAATTAAGTTCAGACACTGACCAGTGACACATTTCAGTTTGACCTCAGCCACCTAATGCTCTGAAAAGAATGTACAGGGAAAAAGGTCAAACAAATTCCAACTTACTTTTAACTACAGCCTGAAATCCTCTGTGAACTCCACACCACATCTTGCTTCTTTAAACTTTAAAAAAAAACCTTTCAGGGCCCAGAGAAACACCATCTTTCCCATGAACCTTTTTATGATTCCTTCAGCTCACACTAAAGAAATTCCGTGACTCCAGTAATTACATACCTATCTCTCAACCAAGAAAGACTCAGTAAGCAAAACAGGACACTCTTCCTTCCCCTCAAGAAAAAAGCAAAAATTACCCATGCACAGTATAGATTATCTACTTCAAATGGATATAAGGCCCTTAAAGTCAGCACTGATTTCATTGAGGATTCCATAACTAAATCCACATAAATGTGGCGTTTAGGTCAAACTGTTCCTTTTACCATAGTGCGATGTAAGTGCCAGGTGCAATTCTAGCTGATTCAGCTGGAATTTCTGCCAGGAATTCAAGGGAGTGTACACAGCTACAGATGCTCAGCCACATTTTGAATGGATGCAGTGTATGCTTTTCACGTGCTTAAGCTGCTCTGCCAACCAGTGCAACAGAGAATGGTGCCACAATCCCAAACTCACGCTTCCTGCTTCAAAGCAAGTACTGCCAGATGTGCTACCTCCATCCAGACTAGGATGCACAGCAACTCTAGATGAGGTTGAGAAAGGCTTCTCAGACTCCTGCTGAGCCCCATTATTAGCTGCCCCTCAACATGGAGAAAGCAGAAGGCAGGAGCAGAGTTTGCTCTGAGATACTTTTTTGCATCATGTTCTGATATACCATCTATTTATTATTTTTACATTGCTGAAAACAATATGGACACAGCGTAAAAGCCACACTTAAGAATGATAAAAATTCTTGTCATTAACTTATCCATTTCTAAGTCCTAAGTGTACAAGTTTGTACATTGCACATGCAATGTTTGGTCTTCCCTTATCAAGTGAGAGCTCATAGCATTAACTAATTACAATTATAAATTCTATTCATGACCCAAAACCTAACACCGCAAAAGGTTCAAAACCCTCCTTAATAAGCCAGAAACACTACGACCATTTTTAATACACATTAAGACACTGACACTTGAGAAACTGGGTGAATAACATAAGGTTGATTTAGCTCCACTGAAGCTATTTCTTCAGCCCCTATCACATGAGCATGCAATTATAACATAATAATTAGCAAGAATACAGAGCATCACCTAAAAGGGTCTGTTTGCTGCAATCCTTCAAGGTTGATTTTCAAGATATCTAAAAGATTCAAGTTTTTGCTTTTTAACTTCTTCTTTCACCCGTGGTCTCCTGCTTTTTCTTCTCTTGTTTCATCTCCCTTCCCCCCGTAACCCATCAGCAGAGATGGAGCCTTTTTCTTTACGCTCATAATCAATCCTTCCAAGCTGGATTCCACTACATCTTGACATAACAATCAATTACTTTCCACAACCAAGGGTTTCCAGAGGAAAAAAAGAGTCTGACATAAAGCTTTCCTTATTTGTTTTACAAAAGCAAACATGAACCTTTGAACAAAATTTTAGGGATGAAATAGCTATGAGTTTGATAGATAACTATGTCATTTGAGTGCATGCAAAATTCTTTTTAGAAGAGATCAGAGAAAAAGTTAAAAGACTGAAAACTGTGATAATGGGGAAACAAAACGAAGGGCGGATCATTAATAGAAGACTGTAGAAACAAAAGAAAAGTAACTGAAATAAAAATGAACGAAGAGCGAGACAAAAAATTTAATAGGAAATAAATAACAGATACTCTATGTTCAGAACCTTCACAGCATCATTCTCATTTATGAGTACCTTTTCCCTCATCTAATTCACAATTCGGGCTTTTATTCAGGTAGTTAAATCACCCCAAGACTGCTGAATAAAGAAAATGGGATAATAATAGGGGTAATAATCTGATATCAAATGTTGCAGAGAGGAAAGCAAGATCCAAAACCCATGGATTCACCCAGTTTTTTTAAAATCCAAGTACTAATATGTGGTTTCCTGGCAAAAAGTACTGCCTATATACTGCCTGAAACCAGGAAGCTAAGTCTAAAAACCCAAATGAGGGTATTTATAATGCTGAACAAGAAGACAACATTCCTGGTTTCTCTTTTCTTTCTACATGTTAGCAAAAAGCCATCAATATGTTATTTCATAACTGCAAGTCATTTTCTCACACACTTATTTGGTTATATCCTGAAACACAGGAGGTCAGTACTGCACTATCGTAAGAGTTTTCTGACATCGGCTGCCATAGACTTGAAAAAAAGTTTTCTTATTTTCAAACATATGGTCTGATATATTTCCCAGGAGGGAAGAAGACAATAGTTAACCCTCTTCCTCATTCTTTATTTCTATTTTGTGACTTAATCCTTTTTTTTTTTTTAAAAAAAGAAGGTGCGTTAATCTAGGTGATTTTTTCCTTTTCTTCCTTTCAGAAACACTGCATCTAGAGCCTTACAGTTTTCAAGGGTTCCTCTACAATTATTGTGCTACATCTGCATCATTCAAATGCTTTACTCCACTCTTATTTTGATGAAGGACAGAACTTGATCTATTTTCCTGCTTCAGTTTATATTTTAAAATAAGACAAATGTTTACAGCACATAGTGTTTATGCAAACATGTGATTGCCATGCAATCACTTTGCCACAGCTTTTGCTTTTAGTTTCTCCTATTAACCTTTTCACATGCTTTTACATATGTGCTACAATAAATTCTCATCATATTTTGAAGGAAAAAATCAACACCAGGGAATTTTTCCACATGACACTCTCCGTGAACTCCAGTGAAGTCCTCCCCCCACTCCTGACAGTATCTGTATAATGGTTTTTGTTGCTTTCACAAGCTGTGCCCTTTGAACAGTGCTATCCCGAACTGCAATCTGAAAATCAATATATATCTATCAATATCAGGAATATAATTTGATTGCCTGATTTTATTGATTCTTTAAAAAATTCAAAAATTAATCTTTTTAAAACATCATTTGAGCAATCTCCCATCAAACTGATAATAAACAGCTCCAAAAACTTTACATAAATAGTAACAGAAAAATATACACCTACAACATAAGTCCTAGAAGAACTTGTATCCAATTTGAGAATTAAAATTAGTCTATTTCACAAGGCGGGGGAAAATCCCTAGAAATTTCACTGTTGTGTAAACACCAATATATTTCAACCCAAAATGGCCTTGTCCCTGGGGAATATCTGCTAAATACAAGAAATGCTTGGCTAAAACAACATTATCACAAACAGCATTTTCACTGTTAGATAGTGCTTACTGAATATTATTCTTCTGGTGTATTAAAAATAGGACAATTGTCCTCATTTTAGAGATCACTGAACTAACACATGAGGAGCAACTAAGCACCCCAGTTACCAGAGCACTGAGGAACAGACCTTAAAAGATCTTGATCTATATCACTGTTTACTGAATTATATTTCATTTTTAGTTGGAGGGATTTCATTTGTTTTAAAATCCCCTGGAAACTAAATAATGGTATCTTATTACATTTCAGCTGTGTTCAGAAAACTATGTTTTAAAAACAAACAAACAAAAAAAAAACCAAACCAACAGTCCTTGTTTTCATGAAGAATCACTACAAAGCAGGGTGGAGATAATCTGGTCCAACCTTCTACTGAAAGAATGACTTTAGACCAGGTTATCAGGGTCCTGTCAAAGCCAAATCTTGGATTTCTTTAGCAAGAGAGATTTCATGAGTTATCTTGAGAACCTATTTCAATGGTTAATTGTTTGTATGGTGAAGATGTTTTTTCTTATACCCAGACCAGAATTTCTGCTTAAACAACTATTCCCACTGCCTCTTCTCCTACCCCCATTCAACCTTGCAAAGAGAGAAACTCCCCTTTGCAGGTATCTTTTGAACATGGGAAGACTGTGATTAAGTTTCCCCTTAGTCTTCTCCAAGCTGAGAAAATCCAGTTCCATCAGTCCTACTTCAGACATCAAGTTCTCCTCCCCTTTTAAGATCTTTGTGGCTATACTGCAGCTGGCTGGGATGTAGTTATGGTGCTGTGTTTTAGATCTGTGACCAAAACAATGCTGATAACACATTAATGTCTTAGCTGTTGTTGAACAGCATTTTCACAGCATCAAGGTCTTCTATCTTTCTCAATATGCACCCAAAGTGAATAGACTGAGGCTGTGCAACAGGTTGGGAAGGGACACAACCAGGCAGTCATGGTAGAGTACTCACTTTAAGACATCACCTATCCCAAACAAAACACCTGATGTTATGGAAAAATGACACTGACTTTTATGTATTAATTATCTTAGTACTGTTTTTTTTATTTCTAATTAACAAAATCCAGTGGTCAGCTTGTATCAAAACTATGGAATGAGACTATTAAAACAGTTCTTAGTGGAACTGGTTTGGATTATTTTATTTTTGAATTACATCCTTAGGCCAAACATGCTTGTCAAAAAGCTATTAGATGACTTAGAAGATTAAGTCTCAAAAAGCAACTTAATCATTTGAATCCCTAGAATCGATTTAAATACTCAGGTGCTCCATTTTTAATGAAAATACATTGGGCTTAGGGACTTGGTGGAACTTTTTAGTTTAAAAGTCAGAATGCAAAGGAGCTGGGATAAAAGGAAACCTTATGTTTCATTTTTCATAACTTTAAGGTTGCCAAACATAATTTTCATTCCTGTAGTTCTTTCACCACCTAAAAAGACAGCTAGTAGAATACAAGGAAAGAAACACAATCTTTATTATTAGTTTGCCACTTTTTGTTTTCCTTAATTTACATCATATTAAATTAATTGCTTAAGGCATTTGGCTCCTGCAGCTTACGGGCAGTTCCCTACAACCAGGTATCAGAACAGAAAAGTAAAAGATAGCCTAAGCTAAAAAGAAGGTCATCCTAATAGACTGTCATAATCTTGGCATTAGGTCATAAACTGCACATTTAGCTACTGTACATACAGCGTTTCACCTTCCTATCCATAAGCTGGAGCTCTGGAAAGTTACAGGCTTTCATCAGTTTGTGTTAGTGTGACTGGAGCAATTCCGGTAAAAGAAATTAACACACCACCTCAGATCAGATGGAGATAGGCCCTGGAAAGATGCACAGCTCACTGCAAAGCTGAATTTGCAAAAGAATGATTTTGGCTTTGGAGTTATATATAATAAATTTCAGAGGTGGAAGCTTCCCAAAGACAGGTAAGAACACAGATAGGAAGAAGCATTCCTGCTTCTGATTTGCTGTTGTTATCTTCAAAAGTAATATAAAACAATGATAAGATGTGGCTGAAACTAGGGAACAGAAGTCTAATAAGCTTTGTTGCAAGGTGGTCTCCATTGTTTCTCACCAAGTCTCAGATCAGGTGCATAAACAGAAGGATAAATTACAGCTAAACATGAGAAGATTGACATTATTTGGGGTTCAGATGAAGGAGACTGAGATGGTCAGAAATCTCAAAAAAGCCCTTTGCTTCTTAATGATCAGGTTTGTAAGTGACACCAAATTTTTTGGCAACAGCCAAGAGTTATTTATCATATGGTTACCAGGGATTTTAGGGTTTTATTGGGATCTGGACAGTAATCATGATAAAAGTGATGAGTAGAGTTAGTATAAAGGATGTGGCCAAGAAGGCAGCCTGCTTTTTAGGGGCTACCCAACCAAGTCTAAGAGAAAACCTGATGTCCAGGAAACATTGTGTGAACTTTGGCACTATAAACAGGATTGGAGGGAAAGCCTTTTGAAAGAAAGATTAAGACTGGAATTGCAATGCAGCCACACAAGGGAAACATCAGCAAAACTATGGCCATGGCAGGGGGGGGAGGAGGAAAAAAGCACCAGTGACATTTTGAAAACACAGAAGTTAGGGATCTTTCACTTGTACTGGATTATCAGAAGGGCAAGTTTTTTTCCAGCTGTTTGGGCCCTTGCAACAGCTCAAAAGGATCAAAGACAGATGCTGTGCTGGCTCCAGCAGCCATGGGGACAATTGCAGCTCCTTCAAAAGAGGAGAAACTTATGTTAGAATGTAAGGAGATCTCTAAAGATCTCCTTGAATGCTACTAGAAAGCAAGGGAATGGTATTCAACACACATTGTATGACTTCAGGCCTCAGTGTAGTCAACAAATAGTTAACAAAGGGTGAACTTCAGCATCAGAAAGATTCTGTCCTCAATTTACATCATATTAACTTCCCCTGCATGTACTGGGGAGTTCTTGGCAGTGTAATATTAATGTGGCACTATTGCATAAGGTTCAGCACGTGTTACTCTATAGTTTGTAAAAAGTGCTTGTTTTTATTTGCACTAATTCACAAAATTCAGTAATTGGCAATAGGTTGTTCCCAGCATTAGTGCAAATTAGCAAGGTTCCACTTAATTTTCTCTAATTACTGGACTGAAAAGGATGATCATGTACATTGAGAGATAATTAGCTAAGTGGGTATTAACCAGGGTTTTTGTGTGTGAAAATCTCCAATCATTCAACTAGACACTGACTCGGCCATTTCCTTTTGAGATAGATGTTCCAAATGAACCCCATTAGCTCCCCAAAGCTGCACAGTAACAGCTGGAAATCAGTGCAGACAACACTCAAAGAAAAATGGGCTCAAACAGGAGCAGCTATTCCCTTCTGAATTGGACTGCCTCATACTAATTGAGAACAACTTCACTGGGCTGACAGAGCCTGTAGTTCCAACATGATAAAAATGATGTTTACAGTCCCCAGGGGTACTGAGTAGAAGTCTGCCTTCATGCATAGGAAACATTAGCAATTGCATCAGTTGTGAAAAACAGCTGCCTGACAACCCCCTCCCAGACCCAAATGACTCAACAAGGGCTGTTAGTTCAGGAAAAGTAACAAAAGCCATACAGTCAAACAGAAAATATGCACAAATGACCAGCACTGGACTAAGAGGCATACGAGCAGGCAATGCTATGGTAACAGAAATCAGATTTAATTGAAAGCGAGGTAAGAAAGAACTAGGGCAATAACCTCTGTCTTTCAATAGCATACATTCCTACTGTAATTGAAATATACACAAAGCAAACACCCTTAAGACATAATATGCTTCAGTAATTTATTTCCAAATCAGGGTCAGGACAGTAGCTAATATTTTTTCATTTCTGCTGAAAGAACACGTGCCTCAAAGAAGAAAAACATGGAAAGTGAAAGTAGATAGGATATAAAGCAATTTTAAGTCACGGGTTTGTTTCTGATCCGCTCTTTCAAATAAACCATCAAGCAGGAAATGCATTTTCCAACCTTTCCTTTCCTAGATGAAATATCTGTCTGTTCACTTAGACAGACAACATCTAATCATTGCTGTTGTAGCTCATTACCAAGGTAGTAACAGCTACTCCACCATTTACATAGTGAACATGAATCAACCTGGTGAGCACAATGAATCTCAGCCATCAATTCGGTACAGAAACAGTTTGCAGATTTTACTGCTGTCATCTCAACCTTATAAAAGGGAAATTGTCCATTTATTTGTAAAGCAATATTATTTACCGTGTTCAGTTTAAACCTGGGATTATATTTGCTAGCTTTTTCCCCCTCAAAATGGGAACATTCCAGAATAAAGCTGCATTTATTTATTTTTTCTTTACAAATATTTACCATTTAATACTCAACTGGCAAAACAAAGACTATTTACTTGACTTCTCTGGTACTGCTCAGACACTTGTAATAACATCAGCATACAACTGAAAAAAGGAATCTCTAGTAAACCAGATATTCAGTAAGACGAAGTTCCTAGCTGATATTTTGATTTCAGCCACTTAACTATGATTCCAAGTGAAGGCTTTTGCATTTATTGACAGACACAATGTCTATGTTGCTTCGTATAGCCTCATGGAGGGAGATCCAAGACATCGAAGTACTGCTGTTTCATTGTCTTTGCAATACAAAGTACTCAGCTGAATAAACTCACTTAGCTGAGGACCCATGCTATAGCAGCAGCTACACTGCAGCTAGTTCCCAAGCAGCTACAGATTATTACACCACACAGAGCAAGTTCCTGCTGTGACTTAATACTTGTTTCAGCAAAGGGATATTTTCCTTTGATTTCAGTAATATTCCAAGTTCTAATTCCCATCATCAGTAATGCACCCAAAGTTTTGAAGTAGAGAGAAATCAATGAAAAAATTAAAACCATGTTATTTTAAAATAAAATATGAGCTTCCTTCAGCATATGCTGGAAACAAATTATTACTGAAACACGCCATTGTAGC
Organism: Sclerurus mexicanus; assembly: GCA_013396755.1. Taxonomy (NCBI): domain Eukaryota; kingdom Metazoa; phylum Chordata; class Aves; order Passeriformes; family Furnariidae; genus Sclerurus; species Sclerurus mexicanus. The sequence continues at coordinate 2,015,844 of VWZF01002437.1, forward strand.
CAAAGAACTTCTCTGTTTAAACTGCATCAAATGCAACATTTATAGATACTAAAAATAACTCAGTGGACTAACATCTTTCAAGTTATTTAAAAAAATTTGCTAAGAATGAGCTAATTTATCTTATTTATTTTATATTGTAAAAGTTGAGAAAACTAACTTTCATTTAGTAAGCTTGGTTATTTACCAGTGAAGAAGTCCCCAGAGTATATAAACTCTTAACTAGTAAAGCACAATTTTCTTTCAAGTAGACAGAAGTACTGAATCAGAAACAAATGCTCCAGGAATTGATGCTTATGTTAAAGCACTATACAAACAAACAAAATAGAAATACCTGTTAAGACCATTTAAAAACATCCACTCCTCAGCTCACCAGCAGCAGGGTGGGACTTCCCTCAGAAAGAGGAAATGTCCAGATTGCATATCTCTGCACATCCTATGTTTCCATTTGAAATAAATACCCTTAATATTTATGGTCACAAGGAAGTTTTTTTCCATCTTTTCTGAACAGAAGGATGCAGCAAAGGTAAAACATTAACCAAAAGAGTTTTTGGTGAGTCCCGTCACTACATTTCTCAGAACAAGAAGATTCTATATGGTGCTATAAAATAAGGTGTTCAGCATAATTTTCCACAACTTGCAGGTTCAGGACAGCAGATGCCCTTTTCATTAGGCTTCTGATGTGCCCTATCACATTTTATTCTTTTTCTCTCATATTTCGCTCCAGTCCCCGGAAAAAACCAAATATGGTCTCGTTATCATGTCCGTCAATACGCAAACACTGCCTGCTATGTAACAAGGCATCAGATTCTGCCCTACTTTAGAAGTCTTTATCTGAGATAGCCATGACACTTCATACAGTGTTAAAGGTGTATTTAGGAGCACTGTTCATACAACCTATTTTAGCTATTCTGTTCCATCTAGATCATATTATATCCCAGGTCACAGAAGAATATGAGCCTATGCCTTTGGCATCTACAAAAACAGAGGGTATTTTAAAAGTTTTCACGTACTAACAATCTATCATCAAAACATGTATTTGTAACTATAACTCACTCAAAGCACGGGAGTGACAGCTCTCTGGAGTCCTGCCCCCCACATCCCCACTCAGTGGCTGCTGACCCACTGAGTTCTGCCATCTCTGGTGCTGTGGGCTGACAGCTTTCCAGGGCAGCAGCTCCATTTTTCATTGGTATCACTCATTTCAAATATTCCAGTTCCTGCAAGCTCAATGCACATCTTACCACAAGAATTTGTCAGGTTAGATCACAAAGCAGAACTAACACAAAGTAAAAGTGAAGACCAAAAGCAAGGGCAGGGCTTGAGGATGTAAAATAGGATGAAAGATTGGAAAAGGATGGAACTAAACTGAAGGACTTAAATTTAAAAGGGTAGAAAGGGAAGAATACCTTCTGTTGCAGAAGCTGGTAGAGACAGCAGCAGCAGTATCAAAAGACTCCAGTGCTCATTTTAATCTATAAGCTGTGACCATGGGCTCAGGCTGGTGGCAAAGGCCAGCACTTTCACAAGGCATAGTTTTGATAACTTACAGATATACAGGCCAATGATGTTCCAAAAAGCCACAACTGAAGTCAAACACACCGTTATTTGATTTTTTTATGATTCTTCTTTTACACACAGATCAAAGCCTATTCTTTTGATCAAAACAAGCGACGCATACCTCTTCTCATTTCTCTCCCATGGTGCTGCACTGTGTGCCCAGCCTGGCTCTGTGATGGGTGCTTGCATTCCAGCTTTATCACCCATGCACTGGAGCATCCCGTCCTCAACACACTTATCTCTCTTATTCCCTTCGTAACAGGAACGAGCAACTTGGATCATTTTTCGACCATGTGTCCACATTTAAGCTTGTATCCACAATTCATTTACTGATCATTATATTACACTATTAAAACGTTACGTTGCAAAAATGAGCTCAGCTCAATATGTAAGTGGTAGTTTCATTCACATTTTCATCTCCTAAAGATTTAAAGCAGTTTATCTACACTTTCTGAAAAAAATTTTAAAACAAGAAATTTATGCTTCATTTTACCCAGAAAATTATTTTCATTCAAGTGAAATTCAACTCTTTTAAACTCACAAGATATTAAAAATTAACACATTAAACTTAGATATACTTATATAGAAATGTTTACATTTAAACTAAAACTGAACTGAAGTGCAAGTTTATATAAATACAAAACATTTAAAATCTGGTCATTGCTAGCAACAGGCAACAAGTTGTCTTTTTTGATTTATTTTTTTTAATTAAAAAAACTTGAGTATTTTATCCTTCAAAATTTAAAGTCTATAGTAAGCTACTGGGAAAAATAAAACTGTGCTCCAGGCAGATTCTAGCATTGAATCTTTGCCCCTCCCAAAAAAAAATGTTTCCACCAAATACCTTCAAAGCTCTAACACTTGGTGCAATTAAAGCATTTAGTATTTTCTTCCACTTGCTTTATTTTGGGCAAGGTTAAACATTATACTAATCCTACTCTTTTTCCTTTTTCTTTTTTTCCTGACCCTTTCACTTGAAAGCCCATCAACATAATCTCCTGCAAGCATAGCACTACCTGACAAACTATCACCCCGAATAGACCTCAATCCATCCTGTGAGGCAGCAGTTACAAGAAATCGTTGAACTCTGAATGGTCCCTGCACCATATGAGAATAAATCAGGAGGACAATATATTTCTTGGATCTAAAACAGCCCCATCAATAAGTAACCTAAGCATCAGGAAAATGACCAACTAAAATGCTGACAAACGCTCATGGCCTTTTATTGGGGTCAAGGGGTAGGACTGCCCAGGATCCCTCCTGCCTTTCTTCTTCATCCAAATACTCTGAAAGGCCTAATACTCTGCAATTTTGGATTCATGAGTTGTTTTGGCCTTGCATCACCAGGCAAGCCACAGCCAGTTTCCCCTTTTTTCTTCTCACAGTAACTCAGCGTATTACAAGTGCTCTTTGCACCAAGAGCAGACAATTTAGAAAACAGATAGGTCAGAAATTATCAAGAACTGAAAAGCAAATGCAAAGAGAGAGACAGGCAGAGAGAAACACCCTCAAAGCTTCAAAGTGCAAAAAGTATCTCTTGCTGAAGCACAAAAAGCCCTTCAAAACCCAGAAGCCAGCATCTACGTTACAGTGGGAAATACAGGGAATGAGGGAGATTTTGCTTATTCAGTTTTTAATTTCTCTGCTAAGGCTAAAGATTTTTTTTGTCATTTCATTTGCTTAAAGCTTTACTTTGTAAAACTTTCAATTAAGAGAATGAGACACTCTCACCAGGCTTGGATTTCTCCTATTAAGCAGCTTTGCTGGTCATTTTGTTAAGACCACCTCCAGAACAAATGCTGACCAAAACCAGAATTGATAATGGATTTAAAGGGTACTAATCAGTTGCCAATGCGCACAATGGGAACAGCTGTTTTACACAAAGTAGAAATATGCATATGGATAGACTTTTTTGTTATACTTGGGAAAAAAAGCCAAAGAGGTATAGAAATGCAGCCACTTTCCACTGTTACATAGACATCTTTAACAATTTAAAATCCTTTAGCAGATAGAAGTAACTGCTAAACAAAATGCATACTTAGAAAAGTTCTTCAAAAGCAGACTTACATCACAGTTAATCACACAGGAGAAGCCTGTAGGTAAATCAGTATTTTCCTTTTTTTTTCAATATAAAGACTGCCTGCATTCTATGAAAAAAATAACTGCATCAAATAAAAATAAATATAGTCATGCTCATGGAAATTCTGTTCTCTAATTCTACACTCCTATCACAATATAAATATGTAACAAGTTTATCAAAAAAATATTCAACTATGGCACAAACTACCAATGGATTTGAGGCAATTTCCAGAGTATGTTAGAGAAGGATTTGATCTCTCGATCTATTGGTAAACTTAAGTATCTGTTCAAACGTTAAATACGCTTTCTCCTTTGAAAGGGCACTATTGATATATGCCAATCAATACAACACTGTGAGAAATCATCCCTCTCAAGAATCCCTTCAACAACAAAAACTGACCTAGAATCACAGAATCATTAAAGTCAGAAAAGACCTCCAAGATCACCGAGTTCAACTTTTGACCAAACACTACTATGTCAACCAAATCACAGCACTAAGTGCCATGCCCAGTTGTTTCTTGAACACTTCCAGGGACAGTGACTCCACCATTTCCCTAGGCAGCCTGTTCCAATGCTTAACTCTCCTTTCAGTGAAGAAATTCTTCATGACATACTGAGTTTGTACCATCAGTAGGAAAAAAAACCCCTTATAACTAAAGAGTAAAAGTGACTCAATCTTACAGAATAAAACTGGAAAAAAAAGGGGGGGGCATGTGAGGACCAAATTTAAAACATTTTCAGAGAACCAATACATTAGAATAAATACATCATTTATCATATTCTTTCAACATATAAGGCCATGAGAATAAAGGCAATAGAAAAATGAAGTGAAAAATTAACATTGTCCCCAGAAATTCTCTGTTCAGAATCTCTGAAGTTTGTTAAGAAATTGCCACAGATGCACAAAAATTGGTTTCATTATAACAAGATGGATGACTAGATTCGTTCCTTAGTAAGAAACAGGTCAGTACTTCTGAAAGGATATGAGCTTAAAATGAGGAACTAAATGACAAGCATTAATTGTCCCAATGTGAAATGCCAAATGGATGAATCCAATGCTTTGATGTACAAAGAATTCCTTGTTATAATCTCACATTGGAAAAAATGTTGAGCTGTTACTTTGGGTGAAAGGACATTAACAAAAATATTCATGCCACTTTCAAATTATCAAACACGCCAGTCACTACAATTTGCTCGGGGAATAGAACATTTATCTCCAGCATTATTCAAATGGAAGCCTAAGGTGAAGACTAAGAACTTCCTGAAGGAAGACCCTAGCAACATCAAGAAGGCAAAACAAATTCTCCTAAGTCAGTGTGTTGACTAAAAGCATATTCCTGAAAATTCCACTTTTTTTATAGCCCAGGTGAATAAGTAAAGGCATGCTGCTTAGCTGTCCTTCATTTTAATGATGACATTGCCAATACTCCACACTGGATCAGACCAGTCACCTATCTAGTCAAGTTTCCTCTTCCTGATCGCAATAAGTACAAAGTGGCTTGTGAAAAAACAGCAGTGTCAGCAATAGGAAGTGGGACTACATGGATCCCTTTTGATTGAATGTGGCAGTCTGAAAGATGCAGATCTGAAGCCCAGAAAGGAACGAAAGAGTGATGTGATCTCGTTTTCTGACTTTGACAGATTTTCTTGGTACAAAGAGTCTCCTAAACAGGAGAGGGCAAGGCAAGGAACTCAGTACTGACAACCTCAATAGAACCTGCTGAGTGTGTACGGTACAGCCACCCCCAAAGCCAGACCCAGCACAGCTCAGTGGAGGGAACACTCCTGAAAGTACAGCAAGGATGTGCCTGCACCAGTTTTGCTCCTTTTGACCTGACCAGTCACTGCACACAACCAAGAGAACACCGATACCACAAACTCCCCATGAGCCATCACGTTTCACAGACGCTTAGTTTCATGCTTCACAAATGCCACTCTGGGGGGCTGGCATGCAGCTCCCACACCATCTTAAACACTATCAACTGGGGAAAAAATATATCCATTTTAGGGGGAGAAGCCATACACTGTGTGAACATAAACCAGTACACTCTGTCTTTGGGATCAGAAACTTCTTCTTGACTCTCTTGTTCTCAAACAGTACAGATACATCCTCAGCATTGATTGCAGTCCCTGGATGCCTCACTTATTATGGCAATTGTTCTGTTCTCAGTCTTTATCTTAAATTCTCTAAAATTGAAAGAATTTTTTTCCTTCATGTGGGTTTAAATGTTGCCCAGCAATGAAAAAAAACCCAAAGAAACAGAATTAACAAAAATTACAGCATCCAATTACCTGCAACACAGCTGTACAGAGCTGCCATACGAAAAAATCTAGTTCCAAAAATAAAAATAAGAAATAAGTTCATGAGAATCTGAAGAGAAACTTGACTTGAAAAAGGACATACATGGTTATCCATTCCTTCCTCACCCAGAAAAGAAAGGACACTTTTTTAAAGATTATAATATTTAGTGAATATTTTTATCTCATAGAAATTCTGATAACATCTCAATTTTTAAGTTGTTATTTTCATTATTTGTTGCTCCAAAAGGTTATAGATATTTCAACACTAGTGCTTATGCAGTTCAGAATTCCACAACTCAACTCATAAACAATAGCTATGAATTCTGTGGCTCTCTTTTGTCCGCTTTCTGTTACTTCTGATTGTACAAGTAAAGACAGTCCGAATTCTTTTTGACTCTACTGATCCTAAGATTTTCTGTTAAGGATGTCTTACTTTCTGGACATTGATTCAATGTCATAAGAAAGTCTATAAAAATGGGTTTGCTCTGTAAGTACTCTGTTTAATAATCATGACCACTGTCTTCATCCTACCAAAAAAATTATCTATATTTCATGTAAATGTATTATTCCTTCACTTTTTAAGTTAAACATCATGTGCATCTGAAATAGTCACGTTAAAGAAAACATACTTTTTTCATCATGTATATACTAGAAAAATTAATATTATTATATTTTGCATCTTAATTCTGAGTCTTGGCACTGGAAGAGTTGATTTTCCTCCTGTGACTAGGCATTCTATAGACTTCTTAATTAGTTAACTCAGAAATAGTTTGAGCTGTTTGCTCCAAGCCTCTGCAGGCATTATTGTGCATCCTTAAATGTAGTTCTGTTCTGGTTTCTCCCCATCAAATTACATAAGTTTTTTGCCTCACTATGGATATTAACAGTGGGACAAGCACTAATCCCAAGGAAAAAAAAATTGCTGCCACTTTTATTTTTGTATCATCAAAACAAGAGTGAAAAGCTGAAAAGTTAGATAGGTTATTATTTTCCATAGATGTTCATGTGCAAATATGTCTTAAGTTTCTTCTGAATGTTGGGCAAGTATTCATCTTTGCTTTGCAAGGCCCTCTTTCCATCATCATCTTTGCAGATTTTTTTTTTTTCACAGAAAAGAAGAAACAGTACAAAAAGAATAGCCTGAAGCCATTGTTTTGCTCAGGCACTGAAACCTGTAATTTTGTCCTTAGACATAAATGTAAATACACATACTAACATAGGTTCAGGAAAAAGAAAAAGAATGTACTGCTTTTATTTACACTACTTAACTTACCAATTATCAAAGTGTGATGTGACCCAAAAAGAAAACAGTCAACATTGTAAGAAAAAATAGTTCTTTTTATAAACAAGTAAAACAAAAAAAAACTACTATCCCAACTCCTTTGTAAAAGTGATATTTCCTACACTGACCAGTACGTTACTATTAGAAGCTAGTTTAAAATTCTGTATAATGATATTAGATTTAAAAAACAAAAAAAAAACACCAAAAAACCCAAACATAGGGTATATAGCTACTGCCAGGAATCAATTAGTCTTAAAAACTTAAAGCGAACTGCTTTTCTATTTCAAAAAGTAGCCCCTAATCATATCTTGTATGCCAGTAAAAGATTTGTATTTTCACCTGTGAAATCAAAGAATTTCAAGGTGCTACAAATGTGTCAGCAACATAAAAATGTATTCCTCCCTCTCTGCTGCACAACCTGTTTCCCAACTATTACAGTACAACGCACTGTTTGGCATTTTTGCTTCATGTCCTGGTGTCTCCTGACCACAGGGTTACAACATGTTTATCTCCACTTGCTGGTTCAGTGTCTATGACAGCAGAATAGCAGATAGGGAAGGAAAGGAAGCACTCCTGTCACATCCTGAATCTTACAGCCTAAGTAAACACAGAGGGAGGGGGGAAAAAAGCCCAACAAGAAAGAGCGTAGATATATGGCATCACAGTAACAGGAGCCAGTCCACTGCGGACAGGATGGAGACAGGATCCCCCACATATTTGGCAAGATAAAAATCAGAAGAGGTCACAACCGTTTTCTCAGAAGACTGAAATTCATTCTGCCTCCTGCACTCCTCCCCAGCTTTGTATTAATCACATCAAGAATTATTTTTATGCCTTTGACTCATGCAGATAAAAGAAGTCATTTAAATAGTCTTCAGAGGGGAAGGAGGAACAAACAAGGAGTCGAAAAAAATCACATTTAATAGGTGAGCATGATTTACAAAATGCTGCTGTGAGGGAACTCACAGGGGAGCAGGGCAGAGCTTTCTGAAGGCAGTCTGGGTTTATTTTAATGCACAAATCTAACCAACTACTCCAGGACTTGTGACTCAAAAGTAGTAGGAAGAAGATGCCTGAGAAGCCTGTGTTCTTCTTGTTCTCTCACCCCTCTTCATGCATATACAGTGCATTGACTTCAGATCCTCAGAAAACTGAAGAGAGGAGTATATAAATAGTCAGCATCTGATGACTATCAGGAAAAGTCCCATCTTTAAATTGTGTTTCAGGGTCTTACAAAATCTTATAAAATCACCCATAAAGTTATAACAAGGTCTATCTGCTTACTATCTCATCTTTCTTCCTTCTTTTCTTGGCTGAAAGACATTATTTTTATTTCTGTCTCTAGTTCCAAGGACTTTTTTCTCCATGACTTCAGTGAGCTCACTCAGGGTACCCCAGGAAAATCCATCAAACATCTGACCATAAGGATTTTTTCCCCTTTTCTGAGGTTGTCTTTTCTAAATGCTCAATAATGCCATGATTATCCTGGTGAGACTTGGCAGATAAAGATACAAACAAAAGCATTTCCTGAGAAAGTAAGGACTCTTAAAATATAAGATTATTAGGATAATGTCCTGATTCAGTTCGGTATGACCTAAGAAGCTAAGGTACTTCTTGAAAATTAACATTTTATGAATTCTATTTAACAAGAAAAACCACAAGGGTATTTCTTCCCACAGAAAAACATCCCATACACTTTCAGTTATCCGTAAGGATAAGTTTCCTGTAAGGAAAGTACAAGAAAATTATTTTCTCCCATATGAAAAGAAACACTCAGAGTTTGCAACAACAAGAGCCTCAGAGTGTGTCACCAGAGACTAGGACAAGAAGGCAGTAGGACAATACCCATGATTTTGTGTCAAGTTCCCAAGACTTAACAGAAAGTACATTTCCACAGAAAGTGCTGGAGTATGAGAACACACCTTAAACATTAGCCCTCCCTTTGATCTGACACTTCAATGTTCTTCCTGCCAAGAACTGCTGCAGAATGCGTCTGTTGCTTTCTGTAAGTTCAGCTGGAGTTGTTCCTTTTGATGTACAGAGCATTGCCACAGACTAAAGGCCACGGAGAAATTTACACTGTTATAAAGTGAGAGAGGTCAGTAGCTGAGGTACATGAAGGAAATTGCCAAGTAAACACAGCTGAGATGAGCATATTGTTAACTTCTGTATTTGAGTACATCTAAGAGAGGCAAGTGCATGGGAAAAGTATCCACTGTATGCTCTGGAGTAAGAGAATGCACTAATCCCACCCAAAGACAGGGAGTTTTCATCAGTGAGGCATAAAAAAAAGTGTTGTTTGAAACACTGATCCCTATCTCTATTTAGATGACAGAAGTCCTTAAAACTCATTTCTTTCGTGTCAGGAGGCACACTGGTATGGGGAGTTCTCCATATTAGAAAAAAAAATTCCATCCTCTGCTAAAATGCTTTTTTATCTCCTTCCAACTAGAGAGCTGAACAAAAGAACATGGAAGCAAAAGGCTAAAGAGGGGAAAAGCTCTGAAATTACATAATATGGAAGAAAGTTGTTCTTTGGAAAGCTTTTAAATATTGCCCTTTGATTTCTTCATGTCATAATTTTTCAAGTGTTCTATAAAGTTATCACTTTCTATTGACTCATCCACAAAACAGTATTTTGGTTTTGTTCATTTTGCTCTTCTCATGTTATGTCAATATGACACCCTGGCACCTGATGCTGACCTTAATGGATTCTTGACAGAGGACACAGCACTGCAAATTAAAATGCTGTCAATTGCTGCTTAAATGAAAATAAAAACTAGCACATTTACAAAAATGTGTGTCTTCTAGCTTATACAATATTTAATGGTGTTTCCTTTGCCAATTCCTACTCCTTTGCTGTGCAAAATAAACAATAGTTCTAAAGCAACACATTTTGAAAAAACACTTGGAGTCCTGCAGTTAAACACAGGGTTGTGCCTCTTCAGAACTAAAAGCATTAAAGATGTTTACTTAGAAACCAGGAAGCAGCTATTACTGTAGAAAAGCATTTATCCTTATTCTGAAGTTAATTTTTTACATTACCTAACACAGAATTTGCTCAATCCCAAATTGTCAACTTCATTGGCAGGAGGCTCAAGCAGCTCTGATCAATACTGGAAGGTAGTAATAAAGTGACACTATCCAGCCAAGTCTGGTTTCATGTGAAAGGCTTTTCTTGAGCCACGCACACACTTTTTTGCACTGCACAGCACTGAAATAGAATGAGACCTGAATAAGGCTAAATTATATCCCATGCATTTGTTTCAGTTGGGATTCTCTCAACTTTCCCTGAAAAGATAGGAGAATGGACTAGATGGCCAATAGGACTGATTCAGGACGGCAGTTTCTCCGTCCTTACACTCTTCAAAGTATTACAAAACTGTTCAGAATTTACGGTTCTCTTTTATGGCAAGATTTACATTGTATTAGGAAAAGTCCCTGGAATTTTTATTTCATCATTGAAACAATTTACAGGCTAGGCTACTTAACACAGACTAGATGTGAATCAACAAGGCAGCAAATTATGATCAAACACATGATGGCCTTTCTTCTAAGTAGGCACTTTTGTACCCTTATATTTAGAATTATATTTGGATATGCAAATCTTTTGCTGACTAATGATTTTGAAAATTAAGGGTTTCTCTCCACTTCCAAATTCTGAGCAGATTCTTATCTAACATTTTATGCCAGTGCACTGTGAACAGTTGCAGCAAGTTTATTCATAAGCAAATCCCAAGTTTCTTGTTGATACTGTTTATCCAGCCTTTGAATACTAAGTTCTCAGTTTACAAATAGAGAACAATACAAGAACAAGTTTCCTTATGCTTCCAAAGTGCCTTGAAATCATGTTTCAGGTAGGTTAGGGAAAGACATTTATCCTATATCCTCCGGAAAGAAGAGTAAAATTTTATTATTCTCTTGAATCCCAACAATTTCTGTCAAACTTCTAAAAAACAGGCCTGTAAAAAAAGTCCTGTTTATAACTTCCTCTTAACTCTGTGACAGAATGGTAACTCTGGTACACAGAATCACTGAACTACAAGAAAATGAAGCAAACTTCACTCTAAAATCCACTGATGACAAGAGATGTACAGTCCAGGAACTGCCCTCTTTCTAGATGACAGAATTTCAGCATGAAAGAACTTCTGTAAGTTTTATAATCAATAACTGCAGTGGTAAAAGGTAAAGAATTTTTAAAAACATATACCACGCTAAATATTCATGCTACCATTTCTCTTTAGCACTCCTTCAGTTTTTCCCCATTAACCTACAGAGACGTTCCCAAACACGAGAGTTCTTGTCTACTGTCTGTTTTCTCCTACAGGTTTGTATGACGTTGACAATGATAGCTATCAATTTATAATGAGAGATAGCAACTAAAACAAAATAGATCAAAAAATCAGAACTTTCATAAAATAAAATGTAATCAAATACTATCAATTTTCTTACACAGCCAGGCCAACTTCCAGTACTGCATAAAATCAACTATATAAAAGTGACACTGGAGAGTGGGGAAGAGGAGGGATTTTTCAGATATTAATGAATTAATATCAATTAGAACTTCATATTATCATAGTTAGCAAACACCACATTTGGATCACTTCAGTCTTCATTGCCATTTTCTTTTTTTTGCCTTTTCCTTTTTACATTTCAATCAAAATATATTTATTAATCTACATACGTTTTGACTGATAATTTATCACAACTGGATTACAGACTGCCTCATATATCAGAGTATCACAGAATATTCACAGAGGTCATAACAGATCCATAGACTGATCATTCAGTCAGTTCAGTGTTGACAAATATTAAAGGCTTCTAAATATTTACTAATGAAAAACTCATTGTTTGTTAGTCAGATAGCTATTTTATGATAAAGTTTAATGCAAGCTAACAGCAGTTTGTCTAAGGCAAACGAACTTTTTAGGTTGAGCTGTAACACTTCAAACATTAAAAACTATTTAGATACTTTGTATACTGCTGAAAATGAAGGATTTCAGTGATATCAATGGACAAAGTAGTATGGTAGCTAGTTTAAGTGAGATCAGAAATAAAATCTTATATTTTCTACAATTACATTGGAGTGCTGCTATGTATGTACAAAGAAATACTCAAACTGCTTTGAAAAACTATAGAGAAGTGGACTGACAGTCTAGTATTAACAAGGCAAAAGAAATATTTGATTTACCTGACTTTGCAATTCACTTTGTTGCTTCAGGCGAAGATTTTCTGGCGTATCAGCCACTGTAGTGAAGGACTGCTTTGGGTAGTGTCTAGAACAAGAAGAAGCACAAAGCCAAATGGTAAATATTTGCACAGGCTAGAAAGCCAAATGCATCCCAGCTCTCTTTCCTACAGTGTGCAGAATTCCTTCATAGTTTGCTATGAATTAGAAGTACTTACTCTGAAAATATTGTCAGCCATGCTTTGCAGAAACAACTTGGACAAGTTCCTGTAATGAATCTAAATCCCACCCATTCATCCTGCCCACTGACTTCAAAGATCAAATGGCCAAAAATTGTATTCAACAGAGTGAAAAAAATTACATTTAATGGCACTGTCTTGGTATAGTCATGTGCTGAACAAAGACTAAACTAAAAGCCCTTAAAATGGAATTGTTTTACAGAAAGCAAAGATACATAAGAGAGTACAGCTGGAGTACCACAGTGTCTTAAAACCATTAGTGAAGAAACCAGAAAGATCAAGGCAGGTGCTTTCAGGGTAGAGAAAAGTCAAATGCCTTAATGGTAAATAGGTCAATACAGCACTGTAATACCCAGTACCAAAGGCTGTGGTGTCTCAGAACTTCAATCTTTCAGGCATCTCTCTTTCCATTTGAAATTTTACACCTTTACAATATGTTCTACAAATTGCTTCAGCATTTTATGGTAATGTACTCTAGGGGACCCTGCTTGAGCTGAGAGGTTGGACTAGATGACCTTCCGTGATCTCTTTCAATCTTAATCATGCTGTGATTTTGTGAACTGTAGCAATCTAACCCTAATCATTTACAGAATCACTTCTTATTAATTCCCATGGACTTATCCTGCAACTTTACTGTCAAGCAAAAAGTTTGATTATAGGAAAGACCACAAAAAAAAAAGAAATAAAATGAAACAGCACATCCCAAAACTATATATATTTGATATATTTGTATGAGCCAGAAACACTATGAGGAAACTGATTCCTACTAGTTACTTTCCATCATCTTCAGTGTGAAACCAAAATGTTAACCTTACAACCACATGAGGGACTCATGACTTCAGTCACTACTCAGTTTCCCATGTCTGCCAGATACCCCTTTTGTGCCTTCAGCATTTCAGAGTACAAGACATCAGGCATACCATTTCAGACAATTATATTTGCATCATAATTTCTACAGAAGGAATAAGCAGTAAGTGTCTGAAGACTGAGGATACAAAGCATTAAACATTTCCACATTCAAACTCCAGGTTATCTCTAACACATTCTTTCAGCAACTAGCTCAGTTGCTATAGCTTCAACATAAAATTTCTGTTTTGTGTAAAGATGATACATATTCAAAACCATATTTTATTAGAAGTTCTATTCCATGAAGTACATGGTTTTAATAAAAAATCATTTATTTTTACCTGAAAAAAATAAAGCAACCATGAAAAAATACAGAGGATTTCAGCTTTAGCAAAAAGTTGAATGTTTCCTTCTTAGAAATGCCAAAGCAATACTTGATGAGAAATGCTGCCTGGACTTCATGCAGTCAATTTTGCTCCAGGCTGATCCCCCCCATCAGATGACATCTTACACTGCCAGACTTCTAGACCACAGCACAACAGAGTAGACTTATGCACCAAGACCCCTCATTTATGGTGCCATTACACAGGGAAAACAAAGGGGAAAGACAGAATAATCTAGGGATTTCAGACTCCCAAACACAAATAGCTGCACAGAAAGAGTAAAAAGTCAACATTTTGATGGAAGAAAGCTTTTCCTCGCAGACTTATAAGAACCATCTCAGGCTGGATACTAGCAGATGGACAAATGACACCACTGGGGAATTCATGCTGAGATCCCTTCCCGCCCATTATGTCAGCCATTCATCTCAGAGAGCTCACATCACTGAAAACTACGAAACAAAATGTCTAGGCATGACACCCTCCAGGCTATTCTTGTGGAGTTATAGCCATGTCTACCCAAGTCCCACCCAAGCTGGACCTTTGGCCAGAGAGCACCGAGTGCTGCATACAATGCTGCCTGTTCCTTTCCTTTTTTAAAACTAGGGGCTCCCCCACCACCATCCCCCTTAGAGTCAGCCAATGCCAGCAAGCAGAATGGTTTAGCCACAGCTCCAGCAACACATAGGGAGGCAGAATTAGGCTTTACCTAGAGAACACCAGTGGGAACCCACTCTTGCATGAAGCAGGTGGTGTCAGCATTCTGTAGTACCTTGGGACAAGAAAGATACCTCCAGAAGGGCTTCTCTTTTTTTTCTTTATTTCACTTCTTCTATCTCACTCTTCCTTCTTCTGTATAGAGGTGAAAAACAAATGCCAGACGGGACACAAGGAGAGTCATAAGCCCTTTTTGGAAAGCAGCAATGGACAGATGGGGAAGGCAACAAGCCACCTCACAGCCAGGCCTTGCTGATACTCAAGGAAGATTGCAGCAATGGTGCATAATTCACACCTCAAAGCACTGCGGCCTTCCCCATAGTAGCCATGAGATATCCATGGATAACTCCTGGAGGTGACAGAATCTATATCCCTAAAGAAAATATCATCTGTCACACACGCAGTTAAAAAATTACATTATGCACATGTTGAATGCTGAAAGCATTCTCATAAGCATTCATAGCACTGCTTAAACCCCTGTAACAATTTATGACCCTAGTGCTAAAATCATGGCAATCACCTGTATTCATCCTTTTTAACATAGAGAACACAGTGTGAGCGAGCTCAGATGGTTTTTTTGGCCTGGTCTCCTTGTGAAATGAGTGGACAATGCTGAGACAAGCGTCTCAGTCACAGCCCCCAGGGACCCTGCTAGCAACAGCGGCAGAGACCTACAAACCCAGGATCTCAAATTAAACCTCTCTATTCTAAAGCACAGGAACATACATCTTGTCCCTATCATACACCAGCTCTTACTTCTGACTATTTGCAAAAGAAATGCTTTCTTCCACAACTAGAATTCAGAAGCCCACAGGCATTTCAACAGTCCAAGCATACCACTTCAAAACCAATGTATCTAAGTTCATTATTTACTTTAGAAACAATAGCTCCATACTTCAAGCAAAAAGGTATGCTTAGTCTTGAACAAGCAATTCTTTAATATGCTTGAAAATACAATGTAAACTGATTTTAAAGTATTTACACTTGACCATGGAAGTAAACATTACACATGACAAGTGAACAAAACTGCTGAAATTTAAGTCAGCCTTTAAACTGATCATATAAACCATTTACCAAAATGTATTACAGTGATTAAAATAAGAATCATTTAGCAAAATTCAATTAGCAGTGCATTCTACTATGGATTGTCATTTTAACTGCAGCTGATTTATGAAACCACTCACACAATATATCAAACCAGAAAGACATGGGTTTAGATACATCCCTTCTAATTTATGGAAATTCTTGCCACAAATGCATTAAAAAGACTAGTGTTAAATTTAAATCCTATCTTCAGCTTTCCACATTTGTTTTAAGCTTACTGATAGCATGTCTTCAGGATAATTATTACTATTTAAGATACTAAATTATGTAAAAACTATCTAAGGTACATTGTATCATTGGGTAATTTTGACTGAAATAGAAGGCTGAAACAGAAGTGTTAAAATTCACAAATCTGCTTTTTTAACTATTGGTTTAATGCTACAGCACAGTTCATCAAAATGTTCTGAATAAGGATGAGCAACTGGATGGCAACAGCCTTTAATTCAAAAGGCTGACAGTGGTCCCTGGTAATCCGTTGCTCAGTTTCTCTTTTGTCCAAGATGATGTCTGAGAAAGAGCCAGGAATTGGTTAAAGAGGTTGATCTCATGTCAGCTATTTAATAGCAATGTCCAAAGGATTTTTTTGTTTGTTTTAAGTCTTTGTTAGTTGTCTAAGTCTACTTAGCAATATGTCTTACCACACTAATGCTATTAGGATTAATCCTGTATAAAGATCTATACAAGAAGTTCCAGAACAAATCAGGATACGCAGTATGGTGCCTCTGCTGCGGGTTACTATATTGCCTGCTTCAGCTGCACAGTTTGACTAATAAATCTAACCACAACTCAATCTTCAGCTCCTTATGAGGAAACCCCTTCACTTTCAATATTTGGAAAGAATATTAGTAAAATCTCCAAGAATTCAGGAAAGTACCTGAGGGTTTCCTAGCTTTTCCAATGACTAAACATAGACATTTTCCCAAATACTTGTTTAGCTGTAAAGTTTCCATCAGTTTTTCCACGCTCTCAAACCAACAAAAAGGCAGAAACAAAAAAAAAAAAAAACCCACACACACAAAAAAGAGTGCCAAACAAAAACAACAGGAAAAAAAAAAACAACCATGTTGTAAGACAATGGGATGAAGATTCAGCTTTCTCTCTTTTGAAAAAGGTCAAAGACTGAGATAAAGTCAAGCATCTACTGAAATTAACTTGCTCATACCTCACATTGACTTAACCAACAAGTAACTAAGGGATATGTGCGTGTGTGTGTTTTCTGGCTTTAACATTAACTGTTACTGTTCATAGTTACAGAATTATAACCTTTGCCAGTTAATAGATTTATATTGGGTTATTTTCCCTACTAGAATCGATTCAGTATTTGCCTCCAACATTAAATCTGTGACAACTGCTTACCAGAGAACAGGCACAAAATACACACATCAAAATTAGTCTCCCAACCAGAGGGTCAGGTCCATCACATCTTTTCATAATACCAATCGCCATCACTGGCTGTCACATTAGGCTGTATCTGTTCTCTCCTAAATTTTGTCAGAAGTAACTGTTCTAATTTAAGCAAACTCTAAAAGATAAGGAGGTTTAAAAGAAAAAGAAAAAAATCAATTGTTTTTGGTTGCAGTAATACAGAGTGGAACAAAATAAACCTGAAAAACAGCATAATAAAATTAAACCATCTTAGAAGAATTAAAAAAAAACTATAAAAGCTAGTTATTCTTTTAAAACTAGCACTTCAGTACAGCGTATGCAAAATTGCAAATTGAAATTAAATAGTGAATAATGACATAGCAGTCTGGATGCAATCCAAGCCCACAACTGATGGACAGGTAGGGAAGCTCCATTTCAGACCTTCAAGGGCCCAATCTGCAAAATGTTATCTGAGACTATGTCAACAAACTGCACAAAAACACAGAGAAGAAACACAGAAGATCTCCAAATAAGTCTCATATAAAAGATATGAGAAAATAATTTATCCAGGATAAAGGTGACAAGGTATTAAGTTGTGCTCAGCGAGGGAGTGTTTAAATTGGCAGTCTGAAGAGGCACAGGGCTGCTTTCATCTCCTTACCTTGAAACTGTGCCATTCACAGAAAGACATGTAAGATGCACAACAGCAGAGAAAGAAGCAGCAGGAGGGAAATCTTACCCACAGCTGACTATTTGATTTGAAATTCGTGCTCAGTTGCACTTACTGCTCTGAAGCTCCAGGAGGGATTTGTCTGGGTTTTCTCTTTTGTTTTGAGCTTTCTGAGCACGATCACTTATTTGCATGAAATTATAAAGGCTATTGTAGGGGACATAATGTAACTAGTGGATAATACAGCTTTGGTATGGCAGCACTTGGGCAATGAAGTGGACAAGAAATATATCGCAATTCTCTAGAAATTACTCTGAAGACAGCATTCACTTTGACTACTTGAATCTACCCCACTATATGAAGAACGGGTACTCTGGCTGCAATTAGTTTGCTTCAGAAGCTACTTTTCCATCTTTGTCTTCTATTCTTTAAGGGACTTATTTTTTCAGATATTTACTTTGTGTATCTGTACTTCCTATTTGAAGTAAAAGAGAAAGTTCCTCCCGTATGCTAGCTAAATACAAATTCCTATTTATGAGAAAAATCCCCTGGAGAGATGAGTTTGTATTGATTTGGAGATTTAGCAAGCAGCAGGATACATGAAAAAAAAGTGTTACAAGGAAGGATATTGCACTTGCTTGTTGGGGTAAGCCATAACATCCTTGCCCCTGGAGTGAAAGGCCACATATCACATAAAACCAGACACATTTGCACATGATTGTGCTACCAGACTTGCACTTGATACATGACTACAGAGACCCATATCTGGGGCTCCCTTCAAAAGCTAAGGTTAGGGACCACATTAAATATTCTGACTATAGCCCCAAGACACAGGTTAGTACCTGTTCTCTGGTTGAGGCTGAAAAAATGAGCCATTTACTGAAAAGCAGCAAGGTAGAAAGTGTTTACAATTTAAATTTCAATTTACAACTTACAATTTGATAAAATAGTGTAAAAATTGGGTAGCCAACTCTAATATCAAATTTCATGACTCACCATTTGAAATTCCATTCACAAATTCTACTGTATCAAACTAGGGGAGTACTTTAGCTCTGCAAATGTACATCATACACTGAGGAAGACCTGAAATCACAGAGCAGTGGTCTACACAGTATTCTTATAATCTCTGGCAGAAGGGGCAGCCATGAAAAATGCTAAATAGAACATCTGGAACCTACAGTAGCTTATTTTATAATTTAAAAAACCATTTTCTTGTAAATTTCCAACTTTTCACAGCCTATATCCAAAAGCATTAACATTACTGAAGTGCCATGTATTGTTCAAGTTTTAAGGAAAAGCATAGATATAATACTAAATTATTTTGTTCTTACAATACCAAGGTGACCAAGAAACCTACTCCAAATACATTTTCAGTTAATGAGTTGTCTGAATTTGCAATGCTCCCATACTGATATTTTGATTTCAACCAGCTCCCCTCAAAACTGCTCCAAGCAGGGTTGGTGAAGACAGGAGGACAAGTGCCATGAGGCCAACACTGGCAGCTCTGACCACCACAGATTGCTGTCTTCCTGCTTCCTCCCAACAATTGTTTCAGAATGAAAAAATCCTCCAGATCTTAGATGATACTAGTGTTTACCCCACTTCTCAAATTTCTCTTTCAACTCTGTTGCAATGCCTTATACACATACAAGGAAAAGATACATTGTTAAGAAGATAGGCAAGTCTTGCTTCTTGAGAAATTCAGGCCAAACATTTTCATTTTAAAGGTTTGAAAAAATACAACAGAAGGGGGGACACAGTTCACACTTAAGAAATTTTTCATATAAGGATTTTTACAATTCAGATCTCAGAAAAGTAGCATTCAGATTTAGCAAAAAGATCAAAAAGAATAAAATACAAACACCATGGATGTCAAAAGTAGAACTTCTAGACTTTTCAGTGGAGCCAGGCACTCACCCTTTCAATAATTTACCTATTCCTCAGCTATGGGATTCCAGTGCTTGGGGAAAGAAAATTAATCAGTAGCAGACCAAGAACTACAGGGTAGCCCAGAGCCGTGCAGGAATCCATTGGCAGCACACTAACTGGTATGACAACAGATCAAAAAGTGAGAGCCACTGCTGGAGAAGGATGCACAAAAGATGCACACAAACTTCAGGAAAACTTGAAAGGTGAAGGCAACTGTGCAAAACAAAACTATAAACAAAAATCTCACTGCAACAACAAAATCTGTTGAACATGCGCATACTCCTTACCACTTGCCACTGATAGACTGCTCCCAGGATATCACCCAGTGAGTTCACCCAGAGCTCACCCACGTTTATACATCACCCAGACACAGATGTTTAAGAAAAGTTTGCTTTCAAATATTTTAAAGTAATCACCAGTGGCACAACACAAGGCTGATGACCTAATATTTCCAAATTACTTTCTTCCAGATACTGTGATTATTATAATTTCTTTCAAAATATCCAGGAGACAAAACTACATGAATATGAGCAGGAAAAAAACCAGACTGAAGCTGAGTTTCTCCCTAACTTCACCTGCCAATTTACAGCAGCCAGTCTAGCAGAGTGAAAAACCACACGGTATGACCCATAGTTCCTATGGTCTGTGGTTTTACCCCTTTAACATCTCGCTGTCCTCTTTTAAGGATGTCAGCAAGAGCACATGGAGATAGACCATAAAAACAATATGTTTTGCACAGGTCCAAATGCTTGGTCTGCCTGCTTCAATGTAGTTCTGTTATGCTACATATAAATATACATAGATATTTACCAAACCTCTACAGTGCAGGTTTGTTCAAGTTCTAGGTTTCACTGGGGTATAGTTCATGTATATAGCAATGACAATTTTTCTTACAAAAATCTTAAATTTTCCTATTAATTATTGTACCTTAAGTATCTCAAGCTGCATGACACTGCATTATGCAAGAAGTTTCTAAATTCTGCTCTTACTTATAAAGTGGTAAATGTGCTCTTCCTGCACCCACCCCTCCCCTCCAATTCTGGAATATTTTCAAGAAACAACTTTTACGCACGGGACGGGGGGGATGACTAACCGCAAGGACTGCTGTCTTACATCTCAACACTACCAGATCTTGATGGATTTACAGGTGGAACTTTTGTAGTTTCGTTTCTTTCCAATACTGTAATTCCATCACCTGTTATCTGATCATAGGTATCATACTGAAATCATTTCTCTAAGTCTTCCTCATGTAATAAAATATTTGTATTCAGTGAAATGTAGACAACAATAAATATATAAAAATATTTAGGTAACGTATTTAATAATTTCTTTACTAAAAGGGATGCCACATTACATTAAACTGCATCTTTATATGTAACGAGCATCATCATTTCTCTAATGTTCCTATGGTACATCTAGCCTATTCCCATCCTTCATACACAGTAAAGTACTTTAATACAAAGTCACCATTACATAAAAGCCACATTATACCTCAGCCAGCCATACTGAGAGTGAAAAACTCTTTCTGTGCATGTATAACAAGTCAAGCTGAGGAAATCTTGCCAGTAACCACATCCTATAAACACACTGAGACAAAATCAGGGAGTTTCAAAAGCTCCTAGGCACTTGGAAGCACTCAATATGGGGATTTAAATAGAGCATGTAAATGGATATCCAAATGCACAGCTTTCTGATACTAGAACAAGCCACAAGAAGTAAAACTGGTATCTATCCCAATAATGCTTTATTCTCTGCCAGCTTTTCAAATGCAAGAAGTACAACTGGAGTTAGAAGGTTCATTTAAAATTTTTAACATTAAAAATCTATGACAATAACATCAGAAATAAATAAAAACAAGTGATTATCTACTGTTTACTGCATATATTAAGTTTTCCACTTCCAAGAAGGTATTGACCTAAAGAATATTTGCTACTAAAAACTGAAATTCTCATTCATTCATTTAAAACCCTTTAGGCCATATAGAACTAGATCACAGATGTAATGAAGCTGGAGTCTACCTGTTACACTCTACTAAAACTGAAGGTATAAGCCAGAACCTGGGAAAATTAATATGAACTAGATTTTCTTCCCATTCCTAGCTTCCATGTTTTCTACATCTTAACTCTCCTGTGTAAGTTTACTAGCTTTTTATCTTTATGCTTTTCTTCATTTCTTTTGCAAGGCTGTAAAGCCAAGCTTTGGACAATTCTCTAGTGCTTCTGAATTCCAAAGTTATCATTCAAGACATGGCAAATAAGACCAAGGGGACAGTAAAAAGCCACCCATAAGACCAAAGAGAAATAAGCACTAGAAAGACACTGTAGTTTTCTTGAACTCACAAGAGTTACTTGATACCCCTAAAAGCCAAAAGGCATTTGTCAAGTCATCAGTCTACTGACCTCCTCCAGAGCTACAAGTGACATCCTGGAGAGCTTAGCCAACCACATACTACTCCCTTCAGAAGGACTGTTTCTGCAACTGTAGAAGCAGACCTCAGATATTCTAACTAAAGTAATTTGGACACTGCTAAGAAATGGGGGAGGAGACCAGAAGGGAAATGGAAACAAGTCACCTCCAATGTCTTAATATTGCTACCTCTTTAACTGGAACCAGAGTGTGTTAAGCATTTGTCCTCTAAAACTGTGCCAACATCATCAACTCCAAAGAGCAAAAAAAGCACATTAAACAGAGTTTATTTACGTGTGTGCTAGAGGGGAAAAAAAAAAAGCTGCTTTTTTTGCCAAGTGGAAATTTTATTAGTTGCTTTTTCACATATTGTAAATTTTAAGCAATTGCATTAACGGCACAGCTTTATAAACTGTCTCTCCTTTAATGCATTCATTTCTATGAAACTAGTATTAGTAAAAGAAAAAGGCTATACCATGCAAGTATTTTATAAAAGATAGTTTGTACTAGTATTGTGTATAAGATTTCATATTACAGTACTTTTACCTATACAAAATTATTAATTGATACAGTCAACCTTTGCTCACAAATGAAAAACACTCAGTAGAACCTATTTTGGCCTATTCTGCTGAAACGGAATGAGGATGCACAAGCAAGCACTGTCATTTTTAATGTAAATCCTTGGCAAAAGTCAACGTATTATTAAATTAATACACTTCTATGTGACACTTCACAGGCCCCTTATGATGTGACAAAGACCCTTATGATGTGACAAAGAACATCATATTTCATAGAAGATCTAGTCTGTAAGTACCAAATTCTAAAGCCTATGTAATCCGATCAAAGCACAGATTCTTCTTTATGTATTTATTGTCAAAAAGCAACAGGCAAGTAACATTTTCACTAATACCCTGCAAACACCTTCAGAATTTCTGCATACATTATGCTCTCTGCTCCTCATGGACTGTTAATTACTTTGATTAGACCCAGGTGCAATTGCCATTGCTAATTAAATGCTCCACCAGTATCACTGCAAAGACTGTCCTCTCTCTTCTTTGCTTTCTCGCTCTTCTCCCTGCTTAAAACTATACCTCCACGCATCTTCCAATTAAAGTACAAGGGTTTCTGTCACAGCTCTTAGTATTTTTAATTAAACACTTAGGCAAATGATTGAGCTTTACGTAATTCACAGACTTTCTCAACGTTTTCTTGGACAAAGACCCTAAATTCCACCCCAATACTGTTTCACAGACTGAAGCAACTGCACTGGATGTCATCCAAGGTGATTTCCACAAATTTCCACAGAGAAAGTTATTCACACTGAAAAGGGACCCCATAGAATCATAAAATCATAGAAAAGCTTGGGTTGGAAGGGGTCTTAAAGATCATCTAGTCCAACTCTTCTAACAAGGGCAGGGATACTATCCATTACACAAGGTTGCTCAAGGCCACATCCAGCCTGGCTTTGAACATCTCCAAGAACAGGACTTTCACAATTCCTCTGCAAACAAGCAGAACTTGATAACATCTCCTGAGCTTTTCACTCCTTTAGCCTGAAGCCCTCACTCTTGATCTGCCTCTCAATGACTTCAGATCAAAAGGCAAAGAAAAGTTTTCTGTGTCCCACCTTGGAGAGAAGAGATGATGAATGGTTGTCAATATCCTAACAAATTAATCCTTTAGAGTATAAAATAGGCACAAAAAATTGTGTTAGTTGGGTAACATATAAGAGGAATGCAAGCTATTACAAAGCCAATTTACAAAAACGCCCTTTCAAAAGCATAAACCAAATATTTTAAGTACAACAAAATGCAGAGAAAGAGCTACTTCCATGAGGTACATAACAATTCAGCCTGCATGAGCAGATACCTTATCACACTGCCAGACCAAAAAGGTGAATTATGGGATAGATAGAGAAGAAAGGAAGTCACTGAACTAATTGTGACAAGACATGTGATACGTGTAAGATGAAAGGAAAAGCTCTTGCTTCAGATCACACGGCTTGTCATTAAATAGCATTTCTACTGCAGGAATACAGAAGACCTGGGAAGGTACTCATAACCATTAAAAAAAAAAGTGAAACATCTCCTAGCTCTCCTAAATTATGCAGGCTGCAGATCTGTCAGATGTCACTGTCTGAACCCCTTTACACCTACTACTAAACTCCTGCAAACCCATCAGCTGATCTTCCATAGCCAGAGCCCTCAGAGGGCAACTGAATCCATTCAGAATAAAACTGAATACATGTCTTTGAGTAACAGATAATGAGACACATGATAGGAAATGCAAAGCAAACTATTTGTAGCTGCTATATTGAAGTTCACAATGACTTGCAGGAAATACATTCTGAAGCTTGCACATCAACACCTAAAACTAGTCTTACAGTTGAAAAACTATTTGTACTCTAAGTGCATGATCAGTACCACCATCTGTTTGCTAGCATAACAGAAAGTAAACCCATTAAACTATCATCTTAAGAAGTCAATAAATCAAGGCTGCAAGAACATAGAAATTCCTTGAAACTGATGGAGGGTATTTCAGCTGGTAAATTATTTTTTGATAAAAAATACTTTTTATGAAAAGCTATTTCACTATAGTACTGATGCCTTTCTTGCCAAATTTTGTTACAATTACGCATGGATTATTACTAACAAAGCCTTCCACAAAGGCAAAAATACTTATTTTATAAAAATGAAGGAAGAAGCAAACAATAAGTTATTTCATTATGTCTAAGGAACTTCAACTCAATTTCCACAGCACTACTAACCTTTCCATTGGGAATTAGGTTATTTTTGTTTCCTACAGGTTTACTGATACGCACACAATGAGCCAGCCAACCCTGTTGTGTTCATAGAAATGAAAAGTATGTTTCCACCAATTTCTTGCAACTCAGTGAGGAAGAAGCCTGAAGCCTCTGAAGCAGTTCAGTGACTAACATCCCCTGAGCACCAGCCAAGTCACATGAAATCACTGGTAAAGCACAAGGCTTCCTCTACAGGCCTGTTTAATTTTACATTAAAATATTTTAGATTCCAAAAACTGTATTTTCTGAATATTTCAGAAATAAAAATGGTATTTTAGAGCTTAACAAGCCATAAGTCTTTTGTCAAAACTGAACTCTGCTGCAAATGTCTTTTGGATATGTAATTATATTTCCTTACTTGTATTGAGATTCCTCCTGGGGGCTTCATATGGATGTTTACTCTCTGATGGAAGTATGCTACCAGACAGGAGCATAAAATTCCTTCTACAAACAGCTTTTAACCAAGAACAAAGGTGCAAAATAAAACCTGTTTAAGTATTGTGCTGGTTTAAAGGTAAACCGGCAGGAGAAATGGACCCACCATGAGAGAGATTATAAGTCAGAGTTACAATTTAATGAAAGGTATTACAATAAATACACTGACACAAAGAGAAAAAACTGCTTTCAACTCACCAAAAACCAGCAGTATAACCCAGTGTCCTGGGGCACAAGCCCAAAGGGGTTTGTTAGCCCTTGTGCTGAGACCCGCGTGGTTGCCCCGAGTCCAAAGCAAAAGGAAGTGAAGAACCTGTTGGTGCAGATGATGGCTGCAAGAGCGGTGGTTTCCTCCTGTCGAGGTCCTGCTGCTCCTCTGGATCTGATGAGTAGCCCCTGAGGTCTTCTTAATCCCACTTATGTACCTTCAGGGAGCACCCAGTCCCTCCCCCAGGGCGGGGACTCACACAATGGGTGATTAACTCTGAGTCATGGGGTATTGTTGAACCATTGATGGCCCATTAGCAGCCAGGCCCCCTCAGGCTGGGTGTGAAGGTGCTAACGACTCCCTGGGCAGCTGCTGCAAATGGTCCATTGCTCTTGGGAAGTGAATAGAGCGGGGTAGAATACATAGCTTTGATCACCCCCACACAGTGATAACTGGTCCCACCTGCTGAACTAGGACAAGTATGCAAACTAGAGGATTTCCAAATGCTCAAAGCACCTCTTAAGCATTAAACTGCAAAAACTCAGGACAGATTTAAAACACATTGCTCAAGTCTGTAGGGGAGTCCACGCTCTTTCATCTGTCTGTCCTCCCACACCAGCACACATGACCCTCCGACTGATGGAGCTCTGCTTGCCTTTTCATCAAAACCCAGCAACACAGATATCCAAGGTGTTTAGCATTGTCACTTCTACTCAACTAAAGATGAGGAAGACCTCATTTGAGAAAGCTAAGGCACCTGTGCAGTAGCCAACAAAAACAAAGGAAAAACTTCTGTATACCATAACCCAAGTTTGCTAAGAATATTATTCAAGTAAAAAAGTAAAATATCTGAATGACAGTTGCCTACAATCAAGACTTGATGGATATCCACAGTTTCACTGAAATCCAAATGGTGAAAGGCTATGATGGAGTCCAAAATAAGTAACCAAAAAAAAACCAAAGAATTTTCACAAGACATATCTTCTATAGAATAAAAAAGTATCCCTGAGGGGAAAAAGTTTGAACACATACTGAATTAATCTGGTTTTGTCACAGTTGTTAAAAACATAAAAGTTGTACATTGTTCACCAGTGAAAGACTAAATGTTCTATTTTGATAGGAAGTTGGATATATTACAAAGAACAGGTATAGAGAATACTGCCAGCAGAGCTGTTTAAAGAACAGAATTTCTGCTTTAATCAGAACTAAAACAGAACAACAGCGCATACCTATGGTTGCTGTTCAGAATTTAAAATATATAACTTTCTCATGCAAATACTTTGTCTTTCAAGCTCTTTTTTTTTCTTATTTCCCCCAAATCTTTTAGTATGCCTCTTAATGTCTTCTCATGTCTTTTAAAGTCCTTCAATTTTTAATAAATTGATACTTGGAGCTCAATCTCAAGGAGTTTCTGGCTCAGGAAAAGTGTCTAGTCTTCTGCTTCCCTATCAGTTATAAAAGATTTATGAGGTCCTGCCCCGGAAATCCTGTTGATTCACAAGCCTAAGAGCATAGGATCTAGAGCTGTGGCAAGAGAGACAATTTTTCAGGTTGCCAGATATGGGTCCAGGTAGCTAGACTTTCACACTACCTCTGTGCTAGTAAATTACAAACCGTGTAGCAACACTTTTTGGTAGCGAGGCGAACTGGCATAGAACAGCCCCCACAATACTGTTCTTCTCTCCTGCTGCCCAAACCATGGTTACCATGCCTGCACAGAGCAGAAGTTAGCTTGGCTGCAAACAGAGCTGTACCTAGGAACTGACTGGGAGAGAGTAACTAGCACAAGCTAAAGCTATTGTGTTTGTCAATATTTTAGCAATTTAACTGTAGTCAATTGAGTTTCTCTAATCTCTAATTTGCTAGTACAGATGAAACAAAGGAATCTAAGCTGGAGTTCCTGTACCACTGGATTCCCTACCCCTCTGCACTCCAGGAAGAAACTTCAACAACTTTTGCTTCACCATTCTAACCATGTAAGTTCCTCTGTGTGGCTTTTCTAAAACTTTTTGCGTCTTTGTTCCTAAATCACAGAACCACAGTAGAGTTCAGGCTAGAAGTGACCATTGAAAATCATCAAAGCACAGACAAATAGAGTAGGTTGTTTGCCACCATGCCCACTCCTCTTTTGAGTATCTCCAAGAATGGATCCACTCTGGGCAACTCATGCCACTGTTCAACCACTCTCATGCTGAAAATTCAGCCTCAGGTTCATCTATGTGGCCCTTTGCTTCACCCCAGTATGTTCCAGTACTCCAGTCCAGGTGTCCCACCAGGGCTGAGCAGAGGGAATAGATCACCTCCTTTGACTTTTTGGTAACTCCCTTCCTACTGCAGTACGGGAGGCTGATGGCTGACAGATTGTTCTTTCCCGGGGGCAAAACTAGACATTACCTTTTGCGGATCTTCATGAGGTTCCCATCAGCCCACTTCTCCAGCCTGTCGAGGTCCATATGGGTGGCAGCACAGCCCCCTGGTTTATTGTCCACTCTTCACAGTTTTCAGTCATCTGCAAATTTGCTCACTCTGTCCTTCCACCCTGGTCCTTAATGAGGGCATCAATTTATACTGGAGCCAGCACCAAGTCTTGGGGTATACCCCTAAACACTGGATACCAGCAGGGCTTTGTACCACTGATCACAACTCTCTGAGACTGGAAGTTCAGCCAGTTTTCAGTCCATTTCAGTGTCCACTGATCTAGACCACACTTTGTCATTTTCTCTATGATGACGTTATGGGAAATTGTCAAAAGCCATACTAAAGTTGAGATAAACATGCATACATGGCCACAAACTTGGATTAGAAATCTCTATATAAAACTAATTCTCCTTACAGACTGAAAATCACTAACATTGAAATACTTTACATTAAGATTTCCAAACTAATCAATTTTTTTTTTCTTTTTTAAATTTTTTTAAGGGGCTAATTTTTCCAAAAAAGCAGGAACGGTAATGTTTTTCTTTTTTTACCCTATTTGTCTGGCATACTCTTATGGGAATAGTAGACAGATTCCTCTTTCTTACTAACTTAAAGTTAAGAATGAATCAATAATTCCTCTCTGTCTAATCCCCCTTTCATCATCCATTGCAATTTTTTGAAAACCCCAAATAATCCAGAATTTCATTTGAAGGAAAAAATGATTCATTCTCAGTTTCCATCTGCTTAGACAAATGTTCATAGTTTGATTTCATGTGCATGATAATGACACAATGAATTTAGGAGCTATCAGTCTATACAATTTACTCATATTAACAACATAAAATGGCAGAGATTGCAATAATAATGGCAAGGTTTTCAGAGACAGTTGTAGGTACCTTCCGTCCTATTCAAAACTCCTGGACTTTCTGAAATGTTGCCACCTTTGTTCTCTGACACCAGGATAAAAACAGAAAATATGGTTCAAAACCCTATTTTTCTACTAGTGGTTTAAATGAGAAAGAAAAGGACACATACTTGTAATATTTGAATTCAAATTTTGTGATGGTTATTAGTTTCTTGTCACTACTATTATTTACTTTAATGGTAAATTTCCTGCTACTGAGAATTCTCATATACAAATCATGTAGCTTTTTTCTCCCCAAAACCCAAAATTGCCAAGTAAGGTAAATGAGGAAAGCACATCTGCAAATGCTTTTAATCAAAGTTAAACCAGTAGTAGGATGAAGGAAAAATCTTTCCAATGGCCAGCACTGCAGCTGGTCAGGGAAGCAAAACTCACTGTCTCAGTGCATTTCTTTACTTGTTCCTTTCTATTGTTTTGACCTCTTCTCAAATCTCTACCCTTAAAATTCTTCCTATTTCTTCTTGGCTGAAAAATGTTGGGAAGGAAGCAACAAATGAACAAGGAGTCTGACATGCCAGAAAAGGGTTCTGTTTCCAGCAATAATTCTTGCACAAAGGGCCAGCAGTGCTCAGTTCTCCCTATGTGGTGCTGCATACAATGATAGCCTTGCATATGTCCCACCATAGGTTACTCCACCACCAGCCTGACAACAGTTGGAGGCTGAGAGAGACATACCACAGTGACATACTGATAGCTGCTAGAGAGGCTCAACCATCTGGCTCCTGCTACTGGCATGACAATGCAAGCTGTAGTTTAAAACACCCCTGTTATGTTAGACAGCCTTAACCCTCTCTCTCCTCGTGCCCTGAGTGGGCAACACAGCTTCCCTTTACACAGGAGGATGCCTGGGGCTGTATTAACAGGAACACAGCTAGCAGACTGAGAGAAGCAGCTATCCCACTCTGTCTAGCTTTCATTAGACCACATCTACAATCCTGCATCCAGCACTGGGCTTGCAATACCAGAAAGATCAATAAACCAGAGTGAGATCGATGAGAGCTAACAAGATGATCAGGTGGCTGGAGCACTTGCCATGTGAGAACAGGCTAAGGGAGCAGGGCATGTTCAGCCTAGAGAAGAGATCGTTTTGAAGCAACCTAACAGCAGCCTTCCAGCTCCTGCAAGGAGTTGGAAAAGAAAGAGAAATTCTGCAAGGAGTATCAAGTACAGGGAGCCATGCTTTTCACAGTGGGAACACAATAGAAAATGAGCATAAATTGAAAAAGAGGAATTCAGGCTGAATATAAGAAGAAACTCTTTCACCATTCGGACAGTCAACTAGTGCAAAAGATTACCTAAAGAAATGACACAAGTTTCATCATTGGTTGTTTTCAAGACTTGAGTGGTCACAGCTGACTCTTCTTTGAGCAGGACGTCCTGAGGTACCTTCAGTCTGAATTATCATATGATCCTAAGACTGCTTCCATTTGTATTTCTGAGGCTCTGTACAGATATTTTTTAACTGGGGTGGCTCTGCCATTGAGGATAATGAGGTCCATGCCCAGCAGAACTTTAGATCCTTGGTAAAATCTGAGTCTTATTTCCCTCTTGAACTAAGTGAAGACAGTGCACCTGCTAGCACTGTACCTCAGCACACTAGAAAAGGAAATCTGTGTCAGAATAGGCAATGTACTGTGCCAGTGTAGTAGCACTCAGCGGGGTTTTCCCTGTTTCATTAAAATCAAAGATGGACATGCAACAACCAGGCTGAGCACAAGGAACTGGGTGCAGAAGTTAGGAGATGCCAACACCTCAGCAGTCTTGTCATGATGAAAGCAGTGAGAATTTATGCAGGTATGTACTTATACATGAAGCACATGTGTAGGCATGTGCTTCAAACCTCATGGGTAAAGTGAAGTTGAAGAAAATGTATTTTCTGTAATGAAAAACAAGTTCAGCAAACATGCTACAGAGTACTCCTAAATCATGAGCCAGTTCAGCAGTCCTCAGCAGGAATCTTGTCAGTGCACAGAAATGGGCCAGTAAAATCCTGGGCTGAGCACAAATCAGGGCACACAGGAAAAATTTACAAGGTCCTTTACCAAGTAACAGCTAATTTTTCTGTTTTCCCAGGTTATAGTAACTAAATATTCCCACATCACTATAACCTACCTCATCATTGTTCATAGCACATTCCTTTCTACAGTGCTGCTGTGTTAAACATGTTCACACAACCTACTACAAAATACTCCACTGAGATCCCCATCAGTCCAAAAGCACTCAGGCCGCAACTGCCTTTGAAGGAAGCAAAGGTGACCTGGGCAAAGCAGTGGCTGGTCCTGATGCACATGATCAGCAGGGGCCGTCAGTGGAACAGGAAGACAGTGACCAGCTGGGTCAGCAGATCCAAGTGGACCATCTGCTGTGCGCAACTACAACATGGTTCCAAGTAGCTCTGAGAAACACTTCACTGGGAACATAGTATGGCTTCACACAGCTTTCTATCCTGCTAGCAGTTGACCTTGGTTTAAGTCAGGGAAAGCCTCTTAAGACTTTTCGCTGCAGTCCCCGTTGTAAATTACAGCACAAAGAAAATCCTCATAGAACCAGAGTCAAACAGCCTAAAACATCAGATATTCTCACAGTGCCTTATCTATTCTCTGTGACACACACCCAAGGTGCCAGCAAAGGGCAAAGTACTAGAAAATAAGCAATAATTCAAAGACTAAAAGGTGACCAGTTATAACAACTAGTTGTTTAATTGAAATAATTCTTTAATTATAATCTGCTTTGAAAGTGGATCACAGGCCTCTTAAAATTAAGAGGAAATTTTCATAACTTTTATTTATTGATCTCTGCTGAGATAGAAAAAAAGTGATGCAGCAGAAATTAAAAGAAAACACCATTTAAAATGTAAAACTTGTATATGCAGCCAGAACAGCAAATGCAAAATTATCTCCTGTCTTTGGTCAATGTTGTAACTTTAAGTTCCACCAATTACTTTCTTATTTATTTTTCCAGTGAGTCTGAGAGCATGGACCCAGTTAACGGAGGCAACTCAGAGATGCACACTCTTGCCAAATGTGACCTAATCCCTATTAGTCTTAGGTACAGGTTTTGAGTTAAAGCAGCTTTGTGTTCTCCATTT
This sequence comes from Sclerurus mexicanus, assembly GCA_013396755.1. Taxonomy (NCBI): domain Eukaryota; kingdom Metazoa; phylum Chordata; class Aves; order Passeriformes; family Furnariidae; genus Sclerurus; species Sclerurus mexicanus. The sequence goes on from VWZF01002437.1 coordinate 2,047,784, forward strand.
CCTTTCATTTGAGTAGATCAGTTCAATTTGAGCTTTGTCTGTTTTAAGAAAGATAGATTTCACTTAGATTAGAAAGCCAACTTTTCACTGAGAGGCAGAACCATCTGAAGCGAGAGCATGTAAGGAAATATTGATAGGGAAAAGGCTGGTACTATGATAAAGTACTCAGTTTTCTCAGAAAAAAAAAAAGAAGAGGGAGAGACTGAGGAAAAGGAGGGTCTCAAAAATATTTCATAACTGGGAAGAAGAAGAAAGCAGCTGGAGAATAGGGTATTTTCTTTCCTGCCAATATGCTATTAACTGACAGTGACAGAAATAGAGGGAAAATGGGTCAACAATGCTAGATGAACAAAAACTCCACATTGCTATCTCTGTGCAGAAGAAAAGAGGACAGGATGGTCTTTTAGAAACACATAACATGAAATGCAATCAAAGTACAAGCAAGTCTCTTATGCTTTCTATTGTACAATCTGCCCTGAAATGTCAAGAAATCTGAACATTACTATCTATCTCTGTCACTGAGAAAGAGAATATACTTAAGATCAATGGCAGCCACTCCCTGATTTATGAATCTCATATTCCTCCTAATTCTTATAAACATCATGAACCCATATGGTGTCCAAGTGTTACATTTTGTGTTTGATTTAGCTGAAAGATATTTAAAACAAATAAAACCAGACCCAAGATGTTTCTAAGCAATTGAAAAGTTCCCCACTGACTCTTAGCTGAGCCTCAGAAATGTAGAGTGCCCTTTATAATTCAAGTGCATTAAATCAGATCTAAAGAACTTCCCGTTTGTAAGATAACATAGAAACAAGAGGCTTTTTATTAAAAGAGTATTAAAAAAAAATCATGTGTAGAATTGCAAACCTGCCCTATCCGCACCTTTTTAGTGGCATATACACTAAGGAAGGTGACTGTTCACTGCTCTGTAAAGGCTTCATTACCATTTTTAATCCTTTTTTTTTTTAACCACAGCTCACAGCTCTGAGTAAAGAGCCTGACATCTGCAGGTGAACCCTGCAAAAGCCAGCGGCAGTGAAAGGCAACTTTATCAGCAGCACACAGTGTCACCATAGAAATCTGTAAACAAAAAGGTGGGTAAGAAAATTAAGAAAGCAAGGACAGTCAGGCCAAGAAAATAAAATACAGACACACACAGAGTTTCATAAATATGAAGAGAAAAAGAAAAAAAAAAAAAGTAGGTTAGTGAGAGGGAAAAAGAATACAGATTAAATAAAAAAGTGACATTTTATTGCAGTTTGGGGAAAGTGACTCAGCATTCGGTGGGCCTACCATCCAGAGCCTGCAAAATTTTTAAAATCCCTTGAGATATCAGCTAGGTTAGAAATCACAACTACAGCAACTGCATAGCAGGGTAAATTACTCCCTCACGACTACATCAGAAAGATTTGCAGGGAAGGAAACACGGAGGAGGGCACGAGCATCATCTTTAACAAACAGCAGCACTGAAGCAGTAGCTAGAAGAAAGCGTGTTGTTGTCAGCTCAACTGTAGGCTGAACATGAAAAGAAAAGAGAGAAAACTGTAATAAGAAAAATTGTCACAAGCTGATCTTCAGACAATAATACAGTGAGAGTCAGAATATCAAATATGGTTATGGACTAGTCATTGACTGAACAGCAGCTACATACAAAGACAGTAAATTAATAGCCAGTGGGGTTTGTTGTTTGTTTGGTGGGGGTGTTGGGGTTTTTTGTTTCTTTGTTTGTTTTTTTTATACTTTTAGACTATTACTTTGATAATAATATATTATACTCTCTAAAGGGTGTGAGGGCAATTGCAAATACAGCGATTTTCTGCCCCCACAGTGAACAATAACAGTTTGTTGCTGAGATGCAGCTTGGGCTCTCTCCTCTCCAGAGAAGGCATCTCATAATGGATCTACTGCCTGTAATGGGTATAGTTTACTGCCCAGACATCACTATATGGAATAAATCACTAGCACTTTTTAAGGTCAATGAAAAGAATCAACTTACATTGCTATAGCCTACAGTCAACAGCTACGTAAAGTTTTGCTGACAGATCCCCATTGCTGACATCTAAACCAATCACCAGTAGCTGTGTGTTTCAATAAGGACCACTTTAAAGCATATGCATTGCTTATGCTTTCTTCAGTGAAAGCTTAATGGGCTTTGCTGATGGGACCTGTAATAAATCAATCCACCCAAGGGACTATCCACAGCCTCCAGTCAAGAAGAGTGTCTTGGCTGGCCTGGAAGTTGGCATGCTGCCTACTGCTATGTGAATCACAGCAAAACTACCAATGGGGCATAAACTAAAATAAGCAAACCTGAACAAATTACACAAACACCTCTGTAAAAATGTACAGCTCTCTCAGTGTTAGTAAAATGCCACCAATGCATGTTTTGGAGACTGTTCCAGTCTGCAATATAACCTCAAGAATGTGACTATGCTCCACCCAAAAACATTGCATGGATTTCATAAACTCCTTATCAAATTTGATGAATGCATAAAAGCATACAAGTGCTGAGAAAACTAAAGTTAACACAGAAGTCTCTCTCATCCAGAGATGTTTCTCATCTCCAAAGTGCACAGCTATGTGAGAATTCTTTTTTTATGTTTTGTTTCTTTCTTTGTGATCTCTAGGCAGAAATCTGATGCTGAGTCAAGTTTCAGCTGAACAATTTTCTGGCAACACTTTTATATGGGCTATATATCCATCTTCCAAAAGTTTCCAAGGCCCAAGTGCATCTCCTGACCAGTAACATGAACATCACAGTAAGCTGTGTCAGTGGACTAAAACAGGAATGCATAGGTGAGTTGTAACGTGACACAAATCAGGCTTTCCTCCAAAAGAGAACTAACAGACTGCAATCAGTTTGTCACAGTCAGGATGGAATTTACAACAGCAATCTCATTTCAGTAACCACCAAGGCTGTCCCTACACATCAATGGAGAAAGACAGACACCTCTAAATGGTGACCCATCACATTCTCTTAGAATTAAGATACTCTATATAAAAAAACAGATTCAGCAACGACCTTTGCAAACAGCCCACACAAGCCAAGGTTAAGTAAAGCCATAACCCATCACCACTCCCTCCATGGGACTTTTTGGATACCACTCAGCTTTTTGAGAACTTCCCAGCAGATAGCACTACTTAGTGAGAATCCTATTTAACATCACAAAACTGCAAAGTACTATCCAGTTTCCCCTTCCACTGTCATCAGGTCATAATTTATCCTACCCAATCTCTCTGCGCATATGTTTTCCCTCTTTGAAGCCTGGACCTGAGAGCACTGAAGATGCTGAAAGATACTATGAGTTCTTGGAAAATTATTTGTGGACCAAAACAAACCTTTAGTTAATGAGATAACCTTCATATCCATTGAGAGCAGAGTAAATAACTGTACTGCTAAAAAGAAACCTGAAACTACTCCCACTCCGATTTTTGCTACCTAGTCGGAGACATGGAGAATTATAGTTGAGAAAGTGTAGACCAAACATCCTTTACGCATTTCCACATGCATATAGATTATTGGACTACAGCAAAATGGAGGAGTTCCCTCCAACCTCAGCCTACTCAGGAATCCTCTATTCCTAGGCACTAATGATATTTATATTTCACATGCAAAAAATATAGTAAATACTAAAAAATATTTATGTCTCCAGTTCTCTTAGTAATTTTTGTTCAAGTGTGACTGAACTTTGGAGCATTGCCGTTAAATGGAAATACCAAAAAAATATATTAGGAAGTGAAATTTTTCTTTTTATAGCTGTTGACAGTCTAGCTGCAGAACTATTACACACAAAGTAAGTGGAAATATTACCATTATTAGGAGCAGTGGTATTTTAAAATTGACTAAACTTGATTATATAAAATGCTACTGTGTTCTATAAACTTCTCACAAAAAAGATACCTCAAATCAAGAAGGCCCAAAAAGGCAGTAAATTGAGCACATCTTCCTAGAAACGACTGTTAGGTAACTAGAGAAAGGCACTGGATTTCAACTCATGGGCTTTAGTGCAACAAATACTTCGGAGTTCATGTGTAAATAATACAAATACTTGCAAGGTAGTATAAAACTGAGATTTGTCAGATCAGATTTCTACATCAAGGAGAAAAAACAAAGTACTTGCTGCAACAAACTATTCCTGACCTTCACCAAAAACGGGAATGAGTTCAGGTCAATGGTAATCTGGCACAAGTGGCCCTGGGAAGCCCAATGGTTACTGAACCTGAATGAGATAGTAATGAATCCTGACACTCCCTCCTAAGCAATAATCATTGGATCTTATCACCTATGCTTGCTTTAACAAAAAATGCTGCCACACATTTTGATTGTAAACTGAACCTAAAGAACATAATACAGCCTAATCTGGAAAAATCTATGCCACTTTCTAAACATGGGAAAGTGACTGTCTCCATCAGCAAAAAAGCATCAAAGGCCTACTGTAGGTGTAACAGTGTGTTTCCTTTCTTCTATGAGAGAATTCAGGTTTAAGATCATAAAAATTAAAAAATTCTATATACAGATGTTTTTAATAAATCAAAAGACTAATCAAGACTATTTTATCTTTTGTCACATCTGACAAAATTTTTCCAAGTATTTATTTTTTTTATACTAAATTTAAGTGCTTCCAAACAATTCTTAAAAAATAAAATAAAATTTAAAAACTGCAAAGAAACTTTTCAGGACAATGATTGCTTCCTATACAAAGAATTATGGAGGCTTTATCATGCATTTCATATGGTATCTTACATCTTTCTGAACCACTTCAGTGAATTTCAATTTGTTTTTTTCTGATAAACCCTTTTCCTGTTGACTGCAAGTCTGGTAAAAATAGGAACAGGGACAATCAAATTAGGATAATTTCTCTTCCATTCCTAGAGTCAGATCACAAAGAATTGAATCAATTTTTTTATTATATTACTCTTAGTCCAATATGCAGAATAGCCATGAAGTCTCAGCTCCTGGGGTATTGAAAAGTCCTATGTATTGCTCTGAAAGACTGCATCATGTCTGATATTTAAAACTAATTGAAGTTCATCTACATGTAGGTTCATAGTACCTACACAAACATCACAAGCTTTATAATAAAGCTTTCACACCAGCAAAATTTCTGGTTTAGCATCAGGTTGTTTGATGGTCACTACCATTTGAATTCCATTTTTATGGCTGAAGTCTATAACATTTTTAACTGGTTTCTCCAGTTGGAAATGTGTGACTATATCTACAGGATTCCTCTAGCTCCTGCTATTTTTTACACTCTCTGTGAAGCTGTCCATTATGTTCTAGCTGGGAAAGCAGTTTTGGGACTATTTTTCTAATGTGTTTGTAACAAGATCTAATGAGAGTGCAGCCTAGAATGGGATGACATTTTCCTAAAAACTTTGGATCATAAATGACCAGCAATCAAATCATCCTTGATTCTGTCATTTTGCAGTCACCTCGAGTTTGTGACATCTGATTTTGCTACTTGCAATAGATTGCAATAGTTAAAAATATCAACCAAACTGAAGTACACTAAAGTGGGCTTGAAAAATGAGACCAACTCCTGAAAATAATTCCATTCTCATTAAGCCATGAAAATGATTTAGGGGGCTTTGCCTACCTTTTTTTTTTTTTTTTT
>VWZF01002437.1:2053423-2092519 GCA_013396755.1 Sclerurus mexicanus
TTTTTTTTTGCATGCTGGTTTTACATGTGATTTAAACTCCTAAAGCAAACTTGAAAGACGGGAGGGAAAATACTGTTCTGCTATTAAAAGTAAAGTAGGAGCACAAATTTTAAAAAAAGAGGAAAATACAAGCTCTTCTGCTCAATAATAACAGTATTTGACATATGTTTCATACTCTGACATCAGACTAGCCCAGTGCTTTGGAAAGGGAAGAAGCTGACAGCAGAAAAGGAAAAGCTGGTGTAAAATCTGCACCTGCAAATCAGTATCTGAACCTGGGCTGACAAAGAGTGGCTGTTTTAAGTGTTCAAGTGAGAAACCAGTTAAGGTGATTGCTGCTGGGTGCACATGTGGCCTCCCAGGGAGTCAGCAAAGGAAGACTTCTCAAAGCAGGGCGGAGCAGGATGCTCAGCTAGCATAATTCATCACGGAAACAGGCTCAGTTTCTCAATCACAAATTTCTTACCAATATCTCTAGAATCCAGTCTTCCTCCTCCCTAAGCACTGTCTTCATTCTCTTATTTCCCTTACCATATATTATGAATTAGTTTTTGAATGATCTGAAGCAAGAAGGAAAAAAAGTACACAAGCAAGAAAAGGAAGGAAGGGAAAAAACCAAACAAATGGTTAAATTTCTTCTTTCATCTCAGGTTGTCTGCAATGCAGTAAAATATATAATAGATGTGTGAAAATTTAAGACCTGGAAGGGAGAGAGATCATTAAAAATACTGTCTAGACAGTATTTTTAATTCTTAGCAAAGCACAGTTTCTTTTCAAAAGGATTATAGCTCAAATCTGACTTTGATAAGCACTGACTTTGCTTAGATACGAAAATACAGCATCCTGAAACACGGGCTTTGAAGAAAGCTCACGACATCACCTGGTTCATCTCTTGCTTCAGAACCGCAACACAACCACCCTGTTTCTAGGTGGGTGACAGGCCAGAATGACTGGGCATCTTGAGCTTCAGCTCCAGGAAAGGTCTGGTGGGACTGGGGAGATGGCCCAGCCATGGGACCTGACAATCACCTGTGTCAGAGCAGGCTGCTCTCTGTGACAAAGATGTTCACTTCAATACAGGTGTGCTTGGTGTTGTGAGAGTTTAAAACCAATGGGAGATTAAGGCAGAAAATGCAGGAGGGATTACTCTTTTATTCAATTGCACTGAAATTCTGCTGCACGGGAGGTTTTCTGTGATTCTGAAGCCAGTATTCTGAGATTAAATACTGCTGTCGTGCTCTAAAATGCTCATTTCCCACCAGATGAAAGACTTTGTGCTAGACATATGATGCTCTCAATCATGACTACCTCTAAACTCAAGGATTCCGAAAGCAAAATTTGGTCACAAGAATTGTCAATACAAAAACTGCCTCAAACAGCAACAATATACTGCAATACAACGTACAGCTCTATAATGCAATGTGTAAGAAATGCAGCACTAAATCCTGGCATTAGTTTAACTCTTCCAAGCACTTCACGATAATGTTTAAACTTATTTCACTGCTCTGCTATTCAAAGTGCTAGATAAGCATTACGTTAGCACTTGTGGAGAAGATTATCTATTAAATACAACATGAAAGGAATTAGAAACAATTTAGTGGCTTCCTTTCAGAACTGCTATACCAGTCCCTTAGAAGAGCAAAAGGTAGAAATTACATAGCTCCAGAGTGTTTTATGTGTTGAACTGAGCACCAGCTTACTTGTTCGCTGAGTTTCTTCCTGAGTTCCACCAAAGAACAAACACAGCAGCACTGCCCCACCCGTGTGGGACCCCCTCTTTGGATCACACCTTTCCTGACATAGCAGTCAAGAAAGTCTGACATACTTGTGCTGGTCCTCCACAGGACCATTGGCCTAAACAAAACCGAAGTAGTTTCTCCGATGGAAACTGCTTTCTTCTGTGTCCATTTTACAATGACCTTCCATGAATATGTGAATATGAATCCAGTGGGGTCTTTTATTATCATTAGTTTAAAAAAAAAATTACTATTACCATTTTAAACTGCTCAGAATTTAACACAGAATCTAGATATATGCAAAATTTAAAAAATTTCAATTAAAAATTCAGTATTCTCATTTGACAGATCTGTGCCTATTTCCATTCTCAGTCATTTTAGTGAGTCTCATGGATATCAGACTTCCTGCTTCACAAAAAAAAAAAAAAAAAAAAAAAAAAAAAAAAAAAAAAACAAAAAAACTTTTATTCAGGATTTTATTCACTTCAAGTACTGTTATCTAGGTTTAACATATAGGAAACAACAGTGCCTGGGGAGCTGACAGGAACCTGGCCTTAGGAGTTCAGTTCTTAAAGTTCACTGTAGTGTAATGTATCAAGGACCAATTCTGATAGTGGGGCTAGGGTGGCATCAAAAACCAATTTGTGCTTTCAGGTTTTTAGGATTGAAGTTTCCTGTATCCAGAACAGCTGTACTCTGGGAATTTATATTAAACAAAATCATCTCCAAGATTACTGCTGTTCCAAAAGGTCCAAGCATTACTGGGGTTTCTCATACCAATCATGTGACCTCATGACACATTTGTAGGAGTCTTTTGCCCTTGCAGGAAGAATTGTGGTTTCATTGAGTGTCTAAAATCTGTAGCACAACAGGGCAGTTGTGTGGCACATGGGAACTCCCTTACTCCACAAAAAAATATTTCATCATTATGAAACCTACCACCCAAGAGGCTTTCATTGGACCTGTTCTTTTAAAACACATATCAATCTCCCAGATAGTGTTTTAAACAGTTTCTACATTAAAATACTTTGACACTAGTCTAACCTTTAAAAACCTAAAGAGCTTCGTGTTGCTCATACAATGCATGTTTATCAACACTTTTCACAGAGACTTCTAAAGCTTTGTGAGGGGAGTAGGAGATTTGGTACTTATTTCCAGCCATTATTAAACCAGTGCTGGTCCTTTCTCAAATTTAATTGTGATGCTAACGTTACATCCTTTTTGTAAAGTAACAAAAATTAACTTTCACTACTTAAGAAAACCTGAGATACCAAAAGAAAAGTCTGTACATCTTTATCCTATTTTGGAACTGCTTTAAGTTACGCATTATCAGTATTATTCTATCTATAGTTGCTTTATAATACAAATTAACTTCACTTTTTCTTAAGTTTGATTCACGAAATTAGATAAGTCAATGCAGTGCATACCAGAATAATCTATTTTAATTGAGAATTTTGTGCTACCTTAACTAAATAATAACAAAACCTAATAAAAGTAATTCAATATTGGAAAGTTAATAGAGGGTACTGTAGTTCAGAGATAGCTACCAACTCCATCACCACTAACTCTCCTACAAAACATAAGAAGAGAAAAATAATTTAGTATTCTTACTAAATACGAATTACACATTGTACAGTAGCTGAAGCTTCAAACTTCCAAGAGCAGCCAACAGGTCAAATGATTTGATGTTTTATCCAACAAGACACTACCTCATATTTAGATAAGAAATGCGGCACTTCTTCAAAGTTTCTTCCCCTCATTCTGCAGTTAAAATGGTTTTCCTCTAAGCATCCATCAGATTTCAATCACTACTTTTATTTTTCATTAAAAAAAATTCACATTGCAAGCATATGAGAAGAATATGTCAAAGGGCAAACACCTTCCATTCCATCATACCCTTCCCTGGAAAGTGCTACTCTGTTAGGATGATCAGCCCTAATAAACCCAGAAGAGTGCTGTAGCAATGACTAAAAAGAAATATGTATTTGTACTATATGTTTTGCATTCACTACAAACTTCTTCACAAATAGTTTATTCAACTATCAATCCACTGATAATCTCAATGCAGCTATCCTTGTTAGATTATCTCTTTAGTCACGCATTCACTTATCTTGCACTTACTGGCCATAACAGCTTCCCATAATGCACTCAGTGTGCAGAGGGATCCTCTTGCTACAGAGGCAACAGAAAGTTGTGAGCATTGCAATGAAACGCAGTACCTAGACCTAAATTTAGAGAAGTCAAGCAAAGCTTCACCATCTCACTTGTTTGTAATACATCACGTTCTTACTGAAACAAAACCTCGTCAGTAATTAAGCCTCTCTGATTTGGCCACCTCACAGTCTTAACCACGCTTTTATGAACAGCCCTGCCTCACTCCAGAACTTAAAAGCCAAAACCAAAGCTAATGATTAACATGCTGACTAAATGAATGCTTAACACCACCAAGTTACAGCGTGCTGCAATGTTTTTTTCTTTTCTCTCAACAACTGTATCAAGAATATTTATTCTTCAGTTGAATAACATTCACTAAGCACTTCATCAAACAAAGCCAACAACATTACAGTCCATTAATTTTTCACTTTGGTCTAAAGCCAGAACCAGTTAAAATACCTCACTATCTTTCATCCTGCAAGTAATCACATTAATATGTGTCTCCCTTCCCCCAACCCAAACAGTACCACATTCATACTTTGCATTGCTCCTTGGTAATATCTGTTACAAAAGACACACCAGCACTCTCACCAAGAAGAGAATAAATTAGTCAAAAAAAAAACCTCTCTTGAAATCTCAGAAACGAGGTCACAGCATCTCATATGATAGTCTGAATTTTACCAAGGCCTTCATCTGCAATTAAGGAAAAGAACACACAGATATTTCAGAAGACACCTTTGAGATTAAGTTTTTTAGTGTAAAAGAAACCAAAAGAAAATAAGTTTTATAGAAAAGCAACAGTGAAATGTGACCAAAAACAAGTACACAACAGCTGACATTTGGGGTTCTGTAGACACAACTTTGGAAGATAATAATGCATGCAGATACCCTGATATCTCAGAGGCAGTGAATTCAAACCTTTGCTTTATCATATGGTTTTATCTGGGTAAGCTCTAACCCATTCTCTCCCTCTTCTCTTTATGTGCCTGATAAACCATCAGCTTAACTTGACCTTCCTTCAAATGTGGTTGAAACCAAGCAAAAGCTTAGCAGTTGCTGAGAAATGCCCAGACAGACACGTGTGCTCAGCATAACGAGGACAGCAGACTGTCACCACGTTTGTCTGAACCAAGAGATAGCAACAGTACAGCTAAAAAGTCAAAAAAGCATCAAGGCCATCTTACCAAATACTGCATTCTCACAATGTCATGACCATGGTATATATTTGCAGTCCAGATTAATCTAAAAGTTGGTCCTGAAATTAGGTGACCTACTTCCTAAATGACCCTCAAAAGTTTTGCAAAAACAGGAGTCTCCATGTCAATGCCCAACGCTCAATCTTTACTGTCATGACATAAAGTTTTCCTAAAGACTTCTCTGAATGAGGTTTACCGATTTCTTTTTATATTCTCTTTAATTCCTTAAATTCAGGAGCTGTTTTACACATGAAACAAAAAAAATTCATGATTCACATTAAAACCTTGAACAATATAATGTAATGGTGGACTTTTACTCAGACCCTCAGCATCTGTCACAGGCCAGGAAAAGCAGTCTTCTAAAATCCTGCCTGCAAAAGTCACTGCAATTTACAGAAAAGTCCTTTACAGCACCTGGCAGCATTCTGCTTCCTGCACAAACGCATCTGATGGGAAAGTTCCACTAAGTGGGTCTTGTTGGTGGTTTCAGATGATAACCCAAGGAGGAAATGAAAATCATTATATTTACTATGCTTCCAATGCAAGTTAAATAGAAATATAACTGTCTGTTTTAAAGATCTTCCAATACCTACACAGAAAACTAGATTTTAAAAAATCTGATATTATATATAGAAACATTTCCTACACACGTCTGTTTTTGATAGTTTTAGCATAAATCAAACAGATGAAAGAAAATACTGGCAGAATCTGCCAAATAGTCAAAAACTTCTTTTATATTCAAATGGTGGTTTCATCTATACATCCTGCTGGTGGGATATTCTTGATTATATAACAGGCTTAAAAGGAAATTATGGTAAACTGTTCACTTTGGCGCTCAAAAAAACAGATTAAACAAACTACAGCTTTTGATGTTTCTTTTTCATATGACCCAAACATTCTCCCCTTTCATAGCTGCATAATAATTTTTTCCCAGACATCTAATATACTAACTATTCTTTTCCTAGGAGTTGCTCTGGAGGGGAAATAAATTATTTTTGTAGCTCTTTGACAAGACAGTTGATTGTTGTGGCATGTTTACTCCCAACATGAACTCCAAAATGTCATATTGTGCCTCATTCAGCCTTGCTTGCTTAAAACTGTGCCAACATAACAACTTGCGTGCTTTCAGCAAACTGTTGTCTTTCTCATGGCATCACTACATGTGCACAGTCAAAAATATTTTGCTTTTAAGTTGCTGACATGATTCTGTTATGCTTTGATTAATACATGCTTGATTACATGTAATCAAGATGTTACATTAATGTGACAGGAATGACAGATTTAGAGGTCGAGTTCTGTATTTAAGATTACAAATTTTCACAATTGAAAATAAAATTTCTCAGCCCTATGTACAAGATATACTTTTAGTAACAAAATAAAACTTCAAGCCATTTCTCAAAATACACAAATTTATGTATCTAAATTTAAACTAGGGGGGTGGGAAATTGTAAATCTCACTTCTGTAGTGACTTCCTCAATTGCTCTTTGTTCTCTAAGAAGCAAAAAACATCCTCCAGCATCCATGGAAGGCAGTCTTCCCAGAGCACACGCAGAGGCAATCAAGAACAGGGAGACATAAGTTCTCTTCCTGTCTACTTTCTATGATCTCAAACCAAATGACAGTTTTTCACACCAGTCTTTCAGAATACCATTGATTAAAGAACAAGAACAGAGAATTTAAAACTAGTCGCTACAGAAATTAGCCAGACATGACGAGCTTTCCATTAGCTAGGTTTGGAGATATGACCATGTCCTTTAAAGGAAAGCTCAAAAATTACAAACACTTTGCTATTTCTATTTCACTACTAGTGATTTACAAAGAGTTATCATCTGCATCTCACTACACCTCTTGCTACAAAAAGAGAAGGCCTGGCAATGATCACTGCAAACTCACCACAGGAATTTTTAATATCCATAACAAATCCTCAAAGAAAAAGAAATTTGAATTATTTCACTATTGTTGTAAATAAAAGGAATTATATTTCCCTTCTGAACTGTCCATGTAAAATACATAAATAATTAAGTATTTAAGGGGTTTTGGGTCTGCATAGCCAAGATAAGCAGCTGTGACTTTTTCTCAAGGGAAGGGTACTTCCTTCCCAGCAAAATAATCCAGGTCATCTGTCACCATAATGGCATCAACTCCATGCAGCAGTAATTTATTTTTAAAGACTTGCTAACTCAAATGCACTGTACCCTACTTGTAAACTCTAAAAAAAAAAAAAATATAGAATTTTTTTTGTGACCATTATCCTTTTCCCAAGATTCCTGTTCTCTGAAAAGCAGATTATACAACTCTGTCACATCTCTAGTTCTGGTGCTGACCCTCCTATCTAGCGACTACTTCAGTGACATGCTGACAGTTGAGGGTAATATCAAAGAATTCAGCAATTTTGGGATCCTGAAATACTTCAGTAATGACTCAAGACTTTTTCTTTCGTTCTTCTGTTCCTTTTTTCCTATTAGAACCTTTCCCTTCTGCCTCCTCCCTGCTGCTTTGATACTCTCCACAAAAAGCTGTCCCCTAATTGCCCAGCACAGCTGAACATCAGCTGATGGCAGGCTGTTCTACAGCCCCTGCACTCCTGCCCAGCCATGCTCTGGCTCCATCCCTTCCTGCTGGTAGATCTCTGGCACTTAGAAGATAGCAGAGAGGAGCTGCTGCAAAAGCCATGAAAGGCAAATCTGAGGCTCAGCTTCAAGGCACAACTTAATTGCAAGCAGAGTGTCACTGATTTCAAACACAATGTTTTGCTGCTGCTTCCCATATTTCAGCACCTGGACTGTGCAATTCTATTTGCATCTCTGCAAGGAGCAGACAAAAAGACCAACAATTGTCAATTACTTCAATCACACCTCGCTAATTTTATGTGAACATGGTTTGCCCCCTGGCATATACAGACCCAAAACTTCTCCTGTTACTATTTACCTCTTATCTGACCAGCGAGGTTAAGAGATATGGTAGGTGTTAAGCCACTGGTTATCAGCCATGAGTCACTCTGCTTGCACACACGCAAGCAGTAAAGAGCATGAAGTAAGCAGTTAAGAGTATGTCCAGGTCTAGTCACAACCACAGTGCGAAAAAGAAGACGAGAAGAAAGGGACAAGGAGGTGCATTAAAACTATACCGATAATGTCATCCAACTTGAATCGCACACACATCATGATGCAATGCTCAGGAAAGGGCTAAAATTGTCTTACCACCCTTCATGAGCAAAACCATGCCTGGTGGGTTTGCATGAAAAATGACTGACTTATGGTCTTCGACCAGACGTTACCTGTGAGCTGTATTTCATAAAATTCCTAGCAATATCATTTTCTTTTAACATTATTACTGCATAACTCTATGGCATACATATTTGTAATTCAACAAAAATGATCTAATAGCCTATTATTTTGCACTAACTCTGCTCTGCAGTGTAACTATAGCTCTCTACCACACTTATTTTACCTAGTTCCTCTGCAGGGTTAATTACCTTGGGCAGATCTTTGTGCTAACACAGCAGTGCTGCTTTTAGTACTTGAGCAAGCTTGTTTAGGGCCTCTTGAGTGCCTGTCTGCACTGTGCCGCAGGGACATATCATGAGAGCTGCATTCTTACAAGCACCTTGAAGTTGTGCACCAGCTCCCTACATGAGAACTGGATGCCTATATCCATCCTCTAGGCACTTTTAAAAAACCTACTCTCAGCTTTGTTTTACACAAAATAATGATAATAATGATTCTTGCTCCAGTAGGGTGCAAAATCCTTAAACAGCAGATAAGGAATCAAAGTGAGGAAACTCCTGGAAAAGAGCAGCCCTAATATACAGCCACTGAATCCCAGAAGAAAGTATAAATTGGGACCAAATTCTCAAAAATTTCATACAGATCCCTAACTCCATATTAATAATACAGAGTTGATGCTGGAAAGGCTAGAGAAGAAACAGTTAAATCCTGTGTAGGTAAGTGTTCTTCTTGTAATGGGAATCCCTACTCAGCTTCCATGTAGTATAACAGCAGTAAATCTGCAACAGAACATAAAGGAAGCCAGATGCTGGATTCAACAAGTTATGAAACAAATTTAAAAAAAAAAAAAAATCCACAACAATTCAACCTAAAGACAGAACTTTAACTGAGGAAGCACTGAGGAGTGCTGAAAATTAGGAATATATGACAAAAATCTCCTGAGTTCTTGACATATTCGACCTTCTTTCTTCAAGTATCTGTTACTGGCCACTCATACAAATAGGATATGCACTACATGGAGCTCTGGTTGGCCCCATATGGCTGTTTTCAGGATCTTTACCCAACATTTTAGTACAGGCTATCAGGGGAAGAGGAATCTCAGGTTACAACACAGCCCTCTCTTTACCCCTGCAAGACTGTAATCCTCAATTCTTAAAGCAGAGCTTGGTGAAATACAGGAGCCAACAAACAGGGGCTTGGAGGCATTCTTCCCATTTATAAATATATCCATGTGGAAAGGATACACAGTACAAGTAGTCTTTGTAAGGTGACAGACGAACAGAAGAAAATACAGCTTGGACCTACATGCAGTCTTTACTTTACTAAGAGCACTGGTGTGGTTTAATACCTTAGATACACGTTGCTGTTTCAATGTACTCTTCAGTTTCTATAAATTATTCATACAAGTATAATAGATATTTTCACAAACTATTTCTCATGGATGTTTTTAGTCTTGAGTGTAGCTCACTTATCTATAACTCCTTTGGCACACAGCAATTTGAACTCTGTTCAGGTTCCTTTCTGGAAAGAGCGCAAGAGATAATCTTCATTCAGACAGAACAAGGCATAAATCTTTCACTGTTGTGCAAGGCCAAGTAGGGAAACAGTTGTTTTCTTAGTATGAGACAAAGTAATATTGTACACAATACATATAGGGGTAGGGTTTCAGCTGTTTTGAGTTTGGTTGTTTACAATAACAGCAGTAGAACAGTGTCAATTGAGACACACACAACATGCCACCAAGAGTCTCCAGTGGGGGTAGCATAAAGAAGCACCAGCAGTACTTTTTCCCCCCCACCTTACAATTTCAAGTCAACAAATCAAAGCAATTATTTGCAGGTCTAAAGCCAGCTATAATTTGCACCTTTTGCACAATTACATCTCTCCTGAATGATTAAATTTCCTTACTCCCTACAAATAAAGTCTACCACTAGAATTATGCCTTCTAAAGTGTGTGAATGGAGCTCTTGAAGGAACAGCAATTTCAATCAGTGGCTCAGCTTCTTTTAACTATCAAAATTCAACTCTCTTTTTATTAACTGATGAAGTGAGATGTGTGGCTGCTCGAAGCAAACAGAACACAGTCTCCAAAATCAGCATGTCTTTTTGGAATAGGAGTATATCTAATTCCTACGAACAGGAAATAAGTCTGGGAATAAGATGTCATTATTATTAAACAACATCTCTCAACAGCTATTCTAGGGCTCACTCCTGGAAGATGCCAAGTACAATGGAAGAGCCAAATGATGGGGTGGAAATCCAGACTCCTTATCAGCAAGATGTACGAAGGAGAGGAAATGGATCAAAAAGACCCTGAACTGGACAGCAGCTTGCATTAGAAAAGAGGGCTGAAAAGCTTAAAACAGCCACAAACAAAACTACACCACTCCAGCTCTAATAAATGCAATTCCAAAAGTCCTGTGTCCTGACAATGGAACAAGCAAGCAGAGATGTGATAGAGAGGCTAATTTCCACATTTAGACAATAATTTTGGTTGTCACTGTTAATGCGTACAAGGATCATAAGGATTCACCAATCACAGAAGGAAGACATACCAGGGTTCAAGCATCGATATTAATGGCATAGTTGTTTAAGAACTAGGATTTCTCCTTTGGAAATTTAACCATACTTCCTGTTCAAAGATATTTTGTGTAATGTTTTCATCATCTCCAATTAACAGCATGCTAGGGCACATGCCAGAGGACTACACCTGCCTATGCAAGTGACTAACAATAATCCAGTATAAGATACTGACAACTGGAGTCAAAGTACAGAGATACAGAGGCAAACACTGACCTGTGGTAAAAGAGAATTTGACACAATAGATTTAAAGTTTTCTGCACCTTAATTTAGATGAATGCCTTTGTATATTCACACCACACAGGAAAGTGAAAATTTCTATTAACTGCCTGGTATAATGTTCAGTACTATCAGTTATATTGTTATCAGAGGTAATGTCTCATCTTTATAGACAAAGGCATTTATTACTTTCTTTGTATTACAAAAAAAAATACCAAGTAGATACATTTATATTAGTTACAATATAAGTCAATTCAAGTTACTAACACAGTGTAGTGTATTCCAGCAAAAGTATTCGTTTCTAATGCATACTGCTGCTGTGCCAAGCTTGTTAAAAATAAGCAGAAACATTCATTCCATCTACTACAAATGAAATGGGCTGTATGGAGTGAATACTGATTCAATGTCAGGGTTTCTCATCTTTTTCATCTAGGCAGCATTTGTCTTTTACGCACTTTAAAATCAGCAACAGCAGGATAGCTTTCTCCTTTCTCAAAACTTTGATTTTAATTTCTTGCTATCCGAGCCACAACATCATGTGAAAACTCTTTCCAGGCAGTAAGGTGTTCTGAAGCCTAACAGCTGCAGTTGCTCTTAGTCTGGTTATTTAGTAGTAAAAATTAACCATCCTGTATTAGTGAACAGTCTCTCCAGACCTAATGTGAGAAAAATAAAGTCCTTGCTACTGCCATTAAGGAAAGTCATCAGTATCACAAATAAATTACCAAATTCTTTAAACAAGTCAGATAAAGAGTTACACATTGCTCCACTATTCATTAGCAGCATTGTTCGATGATGCTAATGGCAAGGATAATAGCTTCAATATGATGGGTCTGAAGAGAGTTGTTGACTGATTTGTCCATCATAATGCTCAGAAAGGAAAAATTTCCTAACCAGCTTGAAGCCGATCTGGTTTGACATTTGGCTGTCACTAGTTGCAGAAAAAGCTGCACTCCCTCCACCCAAGGAAGACTTCATAACCGTTTCCATACGCCCCTCTCAGAACAGCCAATACCTCTGACTGAACAAGGCAGTTAACTTTAAGGCAGACTGTTCACTTCCAGTTTAAGCTTAACAGAACACTGTCTGGCTCCTCCTAGCTAACCTAATAGGCCTGCATGATGTTACTATTTAAAAATCCAGGGCACAGACACCCATGGCCAGCCTGGTAGCTGGGGATTAATTGGAAATTACAAATTCAAGGTCCTGTCTTTCCTCCCTCTGGGCATAGCTTCGCCACCCACGGCCAGAAGAGACAATGCAGACAACTCCATGCTCCAGTGCTCAGGAGCATCACTTCACAACAGCAAAACCCAGCAGACACCAATTCAGGCAGGTTGAAACCTCTCTGCTGCAGAGGAGATTCAGAAAATAAACTGAGTCAGAATCGAGCCACTGGATAACTGAATGTGTTTCAGTATTTACATCTACTTTTACTCCTCCTTTGAGAAAACACATGAGACAGATGCTGAGAAAATTTAACAGCTTTCGTCATTAGGTCTCCGGTCAAAAAATTATTTGCACAGCTCTCAAACTAGCACAATAACAGAGTTAGAAAGTGGACTGAATCCTAAACACTGGTTCAAGGAAGCATTTCCTTTTCTTAAGCCTAAATTCTAAATTCATACATGATAGAGTAGTAAGCATTTACACTAATGAAAAGCAGAGATACACAAAGAGAAGAGCAGCACAGTCTGATTAACAAGAAAAGACACTAATCATCATCAGACTATCAGCATTCTACCAGTTAAACATTACCTTTCTGAGACAAATGCAAATTCGTGCATCCCAAGCAAATGCACTTAAACGTTTAGAAAGACAGTAAATGTTTTCAATTAAACAAATAGAAGGGACACAAGAAATGATAGTAGGTAAAAAATTCAGGGCACTGAAAATACAGTTCAGGAGTACCATTCCAATAAGAGGGTAAATTTTAGGCCTTCCATTTTACAAGTAATTCTGGCAGCACGTAAACACAAGAGCAAACCAACAGAAAACACAAACCTCATTGATTTTCTTGCAAAACCATCTATAACTACCTTAAAATTACTCCCATGCCCCCCATGATAAAAACTGCAATTCATCAAAACCGTAAGACTGTTCGCAGGACAAACACAGGATTTTTTTTAAAAATCAGAAACCTAGCCAAGCTATGAGTATAGGAAAAAGACCCCACACCTCTCCCACCACTGTATAAACACTTTTCTGACGATGTTACAGCTTGCTAGCAGTCCTGAGAGATCCATCCAATACAGAATTGTAATCAAAAAGGAAAAGTGAATGTGTGGCCCTGCATTAATCCTTCTCTTTGTTACATACTGATGCTATTAATTTACAATTAGTTCTTAGATTAGAAACTTAAGATTTTATTTCGTAAATTCCACTGGGAATTAGAAGAAACTGCAGATGGAATTAATTGGATTTGAAGGAAGAAAAAGGAGGTTTCTGTCTAACTTGACAGCTCAAAGCAGTGCCATCATCTCAGTGTTTTCCATTATAACTACTGGTATTATGGTATGCACATCTGGTCAAGCCAAGCCACAGTAAAAGAACACAGGGTAGTTAGAGCCTGCTATCTGGTTAAATGTTAGTCCTTTATAGTCAGAGTATATACTTCACCATAGCTGCTCTTGAGGTTGCCTGGAAAATCTTGGTCATCTGCTCACTCCACACAGTATCTCCTAATGGGGAAACAATTCAGCAAGAACCAGAAGCAATATGGTAGTTCAAAACCCAGTTGCCAGGTGGTGGGGTGTCCAGCACATGCATTAAAAAAGAAGAAAAGTTACTCACTGCTAACACAATATGTGCTTTCTGCAAGCAGGAAACAATTGAGGCGCATTGAAATGAATAGCAGGAGGGCCAAAAAGATCACAGTGAGATCACACAATTTCAGTACACGTGAAGATGCTTCAGTCAAAGCAGCAGCAAATAAAAGTTATATAGACCACTATCTCACTTGAATTTGGGGCAGGAACTATAAGCCACATACTTGCCTCATCTGAAATTACAAATAATTTAAACAGGCCAAAAGTTTAGTTTCTTAATCAGCTTAGGTCAACGCAAGAACCTAACACCACATTTCCATCAAAAGATGGGATCCATCACCACCTCTGCCCCAAAAGATGGGATCCATCACCACCTCTGCCCCACCATCCTGCTGTGTAATTCCCATGTCCCTCTAGTTTCAGCACTGCCAATTGTATGGTTCCACAAGCAGCAGTACTAATCCCAAAAAGAGGGTGAAAGTGTGACAGAAGCAGCAAAAAGGAAGGCAGAAGTAAGGCTTTCAACAGCAATGCAGTCTGAGCTCAACTTAAACTCGTCACAAAGCAACTCCCAAACTCATGCCAGGACTATGAACTGTTTGCTCAATGATTCCAGAACCAACAATGTACAGCTGAAAAACGTAAAGACTTTTAAAATACATGTATACATAGTAATTTTTATAAACTTAGAAAAACACGACAGCTGATCTCTAAATAGTCTAAAGATAAAGGTACTGTTGGGGAACTACCACAAACAGATGCTTGTGGCCTGTGGTTTTTGACATCCACAAATGCTGTATGGATAGCCCATTATTATATCTCAATTTCCTTGCAATTACATGAGGAAAAATGGATTCTGTACAATTAAACAGTAACAAATTTACTTATTACCCTTTTAAACAAGAGACAAGGTGAAGCAGAAGGTTGCTAGGACAGAGTTTGCTAAAATAGAATTGTCCTCCCTCACTCAAATATAAATAATAGGAAAATCATTCCCCAGAAAAATGGTTGTCTTCTGAGAACAGTGAATAAAGGAAGAGCCAGTGAAGACAGCAAAATCGGAATTTCAACATTTCTGGCACTGTAAAAGAGACAAAAATAGCTACTTGTGACCATGAAAAAAGTGTAATTTGATCACTACAAAAAGAATATTTTAAAAAATTATATTTAAAAGCATCACACAATTTAGCCGTCTTCTGAGATCGTTATAAAAGCATTATAACCATAGTTACCACAAACAAGTCATATAGAAGTGTTTTATTATTTACTTCTATGAAATAAGTAATCAGTAGTATTAGTCAAGATCCCAAATGTCAAACTTATTCAGATCTTGCATAAAAATGCAACAATTAGTCCATAATTATGTGCTTACAAGTAAAAAAAAAAACTTTTAAAAAATAAGTACATAAATTGTCCCCTTTCTCTGCTTTTAAAACAGAAAAAAATAATTCTGTTAGGATTACAGTTTATGTGTCTTATGAGTAATGTTATTTTCATTCCAAATCTATTAACTTTCTTCACCAAAACTGAAGACTACAAAAATTGGTTTTTCATTTCAGTAAGAGCCAATTTTTTAAATAGAATTTCTGAGCAAGCTGCATATAAATATTTTTATTTTAAGAAACACTACCTCACTTTCTCAGATCTGTAATTTTCTTTGACACAAAGCATTATTAGACACCATCTCGCCTTAATTGCTGCATCACTAAGTACTCTGGAGAGGTCTCATTTAATCTTTCTCTCCTCAGAGATAGCTAACTTTTCATGCAGTATTTCGGTATTCATTGAGTCAGAGATAACACAGTCAGAATAAGTCTATAGTGTCATGTTTTAGTCTTTTACCTGGGAGGTAGGAAAAAAATAAAAACCAAAAAAACACACAGTGATTAAGTATGAGAGCATGGCATCCCACACCCTCCCTTAGTGGTACCTAGAGTGCACAAACAGTAAAATATGGTAGCTCAGCTTGCTTTGAAACAGAAACCTGGTTTCCAAAACCCTTCTTGTCAGGGATGGAAATTGCTGGGAGCGTAAGAAAGAGCCCCGCACCAACTCTGTTCAGTATCCAGCTTCCACAACTGTTTTACTTCGCTGACAGATAAACCTTGCAGATCTGTTTCCTGGGGGTGAAGCAGGGGTGGATCTTTATTAGAAATTGCGTCAGATCTTTTTCTTATTTAAGATTCTATGGGCGTATCTGCACAGGGAAGATTGCGAGCACTGATCCAAATTGACTTCAAAATGCATTAGTTAAAATATATTAAACCCCCATGTGGACATTTTCATTCATAAGTAAAGTGGCCTAGTTTAATCTGATTTAATTAATCTGTTACAAATTCAACCCCTTGTTAATTAACCTGCACTTTTCTGAGCATGCCCATACAGTCACTTTGCAAAGGGCTGTGAACCCTCGCAGGCCCTGTGAGCTGCTCTTCTGGGTTAGGCACTGGGGTTTGTGCAAGCCACAACCAGTGCGAGTGGACAGAATTGTGCCTGCATTTGGAGCACGTTCCAGACAACGGGGGAGCTGGAAGTAGGAGGGAATTAGGAGAGTTTCCAACTCAATGTGCAAGTCTTAACAAGCCTGGACAAGACTCACAGGAACAAACCTGCTGTAGAATAACTGGTGCGATATGGTGTTACACACAGGAATAATTGTTAAGAACATGGAAAGCAATACTACATGAGTGCTCAAGAAGACTAATCTAAACGAGTATAGCTTTTGGATTACTCATTTCTTATACAAAATTCCAATTTATCATGCTCTTTTCTGCTACCTTTTTTTTCTTTTTTCTATTTCAATGTGTGCAGGACCAAGAAATTAAATTCAGGACCTATAGGCAAACAAAGAATAAAACTGGAATGTAAATGCTAGTTTTAAGCCACAATAATCCTGTTTTCTAGTCCTAGGTTTCTAAAAGCACTGGTACTACTCATACCAAGCTCATACAGAGTAGAAAAAAGGGCACTGAGACAACACTCACACAAAAACTATTTCATTTATTATTTACTTATTCCTTTTCAGCAGCATCTGTAATACTGGCAACTTGAGTGTCTTCGGTAAAAAATTATTGCACAGTGTAAAGACAAATGAGCTAAACTAGAATTCTTTTTCCCACGTTGGATGTATGGTGGTAAAACCAGGATCTTTCCGTCCTCTTTGCCCAACTGCAAACAGCTCCTATCTGCAGTGACACTAACTCACTACTCTGACGGTTGTCCTATGGCCTCTGTGAAAGAGTTGGTAGTTTTTGTTCCTACTGGGCAGGTATCCAAGCTGTAAAGCTACTGTTCACTTGTCACTAATTGATACCCTTGGTAGTCCATTAAGGAAACTATGGAATGAATAAGCACCTCTCACTGGTAAAAATATGCTCAGGATATGGTAAAAAGATTGTGGTGCACTGGCAAAAGAGCATGAGAAAAGCTTCACTGCTACTCATGATCCATCCATTCAGAAGATAAATAGAGGGCTTCATTCTTCAGATCTGTCACTTTGGCATCTTTCATAGCAATAAATTAGCATTTAAGAAAAAGCTACAGGAAAATTAATTCTTCTTGCCAGTGACAAAACCCAATTCTCACACATAAACATAACAAAGGACAATCACTTCATAAAATATTCGCTGGAAAATAATGTATTATTCATACACTGAATCATGCAAAATTTCTCTGACCTTTTGTGCTTGGCTTTTTCTGGATGTCATTAACTGTTTTATAACTTTCTTGGATTTTTCATTCTTTCAAACTCACCTAAATTAAGAAGCAATTTGATCTTGTATTTTAAATCATCATAAAACCATTCCACTAGAAATCTGAGAGCGAAGCAACACTTACCTTTCTCCAGTCTCTCCCAATGTCTATTCATGCAAGATTTGCTAATTGTTAAACAATCCTCTAGTTTCATTTTTGGCTTCTTTTGCATATTGTGTTGTTATATTACATTAACTTAATGAATAAGCATTTCAGTAGAGATACTTAATTTCCTTTGTAACCGATTCAAACAAGAAAGACAGCATTCAAATTTACAGCATCTAACAATCTCAAAAATTAATGCTCACTGCTAAACAGCTGGAAACAGTAATACTAAAACTGTGCCAAACACATAGAAACAACTCAAGCATTTAAACTGCAGCCATTACATTCGATACTGTGATGGCACATTCCTAACAGGCAATCATGCTCTCTCACTGCTGCTGTCACTGAACACTTACACTGACCAGAATTTGCCCTAAAAGGAACATGCACAGTTTCCATCACTTTTGTACATAATCTTTGTTAAAAGTGTAATGATAGACCTTTGCATCTTTTTCCAAGGAAAAACGCAGCAGCCAGTCTGGCCCATGCGTCCAGTCGCTATGCCAGGGCTGTAACACTATCTCATGCCTGTGAAACCTTGTACTCCTCCGACATCGGTTGAAAATGAGGGTAGCTGGAAAATGGTCAAGTGCAGCTCAGTGAAATAACACCCTTGCAAGGTCTCATTGACTCCTCCAGCCAGTATCAAGCCATGAATTGTAGCAGTCACCATAAATCACAACCATGCAGCAAGCAATGTTTAAAACAAGTTTTCCAACAATACAGCTGATTACAATTACACACAGAATAATTTCTAAAGATTCACAGAAATAAGTTCTGAGTGTGGCAGACAAAGTTGTGAGAATTCAAAGTCATAAGCATTCAAAGTGAATCTAAAAAAAGAAAGACGTCATCTATTTTTACAAGGGAAAAAAATGAAACAAAAGGAGCTCAGTTTTCGTTTCAAAAAGAGTGGCTTAGAAACTTTTACAAATGCTCTGCCCCTACTGAAATAATACATCCTATTGTCCCAACTGCTGAGCACACAGCAGTAAGCAATACCCAGCAGGAGCAACAGCTTTTCAGCTTTTCTCATAGGAGGTCAGCTATAGACATACGAATATTTTCTAAACTTCCACCATTCAAGGCAGCTCAGCAATTGCCAAGGCTTTCCAAGAACTTCCACTGCACATACACAGTATCTAACCTTACAACGCAAACATCACATTCAAAAATGGAGTTAACTCTTCTCTAGCCTGTGCTTCTTTGCTTTATCTTCTCCCCAGGCTGTGGTAGCCTTAATCTAGGATACTGGNTTAAAGCCAACTCAAAATCACTTTCAGAACAAGAACACTAAAAATCAAATGTAGAATTTCCAAACACTGAAGATAGACCTGAACTTGTTACCACAGTTGATATGGAAAAAACTAGTTTCTACCATCTTTAAAACAGCTAATGTTACCTTGGAGTACAATACAAAACTACAAAACTGCAAAACACAAGACTTTGAATGTCTTTGCTTATTTGAGTCACTGCTGGAAAATTATGATTCACTAGGGGGAATTCCCCTCTGGGTGGGCACTTTTTTCCATTTATTATAAAGATAAGTAAGTAGGCTCTACATTTTGCAGGGTCTTACACACAGAATGAATTCTTCAGGACTTAATCTTACTACATCTGTTTTCCACCATTCCACAGTTATGTTCTGGTAGCAATACCAGAACAGTATTTCAATTATTCTTCCAAGATGGACAGTTCCATGAGCCACAGAAATGATGCAAATCTACATGTACTTGTACAGTGACATCTAAAGCTACATCTCAGCCCCTGTTTGAGTATGACATGAGAAAGGAACAGATCAGGCATACCCTGTGTAGGACTGTGAATATAATACTACTACAGCATGTGGGAGGCAAACTACTTCACTGCAAGGAAAATCTGACAGTGGAAATTTCCATTCCTTGCATACTTTAAAGGTAAGCTTGGATCTTATACATGAAAAGTATTCAATACTGAAAACCAAATTCAGTCTGTGTACCTTTACCAATAGAAACTAAAGTTAAAACAGCACCTGGATTTTGCCTTAGGACTTAGTGAGACCCTTCATGACTCTTCAATGTACACATCTTACCGTCACAACAGACAGAACACTGACTAATTAAAAAATATGTGTGTTTAATGCATGTTCAACAAAAACATGTACATCAACACAACTTACTGTGGATCAAAACAACTATTCTCACACATGTTGCAGCCTGACTCCACTTCTGCCTGATTTTTCACCTCTTTTTTTCCCCAAGGTTACTCTTTTAAAGTCATCTCTAACTTCTCTTTAGACCTGTGATACACACATCTTGCTTCTGCATGTTTTAATGCCCACAAAGAATGTGCCCACAAAGAACATGACCTTTCCCATATTCATCAGCTCCAGTAGCTTCCACATGCTTCATGAACCAGTTGACTTTTGTGGTTCTCCTCAGGCTTTATTCTAGTCTTTGTTGCTGTCCTCAATGGAGGAGTAGCCTTTCCCCAGAACCTCTCCATGAGTCTTCCCAAACTCTAAACAGATACTCTGGCTTTCAGTAGGAATTACTGTTTGAAACAAACAGTATTCGACCATATAATCAACTGCTTATCTTCTTCCTATCTTCTTATCTTCTTGTCCATATCTAGTGAGAACCATTCAAATTGATGTTACTATGAAGTTCTATCTTTTTTGATACAGTCTGGAAGTCAGATCCTACTTCATACAGCACCCAAGGACACCTCAGAGTTCAATAATAGTTATTGCACATTATGTCATCTAGGAAACTTCAGCTTGCAAAGCTTAAGGGAGGGGATTAGATGAGAAAACACTGCTTGCTTCTATTTACAGCAAGCTGAATGGAAAATTCTATTTATTAAAAAATTCTAAATGACAAAAAGTGCTTAAAATCAACAGAATTTCATTGCAAGGTGCATAATGCAGGAATCATTCTATTAGATGAAGAAAATGCTAATGAAATACTAAAAAAAAAATCTGTCAAATGCTAAAATAAAATCTCAAAATGTACTAAATTTGCTAAATCCTTGTCACCGTCTTCTCTTTATAGAACACCCACAGTGTGCCAGTACTTTGCAAGAAAATCTCAGTCCTTGATACAGTTGTTTATAATTTATATAGACAACACAAGAAAAAGAAGTAATGAAGGTCAAAGCAGTTGGAAGATAGACTAAAGAGGGATGTTGTATTCTCACAAGGTTAGGAGGAGTTTCTGCTTCCTTTCTGTATTTCCTGAGTCCTTTTACCTAAAGCAAGCCTTAAGAAGAAGCAACTGAAAAGCCAGGATTTAAAGGTCCCTTTGAATGCTTGTTCACAAAGGAGGGATTTGGATAAGAATGAAAACAAGACCTGAAAGACAAGGGTGGAATTGCAGGGAATGAAAAGGGAATAATAGTTACATACCATCCAGTAGGTACAGTCAAAACCAGAGACAAAATAGGGTAGTTTCTGGTCACATTTAGAAAGGTTGGAGAGAGGCAAGAGATGGAGATACGTACATCAAGTAAATAAAAGGTACCAAACAAGCCATCAAAGCCAAGACAACAGTTTCAAAACAGGAAATTTTCAAGGAGTTTCAAGGAGGACATTTCTGGAGATGCAGTGCATGAAAAGCAGTAGGAAATTGTATGAAGCTGAGGGGAGAAAAAAGAGGTATGAAACTGAAATGACAGTTTTGCTTACACAGGACAGAAGATGAAGCCAGTGGCCCTCAAGGAGTGCAGAAGTGCAAGAGTCTGGGGGAAAGGGGTGGACAGGTTTTTTTGTGTTTTCATTTTATTGGCAGAATGCCATTGGAAAAGTCTAAGGTAAGGAGGGAAGTACCTCTATTAAAACCTTATGCACACCTAGCACATGAAATCCTAAAACAAGATGAGGTTACCCAGGGATGAGTGACCAAGCTAGACAAGGAGAAGCCTGATGGAATTCTCTTTCCCCACTAGAAGATGCTATAAATGCTGGCAAAACCCATGCTGAAACCTGGGCGGGGGGGGGNGGCGATGCGCGAGAGGCGGGGTGAGCTGACAGGAAACACACACACACAAACAAAAAATCCTGGGGGAAAAAACAAACAACATTGTGAAGGCTGAAAAAGAAAAGCTTTTTCCATGTGTGTGACTAATGATTCTAATGTCATCAAAATACCTAGGTATAACAAGTGTAAAAGGTCTCTTATGATGTGGCCAGGTAAAAACTGATGTTATCAACTATAAAGTGCAATTTCCAGGCAGTGAAGAAGACCTGAGAAGAGATTGCCAAACAGAGAATTTGCAATAATGTCAAGGATAAGGGAGCAGATAGCATTTTCAAGCAGCACAGAAGCATAAGGGAGAAGGAAAGGACAATTGCAGCTGCTAAGGAATCCGGAAAGAAAAAGGCAATGTTGCCAACTCTGTCTCATCAAACCCACAAAACTCTGATGATAAATGAAACTCATAACTTGTCTGTGTATATACAGAAAAGGGCAGAAAGCACTTCTAGTGATACAGTCTAATTCACTGCTGTCGTAACAAAGAGAAATAACTCTTTGAAATTAGGAGCAAAAAAACTCATAGAGAACTTGCTCATTTTTCCTAATTCTCTCCTAATAAGGGCTATTAAGTCATTTTATTGTGAACAGTATTCTGCATAGCTGCTACATAGTTGTATCAAACTGTTTCTGAATACATTCTGAAAATAAGACAGTGAAAGAAAAACAATACAGAAATTCCATCATCACTGTTGTACCACCTTACTTCAATATCATTTTACTTTGGTAAGATTTATCACCAGGCTTTCCCCCGGAAGACGAAGACCTCCCTCTTCTAGCAGTTTCTGAATATCTGCCAATCTCTCTAATCACAGCCCCTCTTGCATCCTGCAGTTTTCCTTCTCCAGTCTTACTCCCTCCTTTTATTTTCTCCTTGGATCCTTGCTCACTCAGAGCCTTGACACCCTTCCTTTATTTCTCATTCCTCCTCCGCAGTTTCTTTGCTTTCATTCTGCCTGCTGCCCTCTTTTCCAGCTATCTGTACACTGTAAGAAATATTTAAATAGAAGATCTCACTTTGAAAACTCGTCTCCCCTGGCAGCCTCCATGGGCTGGGGCGGCCGCTGGCGCTGAGGAGCGCGTTGCTAAGCAGCTCTTTAGCACCCTGTTCTAGGGACTGGGACTCAGCTCCACGCTGCTGGTGCAGTGCCCTGGTTTGCAGGCAACAAGGGGCCTGCACACCTCTGTCGCAGGAAGATCAAAGTCCTGCTTATCCTGGAGGTGCGTGGGAGGACATAGCCAAGAGCATATTGTATTTTTTTAAATAAAAATGTAAATAAGCTTTCCTAACAGTGCCCCTTCTATAGCATTCCCACCTCCAGAAGATAAATTATATTTTGCAGCTAAAGAAATTCCAGAAAATTTTTTTGGACAGCATCAGAAAGAAATATCTCTAAAACCAAAACCACTCATAACCAGCTCACCAAATCAGGCAGCCTCTCTGCTGCTTTCCAGCTCCATCTGACCTTCTCACATGTCTGTTTAAGCCCACGGCATGGGGGGCCCTGTGTGTTTTGGACACTGGACACAGGGTTGATGCTCTGCCTGCTGGGTAAAGCAACATAATCACAGCCAGCCTCAAAATTGCTGCACACGCACGGGCAAACGGCATGGCATGGTCCTGCTGCAGGATCTCCACTGTGGCAGCATCACATGGTGTTACTATTGCTATCTCATCCAGACACAATTTCTAGGTCCTCTCTGAGTTCTTCTCAAATCTCAAGTGTGACTGAATACCTGGACATTAAGACTTCCATGGCATAAGAGCCATACCCCAGATCCTGTACCTCTTTTGAAACTGACTCCAGATGACTTGTCCTACTAATAATCACAGATACCAGGTACCAACCTGGTATCAACCCCAGTTTAGCAGACTTCCATTTTGGAAAAGAGATAGAAAGATAAATGTAGAGATGGCAGTGTCTTTTCATATACTACTCCCTCAGTTCTTCTCCCTCATTCTGATGATACTCAGTGACTCAGGTGTCATTTATTTCCTTTGAATTCGGGCGGGTGAGATGGGAATGTTCAAGTCCTGAGGTGGACAAGCAGAAACTACTGGACTGGGAAGTGAGCACGATGGTCAGGGTGTACACCTCGGGATTTCAAGCTGTTCAGTCCCTCAGACTAGATGACAACTATGGATGGAGCTCGGATCTTCATTCTGGCACCCTCTGCACACCAAGTCACCAGAACATACACTGCAGGGAATCACTGCTCTTGCTTCTCTACACATAAATAAGAAAGAAAGACAAAGTACCTAGTGCCTAATTCAAGTACAGATCTACAGTAAAAAACCAGAGGTGAAGCCAGCAGTGAAGGCCTGATACCAATGTTTCTGTTTTGTCCCAAGACTAGCTAACCATTCAGCTGATGGCAGACCACAAACACGGAGAAGCCTTGATAGCTTCTCTTACTTTGTCACTAAACTAAATGGAAGGAAATCCTATGCTTAACAGAAGAGGAAGCAACATTTTAAAATATTCATAAGATACTTCCAGTGGAGAAAAATCAAAGAGAATTAAGATGAGAAAGTTTTCATGACAGTTGCAGGAGTTTATTGGATTTAATGAAGATTTGCCGAGAGAAGTCTTGTTGACAATAAATAATCTTTTCTTGACTTTTGCATACAATAATCAGCAAGATATGGGATCGATCTATCTATCACATAAGGAAGATCATCAAATAGTATGAGCACATTTGTTCTGTGTATTAGGTAAAAGAGTAAGGAGGAAAATATGCTTAATACACATGCATTATATGTTATGACATTAACATTTAACACATGAATATGTATGTACACTGATCTACACAATGAATCCAAAGGTTGCTTGAATGACTTCAGAATTTTTCATACTCTTACAAATCTAAGAGCAGTCTTGTATGCTTTGCTGATCAACCTAAATTCCTCCTCACACAACAGAGACAAGCTGGGCAAGTTACAAGACTGGAATAGAGGCTGAACTGTACACTGAAGGTTTTATAATGGATGCCACATTTGCAGTTGTGTAAGTTTAAAGAATTAAAAAATATTTTCTCGCTTCATTTCCAAATTTTCATGCATACTTTGCTGAATAGGGGTCTCCAGGAATGGAGGCAGAGCTCTCTTCCTCAGAAGCAGAGACTCCATTGAAAGCATATTGACATTTCACCTCATCCAGTCAGCCTGATCCCTAATTACTCAGTATATGAAACAAACTGTAATTCTCATCAGAAGGCTGGTCCTGAAACATTTAATCCTTCCAGCATTTTGGGCTGTTTCTCCCTGATATTTGGGGGAGGGGGGTTAACAGTTTTCAATACTAAACAGGAAGCTGATACAGTGCCAAGTACATCCTTTAATTTCAGATGCTTCTACTGCATCTTTTACAAATTATGCAATTGTGCAATAAAACTGTCCTCACAAATTTCCAATTGTTCTTCAATGAATGTACATTTTAAACAGAAGGTACAGGTGCCTAATGCGAAGCAATGTTTCATGCTAGTTTGAAGTAAAACTATATACATTTGAGTATACTCCTTATTTACCTTCTCATATGTAATAATATCCTACTATATACTTTCAAAACATGTTTCTAAGAAAAAATGTAATACAAATTAGTTCTTACACAGAACTTCTCATGAGCACAGCAAGTCAGACTCCTCACTCAACAGATTAAAAAAGCACTTAGGTGTAAAAAAACAAAATAATTTTTCTGTGAACCCCAGAAGCAAGAGGAACTGCATGCAGAAATTAGGTCTCCTCAGATCCTGGCAGCTGTCTAGCTACTGGACAGGACCACCACCTTGGGCAGCCATGGCTCTTCCTAACACACTCTGACGCTACCATGCCCACAGTCTGCTACCCTACTGACACCACCTATTAGTGAGGATTCCAACCTCTAACATCAGTTCCATCACCACATCCAATTAATATGACAGAAGCATTCATGTAATCAGCTGTCTACAGACAGTAAACAACTTTGGAGATTCCTGTTTCAGCCACCTTAGGTGTATTCCACCTTTTCCTTTCTCAGAAGTTTTCAGAGTCATGTTCTCCATGAGCTCATTTTGTCTGTACAGCAATTGGGAAGAGAGTCTCTGGAGATGATAAAAGACAGGCTAAATGCAGGTCAGCAGTATAATACAGTTGTGGAAATGTAAATGTCATTCCAAAAAACTACAAACTAGGAAGAATCTGTGGAAAGCATCATGAACTGTAAGAGTTTCTGAAAATACTGAAAAGAATCAGAGGAATTTAGGCTTTTTCATTATAAAAAGACAAAGTCTGAGGTGAGCTATGGGAACAGCATTCCAACATACAAAACATTACAAAAAGAGCAGAGGTAACAATTGTCCATATTCACTAGGAAAGAAGAAAAATAATTAAGATAAGGCTGCAGAAAATAAGGTGAATTTCAGAAAAACTATGAACTATAAGGACATAACACAACAAAGACTGAAAGAAAACTATGTTTTAAGAACAAATTAGAAAAACATATATTCAGCATAATTTAGATAAATACTATCCTACTGCAGTGCAAGATGGGCTAACATGAAGTTGGTTTCCAGTCTTCAGCTCTTCCATGCACTGCACTAAGACAAATGCATGCATTAGCTGTATTTTTATAAAAAGACACACAGAACAATGAGAATAATTACATTGATTTGTGATTTCATTTTTATGAGTGTCTTCATAAGTATTAATTTATTTCCACTTAGGGTAGATGAAATGACACTTCTCTGCCTCTAGATATTATTACCATATTTCCTTATCAGTGTGTGCTGAGTACAGCTTCCTATCACAGACCTGCATTGGGTACTTTCATAGTCACTCGTGCCAGAGAGCTGAAACAGCCTCAGACAGGATACTGGGTACATCACTTCCTTGTGTGCTAATTACTACAATAATTTGTGTCTTACCTAGGCTATTCCTATGAGCCAGCTAAAGCAAGGACAAGTCTTTGGCCTCTTTTCCTTTCTAAGAAGTAACATAAAGAGACTTGAAATCAGTAAGCCCCATTTCCACAGAATTTCCCTTATCCAGCTCACCCATAATCTTCCAACTCTCACACCCTGGGTTTTTTGCCCCATTACCATTTAGAACCCCTCCAGCTACGCACTTGGAAAGGACTCAGCACCACAGGTATGGGGCTTGCTCGCTCTCGTCATTACCTAAGGGAACACCCAAACATGAAGGCCAACATATATTTTTAGACAGACAGGATCTCATCATAAATAAGGAAACTTGGGATTAGGGAGGTGCTGTCTTCTGGTTTACATATTACTATATTAATTGACGCAATGAAAATTAACGCTCAGTGATAGCCAGACAAATATGACATTCAGTATCTAACCAGATTCACAATTTATTTACAGAGAGTATTACTATAGAGCTGATATATTTTCACCAGACATCCTTGCTGGTCAAAAATCTAATCAATATTTAAAGTAAACAAACTTGAATGTCCAAAAGCTACAATTATTTTTAATACATAAATTATTCTATGATAAAAGAAAATGCTGATTTATGTATAGTCTGAAGTATAGACCTTACATAAGGTATTATAAAGGCAGAACAAGAAGCATATTCATAGCTTCCCTTTCACTTCACAGATAATATCAGAATAATATTTATGAGATTATGGATACATTTATAACTAGGCCAGAAATTTAATATTAAATGTCTATCTTATGGAAAATTTGGCTCCATAACTGAGAAGGGAAAGAATCCCTCAAAAAAGAACAAGTAACAATAAATCAAATAGAATTTTTTTCCTATTAGTTAAAATATCTCTGTAACAGTTTAAGTACTAAATTCTTAAGAAACAAGTTTTTAAATAAAGAATCTTTTTCAAACAAAGACAGCGACTCTGTGGGTTCTCTCACTGTGACAGATTATAGATTACTGTGCTCTTCAGCCTCAAGGTTTTTTCAGAGGTTTGTTAATCACTTGGTGAGTGACAACAAAAATAGTCACAGACAACAGCCAACTGTTAACTTCTCTGTGAAATCTGGATCCACACTATTAGTTAGACAGATCATAAACACCAACCACCAAACTGAAACAAAAGGAACATTCTGTAACAGTGTTTCTTTCTTAGCAAGTGTTGCTATCTTAGCAAGATGCTTTATTCCTATCACAGATGAGTTGTACAGATGGAGGAGGAAATCTAAACGCAATGCAGAAGGACCCACATTTCTAAATTAATAATGGTTTTTTCCTACCTCAAAGTAGTCATTGTTCACTTTTGTTAATCAAGCGGGGGNATAGATAATAGTTATTTCATTCTTGTTTTTGCAAAAGTTGTAAGGGCACATCATCGAACAGGCCCAGGGAAATGCCTCAAAGCAGCAGCCCAAAGCAGGCTCCACATTTCAACACAACTGGGGAGTAAACACACCAAAGGCAGAACAAAGTGGGTGCTCACTTGATGGAAACATCAACCAACTGACTGATTAAATCCTCAGAAAGGCAGCGCAATGTTTTGCTCGGGGCAGAAGTTCAACTAGACAGAAAATGGAGAATCCTGGCCCTTTCATAGACAGAATGCCCCAGACTGGTTCCCTTTT
The DNA here is from genome assembly GCA_013396755.1 of Sclerurus mexicanus. NCBI lineage: Eukaryota > Metazoa > Chordata > Aves > Passeriformes > Furnariidae > Sclerurus > Sclerurus mexicanus. The sequence goes on from VWZF01002437.1 coordinate 2,081,725, forward strand.
CCATCTACAGTAAATCCACCACTAGGGCTACAACCACCATTTTCTACTATGAGATGTGAGGTCAGAGACATACACTGGTGTTGCAGTCCTGACTAACGAGCGTGGTTAATGCCAACTACCACCTCCACAGAGCCTGGTAAATAAAAATGACTAACCAGCAGAGTATTCTGAAAGGACTCCTTCCATTGCCTACAGAATTATCATCAACATCAGCAAAATATTTCCTTGATCTTATAAATTAACAGAAAAAGTTACATTTTAATAGTATTCATATAATAGTACTTGCGTATGTGAAAGAGTTACAGATAGGTCTTTAGTATATAACTCTAAGAATTTCTAGGTATACAGTTTCACACACATAGATCTGTCCAAGAATTTGTACACATCTTCCTTTATATGTAAATAAAGATTTAATAAAAGACAGAAAAAAACACACAGGAGATTGTAAGACAAACAGAGAGCTTGGAGAGAGGAGATAAATTGCTGACTTGGATTTAGCAAATTAATTTTTTGGTTAATAAGAGGTTATAGAAAGGGTTTCCATACACTGAATACCAATTAGTCAAATCATTCTGAGAGGGCAAAAATAAAGTGGGGATAAAAAAAGAAAAGAAAAAAAAAAAACCAGCAGTCCATTACATCTTAAATAAAAGTGTATAGCCCTTCTCTGCTGTGTGGCTGCAGGGGTGCCCCAAGTGACTGAGATCCTGTGTCTTGGAAGAAAAAGGTCACTGCTCATTGGAGAACCTACCATACAGTGTCATCACGTATTTCTGAATGTCATGCATGCTTGTACCTCACTGTCTTCTGCATATAGTCTCAGAGACCAATCCAATATTGTGTAATTTTCTTTTAAAAGATGCATTTAGATATATATTTTTTAAAATATCTTATTGCTGGGTTATTCTACATTTCTCATTAAGATTTTAAAAAGGCATATGACTAAATTCAGACATTTTACAAAACTTTTAATTGGCTGTGAAACACAATTTTTCCCCCTCAGGTTATATGACTTATCTTTTAAAAAGTGAATCTAATGTGTAACTCAAAATTCAAAAAGCTGAGCTGATTAAACCATGCATTGTCAAACAGAGCTCATAAAAAATTCAATCTCCATAAACTCATCAATGCAAAATAAATTATGTTTGAATTCACCTGATTTTCCTCATAACTATGCTTGAGGAATTCACAACTGCCCTTAGTTATTAGGCCCAAGATGATACTGACAAATTGCAGATCCATCATATAGTTACTGAACAGCCCAGGCTGGAAGGGACCTCAAGAGACCACCTGGGTCAGCCCTTCACAGGACAATGAGCCTGGGTGAGCTTACTTCAAGCTTACATGAGCTAGCACCCTGTCCAATTGCACTCAGATAATCTCCAGTGATGGAGACTACCCCGTTCCTGCAGAGGTTGTTCTTACTGTACAAAAATTCTTTCTTGTGTCAAGATAAATGTTCTCCCAACGCAACATTGACCCTTGTCTTCTCCATGTGGCTTCTTGTGAAGAGAGAACCTCCTTCCTCTTTGTAGCTGCCCTTTAAGTACTGGAATACTCTGATGAGGCCCCCCTTGAATTGTCTCTCCTCCACAGCACAGTTTCTCATGCTCTTGGTTCATCTCTGTGGCCCTCTTTTGGACCTTCTCCAGTTCGTCCATATCTTTCTTGAACTGTGGGGATCAACCCTGAACACAGTTCTCCAGATGCAGCCTGGAGATGAAGGAGAGATCACCAAAAACAGAAAAACAAGTATTTTTCTTCTGAAAGTGTGAGATAAATGTTTTGAGATAGAGAATCTGAAGGCAATGGTGCAGGGATGATGTGTGCAGTAAGGTAGTCGGCAGAGGTCAAAAACAGGCTTAAAAATTGAATGGAACAACTGAAATCTTTCCTCTCCCACAGGCTTGCTCAAGTGCCAATGAAACACCAAAGGACTGGAAACCTGAGTTGGTATGAGTTCCAGAAAATCTAAGATACTTGATTCTGAGAGCTGCTTGGGGACAGCCACTGTAAACTGACTCTCTCACAGAAGATTCACTTCATCAAAGGTATGCCTCTGTATCTGAGTCAATTCATGACGATTAAGTTAACATATTTAATGATTAATACTCTGTTTTATCTATTGTAAAAGGAGGCAGATGAACTGGAACCTTAAAGCTTTTATTTATTCCTCCACCAACTATGAAAACAGGACTAGAACAATGATTTCAGCTTGCGTATGTTGGTGTGGGCTATGTCAAAGGTAGGCAAGATGAATGCCACCCACTGTTTTCCAGTCAAGGGATATGACAGTAGTGAAACAACCATAAAAGGTTACAAGCATTTGAAAGCAGAAAGCAAAACATTCAACTGAACTGAGCCATATGAATGGCACTTTTAAAATAATTGAGGTGAACAAACTTTTTATGCTCTAAAACACATAGAACAAGAGACTAAATTCAGGCCTCATCATGCAAAGCGTTTAGTTTATTTATAAATTTGTTAAATTCATTTGCATTTTTTCAAGGGGTTGGGTCTGTGATTAAAGTAGGCTCCAGGACTTTAATAACACTCCATCTGTCTCAGAGGTTCTTTCTTAATTTTTGCTTTCACATGCATTTTAAACAATAAGCATGCTAGCATTAGAAATTTCTCAGGTTCTAAATTCTTCTGCAATGTATTGCAGAGGAGGTAAACAGAAATCTTGAGCCCTGTTTGCAAAGAAATAAAAGACCTTAAAGATTTCAGGAAACCTTAAAATACAGTAATTGCAAGTACTTGAAGACATGCAACACTCAACAGCCAACGCTTCTCTAGATACTTCCTTTAGCTGTCAAAAAAGATATTTTACAAGTCTCATGATGCTCAATCTCTAACACACTTCTCTCTCCTGGGAACATAAGTGTAACACCATGTAAAAATGAACCATGAGCCTCTCTCTCACAGATTGTTCCTGATATATTCTGGATATCAATGCAAGTCTGAAAAAATAACTGTCACATCAGAATTGCAGTCCCCTAGAAGTTAATTGCTAAACCTCAGGATTTCAGATTCACCTACAAATTGCGAAACAGCATTATCCATAACTACCACCAAACTCCATACAATGGTGTGAGTCAGGTGTCAGGTGAGTTACATAAAACATCAACCACTGTCATGACACACTGCAAGACACACGGTGAAGACAGGCTATTAGAAACATACAGCTGGAATACACATCCACATGGTATACTTGCTTTCCTTTCAACACCTTTAATTATAAGGATATTGTAGATAGAGTATCATAAATCAACAAATCTGTTTTCCATAGTGTGTTACTAAGCAACTGTAACCAAGACCTTGTGTAAATGAGATTAAAATTCCAAGGTAACAGTACTCAAATACAACCTCACATTGAATACTCAAAGAGAGGAGAATGTGTTCACATTAAAGGAAGAAGGTCTGTTTAGTTTTATGGTTGTTGAAATAGTTTAGATACATAGAAAACATAAATCTGTTTATATCCATTGTAGGCATTTTCACCATACAATGGACTCTGCAAAGATCTAACAATCATGGTGTATTTTTCAGATACAATAACTAGAAATCTTTTCAAATTAGTTTGATTATTCATCATAGGCATTTCATTCTGGCATTTAACGGCATTTAAACTATGCAAAAAATAATACTACTTTAAATAATCTATTAATAGTCATTATTAAAACCATTAAGAGAAGATATTATACTCATATATACAGTGGGAAATAAGAATACTGTAACACCAGGCCCATGCTCCCTGAGATCCTAGACTCACTAGGGCATGGTTGCTACAGCCCAGGCTGCCACTAATCTTAAGCAAGACTGTTATTTTACTACTTCTGGCTCACAAGAAGTCTTTAGAACAAGAGCAGAAATCCACTGCAATGGAGACAGAACATTCCTGGGGTACTTTGTTCCTTGCTCACCCCAGTTTTCAGGAACTCAGACACCACAAGCCCTTTCTACTCCAAGCACATGTTCCACTTATTTGACACTTCCTCTTTTTACACATATAGATAGATTATCATCTTTGCAAAGAGTCTTGTTTTCTTTAAACTTTAAAAAAAAAAAAAACACACTGCATATACACACCACCTGCTGGGGAGAAGATGAGAGAACAAACATGTGACAGACATTAATCATGATGCTTAATGCACTCCTGGCAGGCTCTCTACTACCACAGCAAGGAGAATCATTTAACAACCTGTGTGGATGGAGCAGAAAGGAAAACTTGCCAGTTTTATTCAGTCATGGCTTCTAAGTTCTTCTGCCTGTTTTAAAAATTCAAAGAATGTATAATATGTGTAGAGTTCTTTCCATTCTAAATTCTCCTGCAGTAACAGCTTGGTCCATATCCCTGCCTGCCTGGAATGTCACATTTCTGTACCTCCCCCTTCCTCTTTCACCCAGAGTGCACTTTAATATACCACTGTTTTGTGTCAGTGGTACCGCACAGTAAGTACTTCTCTCTGCACTGCTTTACGTATTTCTTACAGAAATGGTTACGAGTCTTAATATTTTATGCCAGCCAAAATATAACTTAATGACATAATCCACTATCCTAAGGTGTACGTCTTCTTGTAAGGTCAATAAAAGCTGCTCTGCTTACAGCACAAATGAAAACAAACCACAGGATATTCCACTGAGCACATCTCTCCTGCTGGGAAAAGGGTGACAAATGGAACATTCAAGAAAGTACAAAAGGTCATATTTCTTAATTCCTTCCATTAGGAAAACAGAATGTAGAGTAGGTGGTGGCCTACTTCAATTACTTTTTTCAATTACTTTTCAGACACACCATCTACACTACTATTTTCTTATGATGAGAGAAGCTTCGGAGATATGAGCAACAGTTCTAAGACTATTTGCAACCACATCTAAAAGGGACCTTTAACTTTTAAAAGGTCCCTTTCAATGCAGTGCCTGAAACAATTACCACTACGCTACAGTTCGCAAGGTATTTTTGAGTATTTAATTCTTTCAAACTTCCTTCAACACTCTACGCTTAAGACAAGGCTGTTTCAATTAATTGTCCTCACTTTTACTGGTCAGTCCTCCAAACAGTGTTCCAGGACATGAAGAATTCCAGCCCCACATGATATAATACACTGGCCCATCAGCTTTATATAACTAACATCCCCTGGGTAAAAAGTATTCAACTACAACAAAAACAGGCACTCCACAAACAAATTATATAATTGATGATAGTGTTCTGCAAGTGTTTCACTTTAAAAACAACAGTACAAATGACATTCTGACTCTGCAGGATCTTTTCCTTCTGTGTGTTCAGTGCATTCCTATTTTAAGGTCTGATTTTTTTATGGGAACAGCAAGTATTTTCTGCTTTTCACCCATCTCTATGGCAAGACTAACACAGATGAGATGAATTGTTTATGAAGCTCTACTGAGCATAGCCTTCACGAACATTGTGGCATATGGAAAAATCTTTTCAGCTCAGATGTATATTTCTAACATTACCCACTGGTTTCATATCCTGCGTCTTCCACATACTAAAAGGTGTGATTAAGCTTCCCCTATTCAAAAATAATCCCATCACTTCTTTGGGGAAAATTGATAGTTACTTGACTATTTGTAGAGTTCTAAATGTTGAAGCTTTCCCAGCTCTTGCCCATCTACTACTTAATTTACTATGTCCAAAACAGATGATTCTTTAGTATAGCTGCTTTATAGTAGATAAGAAAATGGTGCCATGAAGGCTTCCAGTGCTGTTAATTTCTTTAAGGAAAGTGCCAGATTACTTTTTTTACCTTATTTTCCTTAGAAAAAGAACTTATGAAAATTAACATAAGCATTCTCACAAGTTACACTATAACAGAAAAAAATCTGTTAGACAATTAATGTTAAATTGTCTCACTGACCTTAACTGCCCAAAATGAAAGTTGCAAGCAATATGTGTAACAAAATGGCCAATCTAGTTCTTTACAGACTAAACATGTTTTAAATAATATGCAATAAGAATGGGGAAACAATACCATTTATTATTTTTTGTTTATCATTTACAGGTGTATTTTTCAAGTCTGGAATTGAAAAAAAATTGGTTCACGTGAAAGCAGGCAGGCATACAATTGTGAGGAAAAGGAAAGAAATAATTTTAACCTTAACTTTCACAGTTGCTATGCAGTTATGTAGCAAAGGAAGATGTACAAAGACATTACTGGTCATGTCACCCTGGAAAAACGGCAAAGCACTAAGGAGATAAATTTAAACTCTCCCTAACTGTAATACTCTAAACTAAAACTATCAAGATATTAGAGCAGTCTCTTTATTGTTGTTGTATATATGGGACATAGAGACATAGATGTTCCTGATAACATAACATATAAATTTACACTAGTCTGTTTCTTGGGTAAAAAAACCAACTCTGCAAGTGAGAGAATGTCTCTTCTCTTAAAGGTTTCTCTCAACAACATACAGCAAAAGAACTATAATTCATGAAATAAAACATGTTTCTTAGCAAATTTGAAGTTATTTTATGTTTAAAGTCTCCATTCTAGCCATATATTCATCATATATGTGACTGCAGAAGACATCAAGTTCCAAATGTCACTTGGTTTGTAAGTCTAAGTTTTATTCTGCAACTTTGGTCTTTACAAGGCCAAAAATTTGGCAGATACACTATCAGTTTTAGACCTTGAGACAAAACCTTCTAGAAAAACCAGGAACACAAACCATAGAAGGTAAAGAATTCAATTTAAAAGAAGGTGGATCTATATTGAAATACTTTTTAAGCATTTTAACAGTCTTGGGATTGTTTGGAGTTTACTGTGCCCAAGTTCATGACTTTGCTTTCCAGAGTGATCTTCAACATGCTGTGGATAGTCTTCCTAACACACTGCTTGATATATTAAAGTAATGGGGATGGGACCCAAAACGTTAATTGAAGTCTAAATAAAAAAGAAACAATATACTTGCTAATAAAGCCCTAATAAAATTAAAAGAACATATGCCTAATAAGAAGAAAACAAAAATGGAGACTGCAATAGTGATAGTCTGTGTGTCAAAGTGCTCCACAAGGCCATCACCACTACAAACTTCTTTTGAACTTTCTCCCACACCTCAGGAAGCAGCAGAGCTTCTCACATCCAGTTGCACAAATACACAAACCATTCTTAATATCCTGTGTGACTAGAGAGAAAAATGTTCTTTTCTGAGTAGAATTGTGATCAAAACTTTCTTCAAAAAGAACATTTTCTCTTAAAATTACTATTCTTCACAAGCTGTAGCAAAGACCTCCAACTATATTCCAACTCCATGTTCTTGAAAACAACATTTTATCTCCTTTCACATTCATAGGTTCTTGTTTGTAAATTGTCTTCATAATACTAAATGTAATGTACAACTATAATGAAATAAATAACTGTAATAAATACAGATAATATTTTAATGTTTTCATAAAAGTTGTTTTGGCAAAAGACATGTAAACAAGATAAGCTTAACTGACACAACTAAATACTTGGTCCCTGAAAGCATTCTGCTACTATAAAAACAACACAGATAAAATACAGATTCCTATGGGGGGCAGGGGAAGAAAAAAAAAAAATTGAAACTGGCAAATTCATGTAAAACATCATCTAGTAAAAAATTGTTCCACTGAAAAAAAAAAGTGTTACAGGCATAACATTAATTTGCATTAATTTTTACTATGGAAGGTTAATCTCCTAGACTACCAATGCCCAGCTCCGATTTCTTTGGTAACAGCTCTTATGGCTCCTCTGTATCTGTTCCCCCAGGTGTGAAGTACTGCCTTACTGTAGCAATCTTTCTGAAGATACACATCAAAGAGACCCTTAAACATTTACACGCAGTGCCCAAGACGTACACAAACAGTGCACCAAGGGAGACACACCTGTCCTTCATGCCATGGGCAGTGGTCGCAGCACAGCAGATGCTGAATCACTGACACACCTGAGGCCTGCAACCGAGAAGAGAAACCTGCTGGAGACATCTGACACCGAACAGCCACGGTGGCTTCGCCAATGCACAAAGAAAAATGGCAGAAGGAAAGAAAAGCTCACCAAGCTAAGTTCATCAGAGTCCATGTCTCCAAGCAGAACAGAAGCTACAGGATGGAGAAAGCTATGAAGAAAGAGGAGCTGCCATTCTCCTCAGGGGGAAATAAGTAATTAGAGAAAAACAACCATTTTATCCTATTTCCTTTGACTTCTAAAAGCACATTACAATATCTTTCACATCCATATCCAGCCTGACAAGCTTACATTTTCTTTTTATTAATATATTGTATACACAGTATTATTCTGCATAGGAGACATAATCTGTCATTGCCTTTTGGGCAGTAAGAGAAACTCCTGCTGCTGGCCCAAATGAAGGTTGAAACAGCAGTAGTAACACACTCACAAAAGTTAAGCATTTGATCAGTATAAGAAATTGAATGCTACTCTTTCAAGTCTCAGCTCCACAAAGACAGGAGTCATCCTGAAAGACGGTCTTTAACACAAAGAGGAAATAATACAAGGCTTGACCACCTTGTATTCAGACTTCAGGACATTCCAAACTTCCTGAAGTAACTATAAGAGAAAGCCTATTTATAAATTATTTTTAAGTTTTTCAAGTTATACAAAAATATCCTTAGGTACTGAAGCAGCTTAGTAGCCTATGAACCAGATGATCTCTTACTTTTCAAGAAAAACTCCAAAGATAAATCTTTGACTATGCCGAGTTGCTCATAATTGATAAATGCAAAACATTAACAGCACCAATCTAAATAATCACTGCTCAGAAGAACATCCATGTTCATCTCACTGGGAAAAAAGTTTACAATCTACCCTTGCTTGAATTAGAGTATCATTAAAACTAATCACACGTGCTGTTCTCATTTTCACATGACTCTCACTGCACTTCTTAGTTTCCCCTCTAGCTTTTCACCTTCCTAGGGACACTAATTTGATAGCTTAGCTCAGAGTACAGAAATATTTTTCAGGGGGCATAAAATTGAGAAACTATTTTTTTTCCAATTGTCATGATATTACTCATTCATTCCTAACTTCATAATAATCACTTCTCTGCAAGTTCCTCAAAGCAGGACGAAGTCTTCAGTACCTGCAGTAGCAATAAACCAAATCACATTTCATATAACAACAATATCTCCTATTCTGAATATTCATTTATAATTAAAATAATGACAGAATCAACGGAACTCAGACTGAACAAATATTCTGTGTCAGCCCCTGGAAACTGAGACCCGGATGCATGGAGAAGAGTTTCATGAAGCAGACTGGCCATTAACTCAATCCAAGCTCTACTTGGTCTTCCTCTTTCTACCAGCTTCTTCCATTCTTATTAACACAGATTTCCAACATTTCTGACACAACTACAATAGAAGCCACAGAGCATAAGTATCTGGGAATGTCTGCTTAATCTCTTATGATCTTCAGATCAAAATAAGCCAAAAGCTAATGACATGATTCACCATGGTAACAGCCCATTCCTAATCAAAGACTCAAAAGTGTGACCATTTCAGAAATATAGTTTGCTGTTGCTAAACTGAAAAGTTCAACAAACATTTTTATAAATTATTTCTCTTTTCTATCTATCCTTGCTTTCTCTGCATGCGTACTCTTCTCCCCCCTTACATAAGCAGATAGTGTTGTTTCCCGTAATTTATCTTATTTACTAGAGGTGCCAATTCCTTTCACATATTTCAGAAAATATTGCTCTTCTAAATATACATATTTTGATACATTTTTTCCTCCAGACTGATTTTACCTTTCTCCATTCCTCCTAACAATTTTGTGCTAATGCCACAGTGTTTAAACAAGTTCTACTAATAACTATTGTAACAAACTTCATCTCTGTTTTCCAATAACCTGATAAATTCCCATCAACTACTTCAAAACATAACTCCTAGATCTTCCTATGTTATAGTAAAATTTATATCAAATACATATGGATAGTATTTTTTGAACCAAGCTTCTTCCAACAGGCATTCCTCTTTATTCACCCCCATCAATATCACTTCTCTACTAGCCATTAAATACTAACATCAACAAAGGCACAGCATCACTGCATCAGACACAAACAGCAGCTTCAGAAGAATAACTACAAGTCTTCTTAGAAGCTTTGCTTTTTGACATATGTATTTTCAGGCAGGTTCTTTAAAACATGTACTGCCATCTCCCTTACAGCAACACATGGAGCTGCCTGTTCTAACAGTGTTAATCATCTTTCAGTCAACCACTTATTGAGCACTTCTGCTGCTAGAAATCCTCACACTGGTCCCTTTCCTTTTTGTATGACTGGGCAAATCCAGTCAGAAGTTTCTTCCCTCTTGCATTTGCAGATGCACACAACCAATGCTATGCAACATGTGAACACCCTACTGTGCTGAATGTACGCCACTCTACTGTTCAGCAGAAATAGCCCATGCTTTTTTTTCTAGGCAATTTATTTCCTCTTACCACTTTTTCCCTCCACAAACTTAGAAACTCATATTTTAGTTAAGTCTGAAATCAGCATCTTTTTTCTTTTAAATCTTTCCCTAAGTATTTCTATCTATAGTTTACTTATGTCAAAAGGAATTGCATTACAAGTATTGAATTCTTCCAGAGTAAAACTGGAACAGACCAAAAGAAAAACAGCTATTACCACTTAGTGGCAAGTTAGAAAAAAAGAAATACCTGAGGTATAATTAACTAAATTACAATGCAGCACAAATTTATTTTTAAATCTGTGAAATTGGCATTACACCAATACACCTGTGTGAAAAATTCTGCCATTTAGAGAGGCAGAACATGATGGACTACCTTCAAATATTTGC
>VWZF01002437.1:2100831-2143447 GCA_013396755.1 Sclerurus mexicanus
ACGGCGGCGCTGCCGGGGCCGTGGGCAGCTCCGGCGCTCCCCGAAGGGAGGCCCGAGGCCTGGCCGGGCACCTGCCGGGCGCGGCCTCCCCCGGGCTGCGGACGCAGCCCCGCAGACCCTCCCGCGAACGCGGAACGCCCGTGCCTCCCCCTCCTCTGTGTCCCCATCCGTTTTCGGGCGCGGTGATGCCGCCTTCCCGGGGCTGAGTCTCCCGGCTCTCACCAGCGGTCCCGCAGGGCAACAGAATCGCGGCCAGAATGGCAAATGATGCTCCCCGGAGCAGGCTTTGGGCAGTCGTTTCTGACTTGCTCTGCAGCGCTGTGGAGCGGTATAGCAAGAACTCATGTGTTTTTAATTCGCTGAGGACTTCTTTAACTACCTGGAATATAAACCATGCTGAGGAAAGCACTTAAACCAATGCAGCGCAGCCTTTTCTGAGGCTTTTTTCAGTAGTGCAGCACTCTGTGTGGCACACAGCAAGGACAAATTCTGCACATACTTGGGCGTTATTAAGTAATCAGAATGCAGTCAGTTAACTGGAATACTTGGCTATAATTGTGCCTTAGCAACCCAACTTTTATGCACTGGCTGTTTAAAGACACAGAGAGAAACAGTAATTTCATTGAAATTAATAATATATGTGATTAAATGAGAAACACCTAATCAGGTTTTAAATATTACATGATGGAAGTTGTAAAGTTGCCTCTACCTCGTCTGAACTGAAATATCTGGCACCCAATGAAACTCAGTGTTGAGATGCTGGCTGTGTTGCAAGCAACAGGAAAGCAGATTTGTAGGCAGTCCTGAAATGCTTATTGTCTCCCTTGTCTGTCTCGTGCAGTAGCAAATAGACAAACTGCTGACCAGCTCCATTTCCATTCCTGCAATCTGCATGCTGGCCTATTTTGGACCCAGTGCTAGCAGTCTGCAGTTCTCAAAAATCCTGAAGCAGATTTTTTTTTAATTGTTAGTAATCAAATTATATTTGATATGGAATTCAAGATTTGCCTTCTCACTGCCCATCACCGAAAACAGCATAATTTTTCACAAATATCAGAAGACCAATTTGGCCTAAGTCTAAGATTTCCCAGACAGAAATAGGTGCATAAGCACCCTGCAGTGCCAGTGCAGTGAGTGTCATCATCTGCTACCTCTGTGCTGCACAGATTGCCTTACACTTTCTGTTGGGCAGTCTGACTGGCAGTGAACAATGGCTTTCATTCAAGGAACTCTGAATGCTAGTCATCTGAGTATGTCGATAAAGGAAACTTGAATACATGGTAATTCAATGTTTTCTGCAGGAACTGTCATTTGGGGACCCATCTAAGGTCCCATCTGAATTGTATCAGGCCCAACACACAGGGAAGTGAACTCTGTCCGACAGAGCCTACACAATATAGAAGAGGAACAAGTCTGTAGCAGGGACTGGGGTGGAGACCGATCAAAAGTAATCTCAAATAGAAGACAGTGAATGTTACTTATATATATATATAAAAAAATCTTAGCTGACTGAATTCTTTCTTACCTTAGATTCAACCTGATGGCTTATAGGTGAAAAGTCTCTGTAGCCCATTAGAAATAACTAGAGGCATACAGCTCACCCAAACAGCAAGTATGAAGTCTTTGAGGTAGAGGCTTGGAAGTTCCAGATTACTAAAGTCACAATCAAAGCCTTTGCATGCAGACAAAAATAATTTGCATATTATTCTTATTATCAGTGAAATCTCTCACCTTATTCTTGAAGGGAAAGATTCTATTAACCAAAATATCAACAATAAAAATGGAATAGTAAAATCAATAGGAATACCTGCAGTTGGATCTGAATTGAGTGTTTTGGTAGTATGGAAGTATTCCAATATTTCTCATTGTTTCAGGATGCTTTTATTAACTTTTATTAATTTTCTTCACAAGGGGGAGAAATTAGTGTCTGAATCACAATCTTCATTTCCACAGCACAGATTTCTTTCCTCGTCAGGCACAACTGTTTTCTGCTGCTACTGTAGAGAAAAGCAAGGTCTTTTGCTCCAAACAAAGCAGGGGGAGAGAAAAATCTATTTTACCCATGATTGTGAGAAAGCAGTGAAATGTTACTCATCAGCAGCCTTTCCTTTTTCTGAGTAGGTAACAATGCCATGGTAAAATCCAGCAAAGCAAAATACAACCCCGCTATGTCACTGACTAAGGGTGTAAACCAAAGCCAGACTATGAAGCATGAAAGGGCACAGAACTTGTACTCTAAAGAACTGCTGCTACAAGCATGGAGCCTGTGGTAGGTGGTGAACCTCTTAGAGAGGTTCCAGCATTGATTCCCTACTGGTATGTATTGGCAAGCTATAACTGGCATCCCAATTTTATAATCCCATTTATACCTGAAATCCCAAGATTTCAGGCTATTATACTTTTCTCATCTGGTACATTTCAGGGCTGTTTATCTAGCCTTGGTGATTGAAAAGTGGGTGTTTAGCTGAGCAATGCAGATTAGGAACACTTGCAAACATGCATTTTCAGCATACCTAGAATGGTCCTAGTGCAGAAGACATTCTGAAGCAACTGTGTTACAGCATGAGAAATATTATGACTAGGTGAAATGGTGATTCTATGGGGTAATACCCTCACCATTTGCATTTTATAATTGTTTATTTGAGAGGGAGTTTTTCAGTGCTCCTTTCAATTTCTTTGGTTGATAAACATATAAATATGTGCTGCAGGAAAAAAACAAACAAACAAACAAAAAAAAACAACAAAAAAAAAAACATTGTGGTGATAGATGTTTTCACTGAATTTTCCCTGAGACAGAAAAGTTTCAAAAAACTCTTAAACTAGAAAGTTACCTTGTATTATTGGAGGTGACTGGACAACATCTTGGAAGAGACAATCCATAGAGGCTTGTAGGGATCTCAGATTTATATTTAGTTCTTCTGAAACCTTTCCTGGAACTTCCTTAGCTTTCTTTTCCACAAAATAGGCTCCTTATAACCCATTCTGCAATGGATGGAGTTTAGACCTCTTGGAGCCATTAAGTGCACTTCATAGCAAGAAAGCAAAGGCTTTTGTCTTGCAGGTCACCAAGCGTTTCACAGGTCATACTCAGAGACAGTGCCTACTATCTTTGGTGATCACATGAAGACATTGTCTTTTCACTCAAATTTCTGCAAATTTGGTCTGCTCATGAAGTTATGACTGTATAGGATCCTATTGGACAAAATAGGAGTTCATGTAAGTATGGCAATGTATCTTCATGGCAAAGAATGTGGGTTTCATTCAGATACATATTTATTTTTTACATTTTGTGAAAAAATGTTGTACGTAGAATGCTCCAATGATCAAGTGACACCCCACTTGCAGTGTCCTTGTTCAGTCATTTTTCTGAAATAAATATGACAATATGTGCTTAGACCCTGATGGAATGTTGTAAAAATACTTTGCTATATTTCACATTTTTCATACCTTATCTGTTCTTTAAACATGTATAAAAGTTGGGATAGCTAACAAGTTAAGATAATGTACTAAAAATACTGTCTGACTGCTATAACCAGCTCATAACACCTGGGTACTAGCTCCAGCAGGTACTAAGCAGGGTGTCATGTTTAAGTGGAAGGATGATCTCCTGGTTAAGGCACTGCATGGAGAAGTGGTGGAGCAAGCCACTAAGCAGTACTGCAAACAGATAGATAATACTGAGAGAGGTTTTGTGAAATTATGTGGCTGTCCTAAATTATGTAGGAAGAGAAAACATTAAACCAAAATACTGGTTGGCACAGGAATTGGCAGTCAATTTTTGACCCTTAGTGTTTGAGCTTAGGTTTAACCACATAAAAGAAGAAACTTCATAGTTACATTTCAAGTAGAAACAACGTAACCTTAATGTGACCTCGTTTAAACCTACCCAGGGTGCTGTTAGAGGCACATGCTTTTAAATTCTCTGCTGGGAAAGCGTAATTTGTATTTTTATGTGCAAGGGTCAGTGGAAGTGTGTTTTCAACTTCAGCTATAGAAAACCAGAACAAAATCAGGAATGGTTAGACTTTATTATTTTCTGCAATGTGATCCAAAATCCTCTCTGCAGTGGAATCTCAATATCTGTTTTCAGAATTACTCCATCTTTATCTGCTCAGATTATTCTACTAGAGTAAGGAAACACTAGAACAAAAATGGACAGTCAATCAGCAGCTGTGTTTTCTGTTCTTAGGATCTCCTTTCTTCACTTGAAAAACATGCAAACTGAATACTGCATCCCACAATAGCTATATGCTTAACAAATATGTGAAAAAGTAATAGCATTGAGTCCAAATCCTGACCTTTTGCAAGGCGCCCCAAGAATTACACCATGTGCCTAAGAGTATTATCCAAATGCTTTTTCAACTCAGACAGGCTTGGTGCTTTGACCACTTCCCTGGTGAGCCTGTTCCAGTGCCCAACCACACTCTGGATGTATGGGATTGTCAAGAAGAAGGGACTTTTATTCTCTGTATTAATGTTGTAGTGGAAATTTCTATTACTTTATGCTTTGTGTCAGGATTTTGCCTTATTAATTGAGTGTTCCATTACACCTGGATGATAATTTCACTTCAAGTCATGAAAAAAGCTTAGTAAAAATGGGCCAGTTACTTGGATTATGCTGAACAAAAGGTTGTTACTTAGTTCATTTCATTTCGTTTGACCTTAGAATAGCTGATTTATGAGCAAAAAGTAGATTGAAGGCTTCTTTCAGGTGCAAATCTTATTACCTTTGTGCACATGTATGTGTTTCAGAAAAGCAGCTGGCATTAAAGAAGCATAAGTACTCAATAATTCAGGTGCACAGAGCAGGTGGAGTTCTGTGGGTAGCAATACAGAGGGAGTTTTGAGAATTTGGCACTGAACGAGTGTTAGGTACTTTAGCAGGCCTATCCAGAGATGGAGGCAGCTGAGCACAACTGTAACCACACATTCAGTGTTTTGTAAATTGTGTCTTTAGTGAGTTGGGAACACAAGAGTAGTCAGCCTGACTTTAGGTTCACTAATGTATTCTAACATCAGAGACTGGGGTGTTGTGCACCCTTAACATTAAAGGTACGTCTTTGAGAGGAATGAGCAATGTAAACCGGTTCAGGCAGAACACAGCAGGAGCTGCTCTAGTCCCAGTGCCTCAATTCAGATGTGCAGTCTATCATTTCATTTACAGATCAAGGTGAGGAAATCATAGAACCCAAGACAGTGTTTGCATAGAAAGGAGTCTGAAATCCAGAAGCTCTCATTCAAATTTTCATATTCAGCAACAGAGTTTAGAATAAATATACATTATTAGTACTTTTTTTGTTTGGTGTTTTTTTTTTATTTCCCTTCTCTCTGTTATAATCACTGTATTTTTCAACTGTATTGCAGCTCAGAGAATGTTCTAGACACATACTTTTTGTTTGCTGTGTTGAGTAAAAGTATAAAGCTACTTGATTTTGCTTATGAAGATTAAATGGAATGAGAAGATTATTTGTCAATTGTGGATATTGTTTATTGGCCTGTGTTTAACTTGAGAACAAAATCGGAATTTAGAGAAAGAGTTAGGGTCCTAAACTGAATTTTAAAACCTAATGAGAGGGTTCTGGTAGCTTTGAATAAAAAGACAACCATGCCATTATTGTCTTGTCTATGCAACTACTTTCCCATTATTTCCAAAAATAGTAGTTGAGTAGCTTCCTGCCTAAATAAACAGTTCACATAGATGGAACTTGGGCTGTAAAGCTTTTTAAAATAAGGCTTCCTTTTTTTTAAGCTAAACAATATAGTGAAATACAGGAAGGGTGGGGCTATGATTGGACCAGATTCTTCAAGTTAATGTTTTAAAAGGTTACGTGACCAGTTCAGAGTAGCTGAGTACACTTACTCTGTAGATGGCCTGGAAGTATCACAGTGAATACGCTCCCTCCACTGCCCAAAGAAATAGCATCTTGTAATAAAAATATGGAATCATTAACAAGCTTAACTCTGGGCTTCAGAGAAACCTGTGTTTCCAACCCTTCTAGAAAGATTTTAAAATTATGCCTTCACAGTGCAGACCTGACAAATCTCACACATCAAGAGGGAGTCTCACACTTTTAGCTCCCAAACTCTCTCCCCTGTAGCTCGACCTGTATCACACTAATTTGCAACACTGTGCCGTGGCTGCTCTCCCATTCTCTAACCCCACATGCCAGGCACAGCTGGATGGCCCAGGCTGCAGTCTGCCAAACAGCTGCAGCTACCACGCAGTATCAGGGAGCAAAAGAGGATGAGGAGGATGCACAGTACAGCATGGCTGCATTTCTGAAAAGAACAATGGATTCAAGGGGAACTCCTGGAAATATTAGCAAAATCCCTTTCCAGAAACTATGAAGTAAAATCTTTTCATAAGTCAGTGTTAGCATTTTTCCAGTTTATGTTACTTTTTAAGTTTTCTGCTTTGAGCATAGAGACTATAAGCTCCAAGGTTATTAAATAAAATATTACAAACTTTAAGAATTATAATCTATAAATAAACAAGTGGAAAAAATACAGTTCAGATTTGTTACAGGCTTAGGTCAACAAGACAATGGCTGTTGCTAGTCTTCTCCCAGCAACAACATTGGCTTTTGCAGCACCATTCCTGGTTCCAAGCTCCCAAGAATATGTTAATAGAATAAGAGAAAGGATTGAGGAAAATTCACCATCCTGAACATACAGGGAGATAAACTGCTGAAAGCAAAACAAACAGCAACTTAGCAAAACCCATCTCACTCTGAGCTCAACTCCGACACTTTAAGGATCTGCCTTATGCCTGAACAACAGATCTTCAAATGATTGAAAGTTTGGGAATAGGCCATGGCAGAGAATCAGCCCTCACCCTCTCCACTGTATGGCTCTCTGGTGTACTTGAAGGGCACCATTTGCAGCTTGGTGCACTGCTGCTTTCATTGAAAAGTCATAGATAACAAGTAAAGAATCCTCTGTCAATCATCTTTTGGGGTCTATTTTTGTAGCCTTCTTTACTGGGCACAGATGGTCTTATTTGAACCATGTTCCTAAATACAAAAGTATCATGTAGGGTTTTATGTGCCTTGGATGGGGAAATGTGCAATTTATTTTTGTATGTTTATTTTAAATTAAATACAACTGCATTAGAAAATTAATAATCCATTTAAATTTTTCAAGCATCTTGGCTGTTTTAACTGATAAGATTATGCTGTGAATAGAAATTGTGTTGGGCACTTTATAAAATCTATTTCATCTTTTTAGTCTGAATCTATTATTTTATTTCTTTCCTCTCCACCCTAGACAACACAGGGAATAGCAGACCCAGTGCCACTGTCTTGAAAAATATGCGAGTGCCATTCTTTGTATCAGATCTCCGCACTGGCTCATGAATGAAAAATTAGAAGACGAGAAACAGAACTTATTGTTCAGCCCAAAATTCATCTGAGTAGTCTAGACCTTGAGTAAGACTCTCAGTAATGTGTTTTGGAGGAGAGCTCTTTTAGGTATGATACAAAGGCACACACAAAACAAAGAGGAACTTTGAGAAGAGACTACTTAACTTCTTTTCCTTCTACCTTTAGAATTACAGTTAGCACATTAACTTTAGACTTAGGAAGTAAATGGAGAGCAACATTTGACATAAATTAAATATTCTAACATGTAATTGAGGATTTTCAGTGTGAAGTTCTCATTTTCCCTGACAGCTTTCTATGAATTATCTTAAATGTTATCTTAGAAAAGGCAATTATTATATGAAGCGTTAAAGCAGAGCACAAATATTGGTACACTGCAGAGACACCAGTTAATTTTCCTTTGACTACTGAACCATAAATAAAGGAAAACAGCATAGTTAAGTGGTTCTAAAGTTACACAGGGGCAAGCAGTGATCATGTTGCCATGTGAAGGATACCATTTTGGAACTTGCCACGGAGGGAATTACTGTAAGGTTGCATTATACAGAATGTTTCATTCGTTCACTCACATTATAGAAGTCATAGTGATTCTGCTGTATCCACCCCTTCCCTGCTGTAGCCTGCAGAAAAGTAGTCTGACTGTCCATGTTGGCCTGACTGCAGACTACATTGCACATTATGATGAGAGTGACATACTTGGTCCACCAAGGGAAGGAGGGAAAATTCCAGAGGACTTGGTTTTCAGAGCCTCTGGTGATGTGACTGTAAGGCAGCTGGAGCTCCTCATACCAGTAGTAGAAATTGTATGAGGCAGCACATCACACCTCCTGCCCCAGAGCAGAGAACTCTCTTATGAAGGACTAGCACCACAGCCCTAAAATTACCAGTGCAATCTTTCTAAAAGAGCTTCCCAAATTAACCAGTGTGGCTACAGCACCTGATCTCACTATTTTCCAGCTCCCACAAACTAGGGCCTTGATCTGACAATACGAATTAAGTACAAACCCACCAGTGGTCATCAGCTCACATCTGCCTCACAACCAGCTGCATCAGACTGGGAGGACAGTGTGGTAGCAGGCCCTCCTACCTCTGACCACATATGTGGTCACATATGCCCTGCAATGTGCTCTTGCAGCCCAGAAAGGCAACAGTATTTAGGGCTGCATCAAAAGAAATGTGGAGCAGCAAGTTGAGGGAGCCCTTCCACTCTGGGCTTGTGAGGCCCCACCTGCAGTACTGCATCCAGCTGTGAGGCCCCCAACATAAGAAGGATATGAATCCATTGGAGCAAGTCCAGAGGAAGTCATGAAGATGACCAGAAGGCTGCAGCACCTCTCCTGTGACGACAGTCTGAGAGAGTTAGGGCTGTTCAGCCCAGAAAAGACAAGGATGAGGGGAGACCACAGAGAATCTTCCGGTAGCTAAAGGGGTCCCACAAGAGAGCTGGAGAGGAACGTTTTACAAGAGCATATAGGGATAGGACAAGGCAGAATGGCTTTAAACTGAAAGACAGTAGGTTTACACAAGATATTAGGAAGAAATTCTTTATTGTGAGGGTGGTGAGGCACTGGGACAGGTTGCCCAGACAGGCTGTGAATGCCCCATCCCCAGAAGTGTTCAAGGCCAGGTGGAATGGGACTTTCAGCAGCCTGGTCTAGTGGAAGGTGTCTCCCATCCATGGCAAGGGGGTTGGAACTAGATGATCTTTATGGTCCCTTCCAACCCAAACCATTCTATGAATCTATGATTCTGTGATTTCTGGGGGCCATTTCAAATACTGTTATACCAAATTAAACTGTATTTATCCATAAGATCCTGATAAATAGATGTTAAACATACCAAGTCAGCTTTCAAAGAGGTTCTTGGTAAAAAGAAATTCTTCATGAGTGCAGGAAGCTTAATAGTGCAACACCCTGGAAATTGTACTATGGGAAAAGTTTCAAACAAAACACAGATAGTAGTAAACTTCCCCAAGCTGATGTTATCAAATTACTTAAAGACGAAAATGGCAACATGACATTTATGCTTCTTTGACATAATAAATATATTCTCCACCAATTATCATCCAGAAATGTTGCCTTGGTCCACATACTTAGGGCTGCAACACCAGCTCTTCGTAAGACCATAAGTCTGGCTCTTCATAAGTTAAGTAAAAACACTTTTGTAGACTTTACTGGGTTGGCACTTGGCTGATTTCCTTTGCTCAGCATGTATTCCAACTAGGGTAAATATTGAGGTCAATATACAAATATCATGATGGATAACTGCTCTAGCTACAGTACATCTACTCTCCATAAATCCAGTTAAATAAGGCAGGATTGCACTGCAGATCAAATGGTATATCTATTCAGGAAACTTTCCTCATAAGTAAAACTGAAGTTGTACCTGTGTGTATCTAAACCGGTGAGGCAGTAGGGCCACCTCCACCATCACAATCATCTTAACACCAAAGCAATCACTTAGTCCAGGAGGTATTTTTAGCTCGTGCTTTTGTGTTCCCCCTCGTAACTTCTGAATGCTTCTGCAGTGGGAGGGTGACTGGTATGACGGATTCAGCATATTACTTAATATTCTGCAGTCCTACTCAGTAGGAGGTCACAACTCTCTTTTTAGAAGAAAATGTAAAATTACAATTCAACTGGAAGCACAATGAAAAGAAAAAAATATCAGGAAATCTGTACCCAAAATTGTGTTATATTTAATTTGTTTTCAATTCAAATATGCTTCTCTTACTAGCTATAGTTTTTTCTAACACAATACTCTGCAAAGCTCTTCATGGTCCTGGAAAGGAAAATAATATGCAAAATGATTAAGGAAAGAACTCAGTTGTGTGTGAGTTGCGGTTTTAACTATTAAGCCACTCAACTAAGGATAGATCAGAAAACCCACAAGCTGTCAGTTTTTCAAATTATACCAAAAATTGTCAAGTATATCCTCGTAATTGCATGTAATAACTGTCATGTGAAATTTTTTCTTCTTTTTTTGCCATTCTTACCAACTACCCTGTAAACTGCTCAAATGTAAGTCAAAACCTTCTCCTAACCTATCAAACTGCCTGAAACACAAACCACAATTTCCTTTGGACAACAACAACAACAATAATAATAATGTTAATAATAATAATAATAATAATAATAATAATAATAATAATAATAATGTGTTATAAAGCCAAAATATGCATTAATATTGTTAATAAAGAATAACAGAAAGTTGCAGCATAAAAGTATGAACAAAACTAAAATATGTCTGTTACAAAATAGTGAGAACTAATTATAATGAAAGCTGAGCTGCTTTCCAGCCCTCATGACTACAGCAGATTAAGAAATGTCTAAGCCTAGCAAGCTTTGGGCTATGTTGTATGGAACTGGCTGTTCTTGTAACACTGAAAACAGATTTTTTTTGCTCTCCTGTCAACAGGAATTTCTTGGATCAAGGCAGAAAAGGTCATAAACTTTTCTAATTGTTATTAATTAATTAAATCCAAGTTAGGTGTTAAGAAGAATGTGTAAGACTGAAGGCAGTGAAACACTGGCATAAACTGTCAGGGAAGGGGGTGATACTGTTGCCATATTCACTGAGCATTAAAAATTGTTTGGCCAATGTTGATGTTTGCACACCTCAGGTGAGAGTCTGAGTGGGGTGATCCCCTGAGGTCCCTTCCAATCTAAATTGTTCTGTGATTTTAAATTTGTGTTGAAGAAGAATACAGATAGTACTGATCCTGCCTTGAGACAAGAACTTGGGGCTGGTCAAACTTTTGAATTATGTGTCAGCCCAGTTATTTGATTAGGTAGTTTCTCCATGTTAACTATGTCTGAACATCCACCCAGTTTTACATGGGATGGATTTTCCTTTGCATTTCAGGTGCCTTTCAGCTGCAGGTGAGCCAGCAAAGGGCATAGACCATACCAGAGGGGAGCAAAGAGCCCCACCAGCAGGATGAGAATCTGAGGGCACAGGAAAAAAAAGATTGCCAGAAGGTGGATCCTGCCTTGCAAAATTTACAGTGACCTTTAACAATGAGTAATTCTGACATTGATAAAAGGAATTTCTCAGGAAAAAGTAGACTGCGTTGAAATGAAGATTGTCAGCATCTCTTATCTAATGAATTTACCAAAATACTGTCTTCTCTTCAAAAGACTTCATCTAATTTTTTTAAGATTACATCAGTATTTGGCGCTAAGATATGTAGAGGACAGATGAAATTTAATCTAAATACTAGAAGAGCCTAAAATTCAACTGGTCTGTAAAAAGCTCTTGTAAAGTTTCAGCTAGATGGCTTCACAATTTTCCAAGTCACTGAAGCAATGAAGACATCAGTTGTTTGAAGAGAGGACTAACTGGCTGCTGGCTTTTTTTTTAACCCTATATTTTATTTTATTTTTTTATGAAGTTGTAAAAAGGCAGTGACAAAGTGACTTAGGTGATTTTAAATGTATATTTACATTTCTGGAAGTTTTAGTAAGTAAAAAGACTTTTTAAATACATGTCTTTCTGGAAAAGATGAAAAAAATATTCAGATGGGAAAAATGCTTTAGATGTTGGGGTTTTTTCCATTTTAACTATAATGGTTCATGTTTACAGTACTTCAGCAGCTTCCAAGGGTCACTGAAGATAACGAATGACCACTTATAATTTAAAATTTCATGCATTTTTTTTCTATGCACTATCTAACTTTGAAAGTTGCAGGTTTACTACTGTCCAGCAGTGCCACTTTAATGACAGATTGAAATGCTATTACTTAACATCTCAAGGATGATTAATATTTTTGATTACTTTTTAACAGAAAACAGAAAGCCTTTATCCAAGGAAATGCTGGTAGAAGAGAGCATTAATTGAGAATCCTCTTTATAAGTATGAATAGTACTAAAAGTATTACTCCACACTGAAGGTCCATAATGGAGCTTAAATTAATTTATTTGTTTCTCTCTCCAAAACAATGAGTGGTCTCTGCATAAGATGTTCTGAATAACCTGAGAAAGACACATAAATTTAGGTATGCTAAACATTTGCTTAGTAGGAATTGTGTGGCCATTGAATTTTACTTAGTGTTTGATTTTACTGTGATATTTAAGACTCGTTTCCTTAATAAATTAAAACATTGGTGAAAATCAAGTGAAAACAAGGGAGGAAAAATTTTTCTTTACTTTTGTCTCCTGGAAAAAGCATTTGCTTCATCAGTTAGTGCAGAGATTGGGACAATTTATCTAATATGGAAATGCCTCAGTCAAAAATGCAGCAAACACTACACAACAGCGTGGAAAAATTATGGGAAGGGTTAAAACAAAGCTGACCCTCTTCTTTTATTGGACTAGGTTCATTGTAAGAAAGTAATGATACACAATTTGGGAAAGGGCTTTTTCATAGAAAAAAAATTATAGTGGATGCAGAACCAACTTTTTATTCCAAGAATTTGAATTGGTCAGCCTGTTATTTGTATGATTTCTCCAGGGATGCAAAAATGCCATGGTAGGTACTCCAAACAGAATGTTGGACTGACAGCTCAAAGACAGACCTATAGAGTGATATATTGGCTTTCACTGCCATGGTCTCTCATACTTGTTGGAAGTATTTGAAAAAATAATGAGATTTAAATGTCTGACTCTGTCTTTTAATAATTGTTAAAAATCATTATCTCTTGAATAAATCTGTAAGAAGAATTATTATCCTTTTCTTAGTAATTTTTGACACCAGGAAATCAATCTATCTGTAAGCCTGCAAAATCTATTTGATTTAATACAAGCTCTGTATCACTGAATGCTTCCACATAGACTGAACCAGCCATTTGCTAAGAGGAACTGTCACATGCTGCACAGAAGCTGTGTTGCAGAATTATTGAGTCTTATAACTGTGAATAGGACTGTCTTACTCACACAGTCAGTTGAAGCTGACTACAAGGAGTGGCTAAGCAGCAAGAATCACATTTTTGAGTCTGCATGTCAAGTTGATGATAAATTTGAAAAATTCATTAAATCTCTGTAATCCTGAGGGGAGGCTTTAAGGACGATGGAAAAGGACTAGGAAGTTGTTAACAGAATAAGGTCTTTTCTGAGTTGCTCTGTCTCAACAATCAGGACAGAAGAAGAATAGACAAAGGCTAGACAAAAAATGAAAAAGAAGATGAAATCAAGGGTCTAAGAAGGCTGACAAAAACCTGCTAGGGCTTAGACAGATGAACACACTTGGATGTTATGTTCATATGTATCTGCAATCCTTCTGTATTCTTCTGTAAGTGAAATTTAGGTTAGAGAGAAGACAGCAAACACTTACATAATACTGCCAGTGCTGAATCTCCATGTAACTTATGCTAATGTACACTTTCTGAAGAGTGAAATACAAGCACAGATTTCCAAGGGGAGGCTGGAAAGACCTTAGCCCATGGCTTTAGCTCTATTTCACCTACTCCACTGCAACACTGGTGACTCCTATAGTGCTGAGCAGTGATGCAGCTTCTCCCTAACACTTATAGGGCCAAAGGGAAGCCACACTGTTGTGCTGCAGCAAGGTGAACATGTGTGTTTGTGTTTTCTTTCCTCTCCTGACTGTTAACAACTGTTTCATGTGAGCCAGTACTGATTCAGTGCCTCAACACAGGGACTGAGATCACCCATTCTGGGCTGCGCTTGCCCCTGAATGAAAGAGCACATCATTTCACTAGGACTTGCATGTGTTCTCAGCAAAAAGTGGGACTGAGTGTTAGTGCTAGTTTCAGAGTGCTGGACTGAAACTAATGCAAATGTGTAATTTCTGATAGCAGCTGTAGGCTTTCAGAATGTCACTGCTAATGCTTCTTCAATAACCATATAACTACAGACACACAGCCAGCAGTGCAGTGCCTAAATCTTGCCCAGTCCTAACAAATCGGCAATATGTGCTCTCAAGGGTTGGGTAAAGCTTTCCCATTAGCCAACATGTGGAGAGGCAGGAGTATTCATCAGGGCTTGATAAGATATTGTACTGGACATAAACACTACCAAAGCAAGCTATAAAATGTTTTTTAACATTTGAGGGGAAAAAAAAGAATCCTATTCCTAGACTGAAAGCTTGAAGTGTATCTTACTCTGGTCTCAGAAATTGTGCAGAACAATTATAAATACAAACAGCACAAGAAAAGTCTGTTCTTGAGCTCAATAGCCAGCAATGTTTGCCCACTGATGATCAGAGACATTAAGGGCTCGTGGTTTACCCAGCTGCTTGAGCAGGCTGGATCACCTACTTCAAATGGAGACCCTGAAGAGATCCCAGTTTTGCATCCCAGAGATGACTGAGAGGGTGCTCTGAGAGGGGCTGAGGAATTCAGGAAGCCAGATGACTTGGAAAGAAACATACATACCAGTGTGAAAACTATGAGAACACAGAGACAGAGCCTTTGCAGGCACAGGGGAACCATACCAGGAGCAGCTGAGGTCACTTGGCTTGTTCAGCCTGGAGAAGAGGAGAGTGAGGGAAGACCTCATAGCAGTCTACAATTTCCTCATGAGGAGAAGCAGAGGGGGAGACACTGGTCTTTTCTCTCTGGTGACCCGAGGGAATGGCCTGAAGTCATGTCAGAGGAGGTTTAGGTTGGATATCAGGAAAAGGTTCTTCACCCAGAGGGTGGTTGGGCACTGGACAGGCTCCCCAGGGCAGTGGTCAGAGCACTAATCCTGACAGAGATCAAGACACGTTTGGACAATACTCTCAAACACATGGTGAGATTCTTGGGGTAGTCCTGCACAGGGCCAGGAGTTGGGGTTGTTGGTCCTTGGGGGTCCCCTCCAACTCAGGATATTCTATGATTCTAGGTATTTCAACTAGAAAGTGTAGTTAGGGAACCTATCTCTCAGCATGGCTAGAGTCATGTATATTAAATTCAGAAAGATTGTGTATGCTTGTTGGTTCCTCGTTTTAAAAAAGAATTAGATCTAAGAGGATTTCTCTGCTGTTGAGTGAAGATCTGATGAGGTCACTCACTATTTGCACCTGGTGAAATTTGTCAGTGCATTTTAACATTTACAAATAAGTGCACTTAAAAATCACATTTAAAGAAGCATATGCATCTTTTTTCCTACGTGGTGAAATACAGGACTTGTATTTCACTTGCAAAAGCTGGTAACATTGCCATGACCAGCAGAAACAGAAAAGAATGATGATATAAAAGTCCAGAAAGTCCAGAAAGAAACAGGAAAACATTTCTTTGAAATATAAAAGAAACAAGTTTTAAACAGGATCAATAGAAAATGAGATTAAGAATTTTAAAGACTTATTCCAAAATTGAATAGTTTCTACCATAATAAATAATGCATCTAGTGAGGGGGAAAAAAAAAGGCGTACCCAAGAGATTTCTTTTTTCATCAGTGTTACTCTAAATTGCTCTGACTGTGCAAAATAGCTGTAAGTGGTGAAGTCTCGCTGAAGCAAGCAAATCACTGTGTGGCACACTTTAAAAATGCTAAGGACTAAACGTCCCCTTAGAATTTAAAGCAGGTGTCCGTACAGAGAATCACAATATAGCAGAAAGTGGTGATCCAATTTCAAATCTGCAGCCCTGCTTCCATATTCCTCCCACACATCCTACCCAAAACCAGGACACGGGGGAAAGCCAACATTGGCCACCAGTGCTGCCAGAGGACTGTATTCTTCACAGGGCTCCAAAAGAGCTCCTGTCCCTGCCCTCATCTCAGTAAAATCCCCTTCCTGTCCAATGCACGGAGCCAGCAGGAGGCTGTCACAAGAGGACTGCATGTACCACTTCCATTCACCGAGCATTTGGTTGGGTCGTGACAGTTTATTTTTCACTCACAGAGTAATAGACATCAAATTCATAAGAAAGGACAGCACCTCTGCTAAACAAGACAATGGCTTAAAGATAGTCCACAGCTGGGAAATACCCATAAAATAGTTGAAACTAAAACTAATGCTTTTATTCCTAACAGGAAAACCTTCTTTGAAGTAACACGCTGGTGTCTTCTTTATTAAGACTCCAGACACTGCAATCCAGAGATTGTAAGATTGCAATAACTTCAAATTGATTTAGTTTTAAATTTGTAATGAATTTGTGTTATACAGACATCAAAAGTAGAAAGTAAAAATAAACATTGTTTTTTATTTCCTGTGTATTTGTTCATCTTGTGCTCTGATTCATGACTTTGGAATACTAAGAATTCTGCAAGTCAAGGTAACATCTCTGTGAATTGCATAAATATAACAGACAAAGCTGGAATCAAATATAAAGAAGTCTGTCTTATTCTGAACATATTTCAAATAAACTTTAGTCCTAAATTTTCATATTTCCATAGAATTTGCTTCTTTTCCACAATTTATGTTTTCAGATTCTGACAAGGCTATCCTTGCAGGCAGGCAGTTACTGCAGACAGCCCACAGTACAGCACAGCGATCTAGGTTACATGCTGCATGGTGTATTTTTTTCTTTGAAGAATTTGTAATTAATCATCAAAATGAAGGTGACAAAGGTAAGTGTTATGCTACCATTACCTAAAATTTATTACAAAGTGTGAGTTCAACCTCGCACATTGTCCCATGTAGCTCCAACATAAAAATTTTCAGCTTCAGGACCTCATAGATATTAAGATTAGCACATATTAATCCCTTAATCCTTTCTCTAATTGTTATGAAATCTGGGGTCATCAGTAACTTCAGTCATTCCTGACCAGGTTTTTTGTCAGCTATCTGGTTTATCACCTATGCCTGCATTTGTAGGCATAAACACTGCAAAGTGACAAAGCCCAGGTGAATATTACCATGAATATTATATGAATGCAATGTGTGCATCAGTATAAATCTTTTTGCTGAAACAATTTACTCTGAGAAGAAATCACTTTGTTCAAGAAGAATTAGGGAAAAATATTCTAAACAGACTGTGCTTTATAACAAGATTTTCCAGATGCATCCATTTTTTAATGGGCTACCTTTTGTTGCTGTTTCTGTTTTTGCCAGTTTGATTTTGTAACTCTGACTGGTTTACTACAGATCTGTCAATTGCTATATGAGCCAAAAGTAGTTAACAGCTATTTACCCTTGAATAAAATTGTTGTTCTAAATGCCTGAGGAGAAAGTTTAATCTAGATTTGGAGATTCTACAGAATTTGGCAGAACATTCTGAGTTGGAAGGAACCCACAAGGATCATCAAGTCCAACTCTCAAGTGAATGGCCCATGCAGGGATTGAATCCTCTACTTTGGTGTCATTAGCACCATCCTCTAACCAAGTGAGCCAATCTCAGTGTTTACAACTAGAAGTATAATTCAAGTTTTATGGGAAAATAAATAAGTACTTTGAATGCTGATGCTTCTTTTTCGTTAGAGGGTGAAAACAGCCTGGAAAGATGCTGTGAGTGCCATACAAAAGAAAACTATTAAACTAAAATTCCTAAAGGTTACACAGTGTTACACTGAAACATTAATGCAGGTTAAAAAAAAAAAAAACAGCATTGTCAATCATGGCATGAGAACTAAAGATGTTGAAGATACAGAGAAGTCATTCTTAGAACAGGTGCTTGATTTTTAGATTCCAGGGAAGGAACTTCGGACTCCATATTGAACAGGCGTTGCAAGATTGATGAGGGTAGTGCAGGAGTATCCAGTGTTCTCTCCACAACACAGAGCTTTACCTGGGCGAGCTCGTTCAGAGAGGAAAAGCAAACCTGCAAAGAACTCTGAGGGAGATGATTTAATATAGTTAGTTTTGCTACCCCAGCAGGTTTGGTTCAAAGGCAGCCCTTAGATCTCTGCATGGTATTGGCATGTACACTGCACTTAAATCATTAGGCACGGCATCAGCTGATGAGTTCAGGCTCAATAAAGAGGAAGTGTGGTCTGTTTTCTGCTCTCAAGGGTAATAAACCAGCTGAGGGTAATGAGGGAGGCAGGAGGCTTGGAAGTTTGAAGCTGTACCATGAATACTTTTTTGGGACCTATCTCAGGTCTGTACTGTACCTTCACTATCTGTCCCTAGCAGCATGGACAAATGGCACACTGCCAAACACTGAGTTTGGTTTTAATACACTGTTCAGCTCACTCCTCTCAAAATGGGATTTTGAGTGCCAAAATGCATTAGAATGCATTTTTTTTATCCAGGTCACAGTGATCAAGTAAATTTCTATTTAATTATTAATGAAGATGATGAATTCATTATAGCATATTATAAATTATTACAACACAAGAAGCAGATAAGAAGCAACCAGAACTTAAAAGAAGGAAGTCAACTGATATTGAGTGTCATGGAAGAGGCAAAATATACCACAAGGACAAAACTTTTGAAAGTTGCAATTAAATTTTGTGAGAATCAGCTCTGGGTTTTTTGGACACTGATTAATCTTGTGATAAGCAATGTGCCTGTGGCTTTAATATATGAAAGTTAAGTAATTGTCCCTTTTTCCAGTGGCTAGTTGCTTACAAGGAAAACAGTGTGATAATTCAAACACAAATGTATTATCTGAAACAATTGCATTACAAAAAAATTTTGAGCCAATAACTACCTTCCAAAGATGCAGTATTTACAGAATACCCCATAGACAGTGGTTTCCAAGTTGGGTTTCTAGACTATTTCTTACAGAATTTGACCTGTGAAGATAAAAGTTTTGACTTGCTCCTATGTGCCAGTGCAGAATTCAACTATATTTAAAAAAAATCAGGCAGAAGACTGGTTTTAAGGGATGTTTCTAAGATCAGTGGCACACAATATGTGAATGCTAACAAAATCATTGTATACGTTTCTGTTTGTCCATTATCACTTTTCATAAAAAATAGAGAGGGGAGAAAACACCTTTCTCACCATCAGTCCTCACCAAGAGCAATACCTGTACAACCACTGGCCTGTCTGCCACTCCTGGAGATTTACTGCCAAGATTACTAAAGCTGTGGTGTCTTCTGCAGCCATGGGAGTTCTATACCAAGCTTGACTTTACAAATCTTTTTCATTTACTCTAAGATATTTTATTATATTTAGTACATTTTTCTCTAAGGCAACATATATACCTGTCCTTGAATCAGTAGAAACATTTATTTTGTCTTCAATATGGATGAGATCAAATTCATAAAGACATATTTTCAAATATCCATATACAAAATCAGATTGTCAACTTTTAAATGTTTCATGCAAGAACCAGCCTTTCACCATGATAGGTTGAGAAGTTTGAATCATTTTTCTCCCTGCAGTACAGCAAATGCAGGCTTAGCCCATTGCACCAGTCAATAGCCATGAATCAGTTTACAGATATGAATGCTAAAATACTTCAAAAAATAATAATGTTATCTTTTCAGTTTTGGATGATAATAAAATCTTCTCCTGATTCTGTATTCTTTATATAGATGCACCTTCTGATTGGAAATCAATGAACAGTCCCAGACCTGGTGATGTCTGGTGTCCCAGAGCTGTGTGTCCAGCCTCAGTAGATCCCACAAAAATAACTGTGACCTCTCTGCAGTGCTCCCAGCTGTCCTTCAAACTCAATAAATCTCCATGTCCATTACTTTTGTATTTTTCTCATGTCTGTAAAATACCTGCTCACCAAGAGGCAGCATGTGAAGTATCTGAGACACATCCATGCTGACTGGGCAGTCAGTGCATGTGCTGATGGGATGGCAAACTACACTGAAAAAGTAGCTCTTGATTTCTCACTTCACCAAAGCCAGGGCAGTCATAAAGACTCTGGATTTTGCCCAGACACTGATTTTCATAGCTTTGAGACTTCTCGATTTCCTGTCAGAAGTGATTGAATTTAGCCAAGTTCAAGAGTTACTGGAGGGAAATTGTAGAAAGATTGATGGATGGACAGACTGACAGCACACTCACATAAGTCTTGCTTCCTTGGGAAACCAAGGTAAACAGGAACAGATTCATAACCTACAGTTATAGGCACTGTCAGCCTACATGTGTGTATCATTACTGTTCTCTGCCTCCACTCATCTCTCTGACTGATGCTCATATAATGAGGAAGTCATTTGATATTTTTATCCTTTATCTTTTAATTAGTAGAGCATATTTCTTTCCAGTGATCCACCCAATGCCAGCAATTAAAACAGACTTACTTGTTTCCTCAAGGCCTTTCTTACACTACTCACGTTTCTTTGTGCCTCACAAATGTATAATCTCCATCACAGGATAAGAACGTTACTGGTTTGATAGCACAAATGGGTAAAATGAGCTGAATCTCTGTAGAGAGAACCGGGTTTAGAGCTGGGAATTCAAGTGAATGCCTCCTGAACTGCAAACGAGTGTTTTGCTCTACAGCACATTGACTGTCTGCCAAAACTGCCATACAGCGACTGCTGCCCCAGCACAACAACTACCACTCAGTCCTGACACCAGTCTGGATGCACACACCTTGTCTGGAGGATGGATGTGTCCAGGGAGCTTGGCCTCGCTCGCCTTCCCTGCTTCCAGAGAGACCATCTGTTCTTCTAGGTGCCTCTTTGCTTCATGCTTGCACAGATTCAGTCCTAGACAAGATTTTTCATCTTTACCTATTGTTTTTGACACACTGCCATTATTTTGTTCACTATGCAACTAAAAAAAAGTCATAATTTCTTTCGCACCAGGTTTATTCACTCAATAAAATCAGAATGGAAATTCATAGGGCAATGGCAATGTAATTCTCTAGTCACAGGACTTTGTCCCTCTCAAATGTCTAAGGGCTTCTACAAACAAACACAGTTTATAAATATTCTTTAAAATGACAAAACAGGCAACCTAAATAGAGGGAGAGCTGTTCTTAGACAAGTAATCATATCCAGAGGAGATTTAATTTGATTTCTTGGAAAGATTTCACCTACAGCCACCATCTGGCTCACTGAGACAGAGCTGAGGAGTTTCCCCAGAAAATCCCATTAATCCTATTGAGTAGCATGGGATGATTTTGAGGACCTCTTTCTCCTCCTCTTTGCAGTGTTTCTGAAGCTGACTGCATCATACAGAATTCACAATTTGATGTCTCCTTTCAGATGCTGGATCTGTTGCAGGGCATGATTGCCTAGCTGTTAAAAATTATCATATACTGATGTCAAGGAGGTTTAGTGTTTTATAAATTTGATTTTTTCTTTTTCACCACTGAATATTTACATTTTGTAAAGGCTAGAGGGGAGAGAAAACATAGACTTTAAAAGGTTAGCTCTCATTCTACAGTTATAATTTTTGACCTTAAATAGTCCTGAGGAAAACAGGTTTTGTTTCCTATTTTCACTTTTCATTAAATAATAACCAAGTTTAACATTTATTTTGTATTATTATTATTTTATTGACTTATCTTAATAAAATTAATAAATCCTCTTTTACATTACTGAGAGTTAAAGGCTGCTGTGGAATCTGCTACTAAGTTTGGCACTTCTGCTTGTGTAGGGCAGGAAAGTCCTTTCACAACATGCCTGGTTTCCTCTGGCTCCACCTCAGCAGTACATTCAGATTGCTGTGAACTCCAGTGACCAGTCCAATGGCATTCCCAATTTAATTAACCCCAATTTAATTTCCCTGGTTTCAGAGAGTCTGTTCTTTATTTCTCCACTATAGCAAGAGCGGAATCATACCTCTGGTCTCCTGGGAGTGCTCTTCCTTGTCTTTCCTCTGACCAGATGCTATTAGAAACTCCTGCAATTATTTGTTACTTTATTTTGTGCACAAGTATCAGTGGCTCAATTACCTTTCAGTGTATTGCAGAAAGAAAGGTGTTGAACTAACTTGAGATGCCTCACAGTCTCTGCAAGAAACCTAAGGGAACTAATACTCAGTGTGACAAAACACTTGTCAAATCTAGTCTTCCCTCTACTTCTTATTCTTCCCCAGAAGTGGAAAAAAAAATTATGTGCAGTGACTTACTATCCAAATCCTGGAAATTGTCCTTTGAGGATGCCTGTCTGGTGGGCATTCCTTCGATGGCTCATATATAGTAACTCCTTTGCTTCCCTCTTCTAGTCTGCTATGAATTTGTTGTGATTGCTACAAAGAATCAGCTTTTCTTTATGTAACCATGCTCCTGAAATTGCTCTTGTCAGTGTGTAGATCTTCTTTCCTTCATTCACTGCAGATGTTTGTTTATCCCTTCCACAGACAGGCACGCTGGTAAGATGTGTGCACATACATGAGTTTGTAGCTGATTTTAGCCTTTGCCTATTCTTAGAATAGGAGAACTTCCCTACAAGAAGAGCGAATTCTTACTTCAACCTGGAATAAAAGGCAACCTACAAGGCACCACTCGAGTGAATTGCTTTTTCATGTAATTCTGCATTTTAAATAAAGGAGCAGTCTAAAGGCCTTGCTGTAATGGAAGGTTTCCCCAGCTTACATAATAGCTCACACAGACAGACAGTCCTTCAGAGACTGCAACTGCCGTTCAAACAGAACGAGTCCAGCCACAAAATACCACCCAGAATAATAAACCAATAGTTTCTGGATCCTTCATCCAAAGGAGCCCCCACCACCTTCTTTTTTTTTTCCCCAAAGATGCTCCCAACTGTAAAGCAAAATCAGAGCACAAAGGGAAAGAAATAGGACTGTCTTATTAACATTGCACGCATGTGGCTGGCATTTGCAGAAACCTGCTATGAGCAACTTGAAACTCTACAAATAAGTGTCACTATGGAAACTAATCAAATGAGCAGAAGTATGAGAGAGACCGCCCCAGGAAAATGTCTGTGAGGGATAAATATTACTATAAACAAATTCTTAAGCTTAAAGGGCCCCACTGAAAAGGCTGGAGGAGCGGGCCAGGTGTCTCAGGACTCTGGAGCAAGTTCTTGACTTTTTCTCACTGGATTGGTGGCAGCCGGAAGCATTGTGAATCTGCAAAGGGAAAACAGAGCCTGCTTCATTCCTGTGCACCCTGGAGCTCTTGGCTCAGAGGAAAACCTTGCTTATATCCTCCAGGAGGATGGCTTCTTGGCAGAGAGATGTATCCCTGACAGCTCATAAGGATCAGGATAAATAGCTGGGGAAAACTCAAATTCAAATCAGAATTAAATGTGTTGAATATGCTAAGCTTTTTAGACTGGAAGCCAAAAATATGTTTTATTTCAAATAAGTACAAAAGTTACAATGCTTTTCTTTTGCAGAATATCTCATCCACTTCTCTAAAGAAAATACCTTCATTATCTCTTCTGCAGTTAACGTAACAAACTGTGTGTGCACCTCATGCTTAGTGATTTGTAAAATAATGGATAAGAAAAATCGTTGTTCAAAAGCAAATAGAAACATTCATAGCTCTTATTGGCTCACGGCATATGTCTTTATGTTCAAATATATCCCATGCCATATTGTACTTTGTTGCAACATTGCTTTGCATTATAAAAAGTAAACCTTTTGAAGAAAAGAAACCAAACCCCTAGTTTGTGTGAAAGCCAATGTATGTGCTTATCCAGGCTCAGGGGTAAAGCAGAAAGGTAAACACATAGTCTCTTGACTTTGATCAAGCAGCACCTTCAGGCAGCTATGACCTACTGCTCCTCAGATCACAGCAGTGGTCTTTTAACCAGAACATCCAGCAAATTTTGGAAGAGAACAGAAGTATAGCTAGTGGCTGAGTCTGATCAAAGTCAACATTAGTTGATTAAGACTAAACAATGAGATAAAATGTAATTTTGTTGAACACTACCAATACCTACTTCACTGGTTTTCCCTTTCAATAATAAATAGTGTTACAAACGTGTTCCAAAACTCTTCCACATTTACTACTTATTTAAGATGGGTTTGGCTGCAAGTCACCCACAGGAGATGTGTAACTGAATATTTGGCTCTTGGAATCACTGTGTCAGGGCACAACATGCAGAAATAATCACTGGCGATGTTTCCCTGTCAGTGATGGGCCAGCTCAGGGTTAGGGAATTATATGTGAATTTTAAAAAGAGATTTAATCATAGAGGTGATTAAGATAACAGACAGATTCATTCACAGGCATTTTTTGTGAATAAAAGAAGGCTGCTCAGTGGGCATTGATCAGTGGTAACTACTGATCATTCTTTTGTAGCTGCGGCTCTCCCAGTCTCTTGGCAAATATGATGCACAGCATAGAGAGCCTGTGCAAGCTTTTTTATGCCACTGTCTTTACTGTCAAAAGCAAATCTCTTGCTGACTGCTTGAAGCAAGTATGACTAATACAGGCCCCCAGCTATTGGAGGAGAAAAACTGCAACAGCATTAAAGTTAAAATATCTGGTGTTTGTTTGCACATATATTTAGCTATGATATTAATTATCTTTTAAGTGAAATAGGTATTTCTGTTTCACTTTGTTCCACCCAATGTCTTGTAGAAATAGGGGTCAGGAAGAAAGCTTTCCTTGAAAGTGCTCTAATTCTTCTGTTAGTCATAGAATCATAGAATCACAGAATGGCCTGGAAGGGAGCCTAGAGATCAGCTAGTTTTAACTCCCTACTGTGGGCAAGGACAGCTTCCCCTAGAGCAGGTTGCTCAGAGCTCCATTCAGCCTGGCCTTGAACATTTCCAGGGATGGGGCATCCACACCTTCTCTGGGCAATCTGCTCCAGTGCCTCACCACACTCACAGTAAGAAATTTGTTTCTAACATCTAATCCAAACCTACTTTCTTTCAGTGTGAAGCCATTGCCCCTTGTCCTGTCACTACACACTCTTAATAAAAAGTCTCTGTCCATCTCTCTTGGAGGCTTCCTTCATGTACTGGAAGGCCACACTTAGGTCACCTCAAAGTCTTCTCTTCTCCAGGCTGAACAGTCCCAGTTCTCTCAGCCTTTCCTCACAGTCAATGTAATCTATCAGAGGTTTGCTCTGAAGATGTTGCAGAGAGTGCTGTGTCCTACTGGACATGGAAGAGCAGTGAGTGGTTGTCCAGTCCCAGGCACTGCTGTGCACCAAAGGATGAGGAGGCATGGGGCTGCTCCAGACGTAGTTTTTCCTGTAACTCAGTCACTTCTCCCCTGCCTTGAATGAACACTGTGAGGAGGGAGTAGACATAAGCTGGCTCACATGGAATGAGAGGGACACAGGGCTTCCCTACAAGATCAGCCTTGCAATTAAATGTCTTCCTTTGACTCACAAAAGTGAGTTGTGCTGTCAGTGCCATACACAGTAGCCACACTGCACAGGAGAACTCAGTAAATCTCTAGTGTCAAGACAAATCATTTTAAAAAATAGTTTCAATAACTAGAAAAATCAACCATGTCAGGATTTTATCAGTTCCCCACCCTCCTTTAATAACACAGGTAATGCAACTATCAGTTCATTATGATGGCCTGCCCTTACCCCTGTTCAGATATTTTGGTGTTGAATGCAACTGAAGAGTTTTCTGCACTTTATAAAAGCACCGAATGCATTTGCATATCCAGTAATGTGTGTATTATTTTTAAAGTGAAATATTATATCGATGGTAAATGTAGGTGGAAAGTAGAATAAGGTATGCTTGATGGAGACAGCACTTAAGAAACCAGCTTGTGCAACAGAGCTTCTTTGTGATTTCTTTTTTAAGGCTCCTGCTCCCTTCAGTTTCCATATAGTGGAAGAACAATTAATTTAGGTAATTCGGGGGGGGNNGGTGTGTGCGGGGGGGGGGTGGGGGTGGGGCGCGGGATAAAGGTGTAAAACCAAACAAGCTCTTGCAGATTGTCACACAAAAAAGGCATGTCACAGACCACGGGGTGCACCCGAGAACCTGAACTTTGCTGATGAAGAGAGAGAAGCCTTGCTCCGGAGTGGGCGAGCGCGGGTTCCGCTGCCCGGGCGCGCCATCTGCCGGCGGCAGCGGGCGGGACACGCTCCCCCGGGAGCCCCGGCGGCTCCTGCCCTGGGACGGGGTGTCCCACTCCCACCGCAGGCAGGACCATCTGCTGCCAGAGTTGTGCCCATGTTGTTACAGGAGGGAGCAAAAAATATTGTTAGAGCATCCCTCTGGCACCTTTCTGCTTTGTTCTGAGGTTCATACAGATGCTGCAATGCATCATAGAGTAATAGAATCAAAATAGTTAGGGTTGGAAGGGACCATAACAATCACCTAACCACTCCGCCGTGGGTAGGGACAACTTTCACTAGACCAGGTTGCTCAAAGCCCCATCCAACCTGGCCTTGAACGCTTCCAGGGATGGAGCATCTACAACTTGTCTAGACAACCTGTTCGTGCCTCACCACCCTCACAGTAAAGAATCTCCTCCTAACATCTAATCTAAACACATCCTCTTTCAGTTTAAAGACATTCCTCCTAACCCTATGACTTCATGCCCTTGTAAAAAGTCCCTCTCCAGTCTTCATGTTGGCCTCTTTTAGGTACTGGAAAGTGCTCTATGGTCTCCCCTCAGTCTCTTCTCCGGTTTGAATGATCCCAATTTTCTTGGCTTTTCTTCATAAGAGAGACACTCCACCATTCTGACCCGCTTGATGGCCCACCTCAGTATATTTTACATCAGTATGCAAGTCAGAGTTAAATAAGTCAAAGTTTGTCAAAAATACAGGTTTATGCAGTTAATGTATTTAATTAGAGGGTGATGTTTCTATATGTGTCTCTCATTGACTCTCTGTAGAATTACAGAATACTAAGTTGAAGGCATTTTTAGAGATGTTATAATACACATTCCCAAAACAAGCTAACAAGGAGAGGGGGGGAAAGTCTGAAGTAGAATAATTCTACTATTTGAAGCTCTTTTTTGTTAATGTTCAGGATTTATGCCTCTTTTTTCTTCTTTTTATAGCCACAAACCTTTCTTAATAATTATTTCAGAAAACTTCTGAGATAGAAAGCTGATGTTCTCACAAGTCATTTGATTATAAGAATTTTGCATTTCTGAAAGATGCCATCCATCCTTCAATTTCATATTAATGCTTCTAATCACATGGAAAATTACATATGGAAATCAAGAGTAAAAGCCTGTAGAGTGGTGCAGAATATCTGGCTATATGTGTTCAGTCCAAAGGAGCAAGAAAAAGAGCATCCAAAAATATTACTGGATTCCTCTTTTTTTCTCTTTTGATTTTTTTTCCCCTATCTTCACGACCTGTGCTAGAGGCAGCAAAGATTTCCAGAAAACTCATCTATACCTAAACTTGTGTTCTCTTTAGGCTTTGAGCCAACTGTTTGAAGATTTTAGATGAACAACCTTATGAGCTAAGATACCAGCACTGTTCCACTTCACTCCTGTAATCACATGCCTTTCACTTAGGTCTTTTCTTGTACTGATATGGAAATCAATCCCAGGCCTAAATGAAAAGTATATACTTCCTTGATGGTTTTGTGTTTGGGACATATTTAATTAAATTTATTAAAAAGACAGCTTAGGCAGCATACCTTACACTGTACTGGCTAAAGGCAATATTAGAGGAGGCTTTATGACTCAGACTTAGGGAAGTTTTTGCACAGTCTTTTAGCCTGTGTGCTAAGCCTGTCCTGTACATGTGTTCCTGTCTCATGTAAGATAGCATCTTTCAATAAACCCATATTATTCTCAATCAATCCCCAAAAGTTAATGTAAGGAAAACGCTTACATACTACAGTAAACCACAATTCAGTACTGCAGCTGAACTCCAGATCACACTGATGAAAGGACGTAAGGACAAAATAAAGGAGCAAAATTTCCCAAGTGTCACTGTACAATAAACAAATGAACTCAGCATTTCACTGTCCTGCAGAAATGAAGAGAGGTAGGCATCACAACTTACCTTCCCAAAGTTTCAGAGCTGTACACTGAGGCAGCTGCATATATTTTCCAGGCCTTCCAAGTCTCACATGCTCTAATCTAAAATCAAATATGTAACTTGCCTGCTCCTTACAGCCTTGCTCTTCCCTTTGGCCAATCTGTCCCACAGTGGCCATCCATCCCTGCAGGGACTGTCAGCTCTCCAGGGCCCTGGCTGCCCCACAGTTCATTTCTTACCCATCTATTCCAAACCAGGCTCAACCACCTTCTGGCCAGCCCCAAGACTCCACTAAACGCTCGACCCTCAGGCTCCTTTCTGAAGCAGAGACAGTTAGCACTGAGTGGTGCCCCAACTGTACTTTGCAGGATCTCGTCTATGCAACGGTTTGAATCACTCCAAATGATGAACTGGCTTCAATCATGACCCTGGTTTCCCCTTACAACTATTTGATTATGTCCATTATGCTGTGTCACGTGTCAGTTATCGCTTTTTATTGTATGCCCAGCATACATTTCTCAATTGCTTAATTACTTTATTCAGACAGTAAGTGTATAATCACATTCCAGTCATTAACATTGCACATTCAGTTGACGCCTAAGACATGTTACTATGAGTGCTATATTTAGATATTTCCCAAGCTTCACTCACTGATTTTATATCCTGGCCACAGCTGACCATGAGTAGCTCATGCAGGGCTGTTTACTTCTGTCAGTCCTTCAAGAATGCCATGTAAGAAAAGAAATGCTTCCAATCCAAAAGCTGTGGCAAACATAAAAAGTATTGACGCATGGAATTTCTTGTCGTATTTTTCTTTTTTCTCATTGTTTTTGACTGGACTGTAGTCACTTTTGTAACATGGGATCTTGCAAAGAGGAGGAGGCCAGAGGGAAGTACAGGGAAACAGAAAGGGTATGACTCTGCTGCCTTCCCATCTTGTAAGTGCCTCTGGAGCAATCTGTGTGTGAGCAACTGTAGAACACTGTCCCAGCCAAAGAGGTCATGGGATTGTGACATAATTTAGACTGGAGGAAACCTTGAGATGCCTCCAGTCCAAGCACCTGCTCAAAGAGGGGCAACCCCAACAGGCTAAATTGCTCAGGGATTTGTCCAGTGGAGTCTGGTGAAGCTGTGCCAATGCTTAGTTATCTTCACAAGGAATGTCTTTTATTTATATCCAGTTTACACAAGGTAGGTCTCTATGGCAGACTAAAGGCTGCACAGAGCTTCTTCCTCAAACAAGAGCCATGAGCTGAAAGCCATCTAGACATGTCAGAGATACGTTAATAACAATTAATTGCTGGGTCCTGCTGCAACTATTAGCTCAGCTGGTTAGAGTATGGTGCTAATAACACCAACGATGTGGCTTCAACCCCTGTATGGTCCATTTGCCTAAGAGTTGGACTCAGTGATCCTTGTGGGCCCCTTCCAACTGCTACACTGGTCTGGCACTGAGGCTTGTGTCCACCTACTAGTGGAGACATATCCTGAGCAGCACAGCAGAGCTGCCAGTTCAGGCACCTGACAGCCCACACCATCATTACAGTTGCCATCAAGGACTGCAGGGCTTCCTTCCCTCTTGGACAACAAGGCTCAGTAGGGTGAATGAAATCAATCTAAATCAACAGGCAGGAACTCTCTTGGATCTTAATTCATTGTGCAACTTAGCCATTTTGCTAAAGAATACTGTGTTTTGTGTAACACTCATCTGCAACAGATTATAGCTTCCATATTAGAATTGGTATTTCTTTAATTCAGAAAGAGGATAAACTATATCTTACATATTTACTTCAGAAATTGTCCTTTCATTCATTTGAATACAGCAAGAGTACTCACTTTTCAGCAATGCAGCTTTTGATCTCACAAGAGTTTTTTATATCTAACAGGAATGATCAAGGGTACAGGAAACTTACATGGAAACGGCAAAAATTTCCAAAGAATTTTTCTTTGGAAATATCCTACAAAGAGAATAAAAAAGAGAGAACATAAAAAGATGTACGTTCTGAAGAATAGCACAGAGATGGGATTTCTGGTCTATCCATCAAATACAACAATAAAGGAACATTTGATGGGATGATGAGATACTGCAAAGCAATAAAATACATTCCTATTAAACAACATGTATAATTAAACTGCATAACTTGCTGCCACAGGAGGTTAATGAAGGAAGAGCATTATGAAATGCTGATAGGAGCACTTAAGCACTTTCTGTTCAGATTTCTTGCATGAGAAAATGGACTTACTGCCTAACAAGCGCTCTACTCACAGGGCTACCAAATAAATACCCCTTTTTAATGGCCCTGTGGACCACTGACGTGTACTTGTGGCTGTGTTTAACTTACAGTGGGGGACAAGCAAGGAAACATAGTCTGAACACCTATGGAGGTGGATAGAGAGAACTGGAAATAGCACTGTATGAATCAACACTTGCACTTGAATTGGTGTCCTATGGTCAGCTTTTATCAGAAAAGACATGGGAGCTGCAGAATGGCTTTAGAGATAGATGACAAAAGAACAGAAGCATAGGGAAAATTTTTGGAGACTGGAACTGTTTGCCTGAGAGAGGGAATAGGAGAGAAATGCAAAATGCACAGAGGAAACAAGCATAATTCTTTCAGTACAAAAGCAAGGAGGCAACCAGTGACAACAACAAATATGGATCTGATGAAAGAAAACACTTCTTTACTCAGAAAAATATCATGTATTACTAGTTTGTGGAATTCATTCACAAGAACAGGCAAAGTGCTCAGGAGAACTGAAAAAAAATTTGCTTAGGAGTACTGAGTGTATTCAGGAGGAATCATTCACAAATTAGAAGGAAAGAACTCTTTTTAAAAGAATGACACTCTAAGCCCTTGCTCTTCAGGGAATGAGACTGATGAGATTCTACGGGGAACTGAAAGGTAACTGTGCAGCCTCTAGTTCCTGCTCTGAAGGTGGTCTCAATGTATGACATTAAACTGGGCCAGGTGAACCTTTAATGTTGCTGCCACAGGCAGAAACTAAATATCAGGAATATATTTACCTTGGGAAAAGGAAATGGAAGCAGAGAAGAGGACAAAAAGCAAAAGCAGACAGAATACAAGAATGGCAATAAATGATAGAGCATAAAGAAAAACAAATAAAACTGACAACAAATTAACCTCAGTGTTATACTGGTCAATGTGTCATTGGGTTGTTAAAATGAGAGACATGAGGGTGCACGTGGCAAGCTCAACTTTTCGTATTGTGATTTGCTGCTTCACAGAAATAAAGGATGAATGGTCAGTTCTGGAAAATACTAAGACGTATTCAAGCACCCTTAGAGACACTTGTAGACAATGTATATGTACACCAAAAAAAAAAATCACTGCCACCTTTTGCCATGGCCCAGCTAGTCCCTTGTTTCAGTCTTGTAGTAATTCACTACAATGTAAGAAAATAGTTTTCTCTATGGGGAAATCTCACCATTAAGCAGGAAAATTAAAGCAAAAATATTCCCCAGCCAGGTTTTTAAGTGGACAAATTGAGATTTTAAAAAAGGGATCTGGATTCAGAACACTCAAAGGGAATAAAAGCATCTCACCATAATTACAAATGAAAGAACCAGGTGTCAAGATATAATAAACAAATGAGATGACAGAGTGAGCCATCTGCTTCATCAAAGAAAATTTTCATACCCTGCAAGAGTACAAAACATAAAC
Source organism: Sclerurus mexicanus (assembly GCA_013396755.1). NCBI lineage: Eukaryota > Metazoa > Chordata > Aves > Passeriformes > Furnariidae > Sclerurus > Sclerurus mexicanus. The sequence continues at coordinate 2,132,470 of VWZF01002437.1, forward strand.
ACCAGGTGATAAGAGAGAAGTTTTTGTTCTCCAAGGTCTCAAAGGTAGATAATGCACTGGGTAGTGGTAGGGTTTGTACTGGACAGATAATGACCAGATCAATCCAGCCAGAGCTGCTGGCTCTTTCCAACTCATGACCTTCAGATAGAGTATGTTACACTGAGAACAAGAGTAATCCATGAGGTCCTCAGTCCCATCAGTCTTTCACCAGGTGCGTGGGGAGTGAGTAGCCCTGCCAGAGTGCATGGGAACGCTCCCTGGAGTGAGGTCTGTTCTTGCAATTTGGGCTGGGAAAGCTAGCAGGAATGAGAAAAGCAGTCCTGGAAACATCTAACAGCAGAGTTGTAAAAGAGGAGAGGAGTCACGCTGGGAGAGGAGGCCAGCTGCTGGCAGGTGGGCTGTGTCCAGCCACAGCAGTGCAAGGTGGATGATGGTGAGGTAGGACACCAGCACAGAGGGTGGTCAAGCTGGTGGCTGATGGAGGTGACCAAAATGAGAGGACAGACACCATGTGCCTGTGAGGCTGTTCAGGTGAAGACGGTCATAATGCTAGGAGGCACTTTACTTTAGAAAGGAATTTGGAAAGGTTGAGAGATCTGTTTAACAACTTAATAATCATTAGACTTCTTTGTCTCATTAACTCATTACCTTGCACTGTCTCAGTCAGGTCATGCCTACAGTTACAACGCTGTTCTCCAGCTAGTTAAGCATAGTCAACTGTATGTCAGGAAACTGTCCAATGTATTTTGGGTACTCCTGTCCTATAAATAGTATGAAATCTCAGAGGTAAATATGGAAAATACCAGTAGCTGCATTAAGAGGGGAGGATGTAAGGTGTATTAGATTAATTCACTATAACTATACAAAGGATTAGAAAGAAGTTGGTCAGTACATTTCCTCGAGAAGTGATTCAATGTAGGGCCAGACAAAGCTAATAGTGCTTATATTTAACCTACTAATGCTTACCTACTAATGCGACATTGTGTGCACTGCAGGTGACCCCAAGCAGTTTAATCAGAACTTAAGCTCTCTTTTAAGGATAAAAGGGAAAAAATCCAGCCCTCACAGTTGTGAGAAAAGCTCCCTTAATGTGAACCACTGTAGTTATATCAAAGATCTGCTTAATTCTGCTGTCATCTAGCAATAAAAAATATGAAGAAGAAAAAAAAAGAAAAACCAAAGGAAAAAAAAAAAACAACCTGATCCCTTTGCTTGTTTCTATAATTTTCCTAGACAAATTTCCACACTGTGTCATCACCCAGTCACCAGCTGGGCAGGCACATGACATTATACTGAGAAGATGTTCTATTTGCTGGGGATGTCAAATGAAACACACAGTTCAAACATGCCATAAGGACAAGATCATGAACTCTCTTAATAGTCTTCTGGCAAACAGACCATACAAACACTGAATAAAGAGTTACTACACAGTGATTAGCTGAAAACTGGTTTTCACAGCTCCCCATTAAGAACAGTAAATAACATTGTAAGTATTTTCTTCAACTGTGCACCAAATAGGATAACAATTTGGGCATGAGTGAGATTTTTTAATTGCTTTGCATTTCCAGGGCTGCGACGTGAAGCTGTAATATATGTCAAGTGCTTGTATGAGATTTGTGTGCTTCTGAGATGCAACAGTACACTTGGGAAGATTTCCTACTGCATCCAAAATTAAACGAGCGCCTATGTTTAAGTAACTCAATCTTGTCCTCAGTATGGGTTATATATGTGATTAGATGTGGATAATTCAGTCCTGCTCACCTCTGAGTGCTCTAATTTTGGAACATCCTTTTGGAGCAGAAGGTACTCGTTTTCCCAAGGGGGAGCTCACCCTTGTTTCTGTAAAAGTATTACAATACTGATCACTCTTCTGTGCATATGCAGTCTAACACCATAAAATTCTTACAGTCAAGGGTCTTTCAAAGGAATAGAAACATTCTCTATTTTTCCATTCCATTATATATTTCTTTGTATCTTTCTCTTTGTATTTACTAACACTGAAGTTAATTCACCATTTTTTTGCTTGTTTCTCTAGCTGGTTTAAATCTTAGTCAACTTCCCTTACAGTTTTTTTTTCATAGTAGCTAATCTACATAGGTACATTTGTCTTCAAATTCCTCTTTATCTCTTTGCCTCTCTTCTTTCCAGACTATAAAGAAATACATGAAACAACAGATGGATTTGCAGGGCATCTAAACAATTCTGCTGTTAATCTTACTCTGCCAGGAGTTGATTTTTCATTGCACTCATTGGTTGTTGTCAACTGGCCACTATAACTGCTGGATACATTATGAAATACGGGAAATCCTGATGGAAAAAAAGTTCACCTAAATAACCTAATCATATCACAGTATGGATTCTGAACACTTGCATTTCCATTTCAGGCACCGCTGGACTTAATGAGCCCTTCTTGGTACCATCCAATCCCACAGAAAAGATTCAGAAAATGAGGTAGGGAACACAGCTGGCTTTTTCTACATCCAGCTCTCTCCTTGCTTCCCCAGGGCCAGTGAAGCAGGAGCTGCAGGTTCCCCAGCTATCCCAGCATTGCTGTCAGTTGTCTCCACTTTGTCCCTCAGTGAAGCTGCTCAGACCATGGTGGACAGGGCTACAGCATTAGTCCCAGCCCAGCCTTCACCCACACCAGCTTTCCTTCTCGAAAAAGGAGAGTATAATTTGACCAAATTTGTTTCTGCCCTGCCCTCCTTTACCCTTCAGCCAAAATGCAGCTATGTGCCACTCTGTGTGACTTACCTCAAACCCTGGGATTATGGACAGGAGTTAAAAGATTCTTTTTGTAGTTTCTTTTAGTAGTTGTCCCTTTGTTCCCTGTTCATTGTGTCACAGCATGGCTCACCGGGAGGTGCCTGCGGGGACAGCAGGGAGCTTACTGCTGAGATTGAAACAATTCCATTGAGGTCTTCAATTTCACTTCCATTCAATCACCACAGTTGACTAATCCAATACCAAAACTTCATATGCATATTTATTATTGCCAAAAGCATCAGACTATTGGCCTGTCTGGCAACTATTTGCTTTATTTAGGTTTTATTCACTAGCAGTTGGAAATTTGGCAACCATCTCACCAGTGACTGGTTCCAAGGGGCTATTTAAATAGAGGAAAGGACTAAGGAAAATTAGGCCTAGATTTTTCTTTTCTAAAATAACCACTTAAGACAGACTCATAAAAATCTTCTATAGTCAGAGAAGTTGAGGTAAATAATATAGTTTCAAAAAAAAAACATATGAATCATCAAGTTAAAAACCATGATAGTTGAAACACTAAATGATTATATTTTATCAGTTATTTCAAAATGTACATCAAGTTAATTAGTTCTGCAAGGGGTAGTATGTTCAGTTATTACCTTAATATGACTTTCAACTTATAGTCAGTTTTTAAATAGTGTAAACTAAATTTGAAAATATGACTATATTACACTGTGACACTTGAATTTTTTGTGTACCCCTGAATACGGACTGAACTGCTCTCCAAGCATGGTGCAAGTATGAGGAGGAGGGAAGAAGATTTGTTTCATGTCAATTTTATTTAAATTTCTACATAACCTCACAGAGGCAATTTAGAATTGGTCTCTTTTATAAACTTCAAGCTGAACATATAATCTTGTGCTACCTTACAATACAGACCACATGTAGAATCCTACTCCTGTTTGGTTGTTTAATGTTTCACAGAGACGGAGGAACTGACTTAACACTTCTGCACTTTCAGACTACTGAGAAAAATGAGCGCAGTTTCACCAAATACTCAGATGTTTTGAATATCTGATTCAAATGTACAGAAGGCAAACAAGATAAGAGTAAAATAACATTAGAAAACATTAAACAAAAGAACTGGCTGGTCTGTAAAGAGGTATTACTCACTGAGCAATATGGTGTTGAAAATTTCTTACCATGACAATTGATTTAGCTTTCTATCATATCAGCAATTTTAAACAGTAGATAATATGACTGCATCAAGAAAAAACGTTGAGCTTGATATGCATATACATGTTTATTTCAGTTTTAAAATTCATTTGACTGGAGAAAGCTCCTGAGAGGGAGTAACAACACCAGAAACAAGCCTTTCATCTGTAAATTTAAGGGGTTTCTAGATTAAAACCCTGATGGTGTTACAAAGATTTACTGTCTGAGATAATACAGTCACACTGTCAGTATGGATAGTTGGCCAGATCCTGCTGACTGCAGCCCCTGGTACATCCATTGAACTCAGAGGTTTCATATCATAAGACAAATTTTACCCAGGATCTTTTAATCACCCATTCCGACAGCGTGGCAAGCAGGGTTTGTGCTTGCTGTTTTGTCCATCCTGCTTTGCTTTGGTTTATGGGTTCAGAAGCCATGTTGATATTACAAAAGGACTGTAAATCTCCTCTTAAAATCTGATTGACATTGCTGGAATGAGGAATTTATTCTGACTGGTGAGAGATAATTGGGTATATTCCAGTAGGTTGCATTCGGATGCAAGGAAAAGAGGAGATTAAGTAGATTAACCTCCGTCATCTGGGAGATGACATTTCTTGCTGTGTTTGAAGTATTTTGTGAAAGAAAGATGGCACTGATTTTGAAGTTTATATTAATCAAATCTCTTTGATTTTGTTTGATGCAGCAGCTGCAGTGACACACCCTCTCTCTTTGAAAGCCTTGAGCTGCAAGGGCCAGGATTTAAAGAAGACCAGCTACAGCTCAGAAGTGTCACCTTCAGCCTCCAGGGGGAAGGAAAGCACTTGTCTAATTTCTCCTCTTATCTTCTTAAATTTGCGTTAGAATTGGAAGCAAACATGGGTGATTATATCCTGATACAAAGCTCTGACTGAGAGGTGGCTTTCTGCACCAAAGCAAACTTGAAAATTAACAGAAGATGGTTACATGGCAAAAATATTCGTTCTTTCTTTCTCTATTTCTCTTTCTTTCTTTCATTTTATTTTATTTCTTCTTCTTTCTTTCTCCCTTCCTCCTTCTTTCTTTCTTATTATGACAAGAAGTTGTAGATGAAATCTCCTGTTAAAAAGGTATTTCTGATCTGGATTTGCAACACTGAACTGACTGTGCTGACACAAATTTCTTTTGTGATTTGAGTTCATCATATTGAAGTGGTATTGGGCCAAAACCCTGCAAACTTTATACGTGTGTTTTATTTGCTTCAGTCCTACAGGTGCTTCTGGCTAAGTTTGATTTTGTATTTGTAAGTAGCCCTGAGGTGAGGTGAAAGCTCTGAGCATCTGAATTAAAGAGCATCAACCTCTGTCTGAACAACCCCAAAGGTGAATCATGACAATGGAACAAAACTGAAACATCTTAACACTACATCAAAGGCAAAGATTTTTCTTTAATCATGTACATGACTAATTTTCATTTGTATGAAAAACCTTTTTCAATAGCTGAATTCACTGGAATTCATTTGTGCGTACCCTGCTAAGAGGTACAAGCTGGCCTGACTGCCAAACCTTTACCTAGAGAGGCAAGAGGCTGAAGACAGTCCTTACCCCCACAGCCCCAGTCCTGCCTGCTGGGATGGGCACAGAGTGCCACAGGTTTCACCCCATGATGCCCAAAGTAGTTGTTGGTGCACAGCAGCCACTGTCCATCTCCATGCAGGACCAGAGGCCAGTTCCATTTGGAGCCCTCCACAAGCATGGTCCCACATGGCTCATCCCAGCTGGACTGCTCCAAAAGATGAGTGGCACACTTTTCCAGCCACACTCAAGAGGAGTGGTGGCTCTCCATGTTTGGTACAACACTTATACTCATGACTGCCTATTATGGGAGGACCTGGGGTGTGATCTGAGCAAACCTTGGAATGCAGCCAGCCTTGAAGAGATAATTCTGAGCAAATTTGGTTTTTTTGGTTTATTTTCTTAAAGAAAATTAAAGCCCATAAAAGGATAAGTTTTGACCTGTTTTTATTTGCTTTGGCAATGACTAAAAGGAATAAAGCAACTACATGCTGACAGGCTTTGACTACATTTAATTGCTAAAAATCACACTGTGAGTGACTTCAAGTGATAGACAAGTACTTAATGAAACTATTCAGATCAGTAACTTTTCCAGCAAGAGCAAAACAAGGAGGGCAACCAAACATTTACTGAAGCTGAACCACTAATGAATCAACACTTACCTATCAAAATATATTTAATCACAATTTTAACTGTTCTATTCCCCAAGAATTACTTACTGTCTTAAAAGGTGCTGAGGTTTCTTCTTTCTCTTCTGATAAGCCATCACCTCTAGGAAATCTTCTATTTCCACTTATTTCACTCTTCAGCCATAAGTCAATCACAATATGTTGTACAAGACGTCAAATATTAACTGAAAGGAGCAATATTATTGTAAACGGCTAGAAGGCACTACTACAACAAATAAAAAATTTTATTTAACTAGTATATGACAATTAAATGTTGGGGAAATCCTGCAAGTTTGGAACATGAATTCAGGATTCACAAATCTGCCCTCTGAAACACTTTCCTGGAAGAGATTCTGGCTACAAACATAGGCACTAGATCTACTTTTGAAGTGTAGAAAAACAAATATAAATATTTGTAAATATCACACTTTGGGGTTTAGGTACCGTATTTGAGCAGTGATTAATAGTTATTACTTCAGAATATATTTCAGTCTTTTTTGTATGGTGTCACCAGACGTTATTTTTGACATAAGTATTATTTAACACCATTTTCAAGAAGAATGAGATTGCCTAAAGCAGAAACACTGCATCAGCCACAGAAAAACACTGCTCAAACTTCTGTGAATTTTAATTGGGAATCAACAGTTGCAGTTGGATCCCATTTCAATCTTCAGTTTTAACAGGACTGCAACAATTTTCAGCTAGCAGTAAAGAGGAAATGTTTTTCCTGAAGCCTTGCATCCTTAACTGAGCACTGTCTCCTTTACCTCCTCTAACTGAAATACTGTCAAAACCTTAATTTTCTCCACTGCTATCCTTTACACAATTCCTTTCCCTGGCAAATAGGGAAGAAGCAAAGGATTAGTAAAACATCTGCAACACAGAATAGAAGACAGCACTCCCCCCCCGCCATAAAAACCCAGTCCAGAGGATGATGCAGCAACTTTGAGATACATGATAAACTTCTATAGTTGCACTTAACCCAGGCTGTTACTACTGCGTGCTCTAACATTTCAGCATATCTGGGACAAAATAGATGCACTTGCATGTCCCCAATACTCACACCATCATGTGCAGTCCCTGAGCAGCTCCTGGGGGCCCAGCTCCACTCCATGGCTCTGCCAGATGCAGCACAGTACAAGCAGCATTCAGAGCTCATTTCTAAGGTAAAGGACAATCAGGAAATATTGATGAAAATGGCAGGAGGGACACAGGTCTGCTACATTGTGTCAGCCTTACTGTCTTTCTGTCACTTAAGCTCGTAGCCTATGCTCTAAAGAGAAGGCAAAAAAAGCAGCAGCAATAAGAAAAATAGTCACAGGAATGACCAGAACCAGATCGCACTGGCCTGAGTAAACAACGGCCATTAAAAAAACAGGCTTAGAGCTACATCTATCCTCTCCAAAACCAAAGTGGTATTCTGAAAACATCCCTTTTCATGGAATCATAGGATCATTCAGGTGGGAAAGACTTCTGAGATCAAGTTCAGCTGTTAACCTAACACCACCATATTCACCACTAAACCATCTCCCTAAGTGCCATATCTACACTTGTTACTCTCTCTTTTATGTTCCTCCAGGAATGGTGACAACCATTTTCCTGGGCAGCCCATTCCAGGGCTGGATAGCCCTTTCAGTGAAGAATTTTTTTCAAATACCCAATCTAAACCTCCCCTGGAAAAATATGAGGCCATTTCCCCTTGTCTTGTTACTTCGAGGAAGAGACCAACCCACACCTCACCACAACCTCCTTTGGGATAGTTGTAGAGAATGATAAAGTCTCCTTGAGCCTCCTTTTCTTCAGTTTAATCAAGCCCAGCTCCCTCAGCTGCTCCTCATCAGACTTGTGCTCCAGTCCCTTCACCAGCTCCATTGCCCTCCTCTGGACATGTCTCAATACCTCAATGTGTGTCTCGTAGTGAGGGGCCCAAAACTGAACCCAGGATTCAAGGTGCAGCCTNCCATATCTACACTTGTTACTCTCTCTTTTATGTTCCTCCAGGAATGGTGACAACCATTTTCCTGGGCAGCCCATTCCAGGGCTGGATAGCCCTTTCAGTGAAGAATTTTTTTCAAATACCCAATCTAAACCTCCCCTGGAAAAATATGAGGCCATTTCCCCTTGTCTTGTTACTTCGAGGAAGAGGCCAACCCACACCTCACCACAACCTCCTTTGGGATAGTTGTAGAGAATGATAAAGTCTCCTTGAGCCTCCTTTTCTTCAGTTTAATCAAGCCCAGCTCCCTCAGCTGCTCCTCATCAGACTTGTGCTCCAGTCCCTTCACCAGCTCCATTGCCCTTCTCTGGACATGTCCCAACACCTCAATGTGTATCTCATAGTGAGGGGCCCAAAACTGAACCCAGGATTCAAGGTGCAGTCTCAGCAGTGCCCAATACAGAGGGACAATCACTGCACTAGTCCTGCTGGCCACACTATTGCTGATATAATATTTACCTACTTGCAATTATGTAGCTTTATATTAGCAATTACTAAAAGGCCAGCTCTGCCCTGCAGCTGGTTCCCCCAGCTCTGAGCTCTGCTGAAGAGCTGCCCTCTGCCTGCAGGTGCAGTGAGGCCCCCAGGGCTGGACATCTCACACCTGGGCCAAATTTAGTCCTCAGTGACTATTTACCTGTTAGTGTGTGTCTGACCATTTAACTTCTGAAAGTGTTCTTATAAACTTTTAAGAGCTTCTGTATTAAGATTATTCTCTTTCTGCTGTAAGATTATACTATTTATGTATACCTTCCACATGAAATTCATTTAAAATTAATTTGTCTTATTTGTTGTACTCTATTGTTAATTCTCCTGGTAAAGTTCTCTCAAAAATCAGTCATTTGGAATACTTGACTTTTTCTTTCCTGGAACTCATTCTGCAAATTTTTTGATGAGCAGATCATAATGGGGAGCAACATGTAGCAAGGTATGCAAAAAATAAGGGAGAATTATAGGATAAGCCGATAATTCTGCCAGAGTGAAGGTGATCTTGGCACTCTCTATTATAAGATTCTATTTTCACTTGAACTTACAGGCTAAAATTTTCATTCAGAGGGTCTGCTTCCACTTGACTTACTTGAAAACTTCATGGAAAACAGTTCAGCCATACACAAGGACAAAAGTGAAGGAGAAAACTGATCCAAAAATCTGGATCTACTTCAGGAGAGTCTTTGTAGTTGTGGGTAGAGAGCTAGAAACTTGTGAAGGCAGTTATCTCGGTGCCCAGGCTTTTTCTCTTGTTATTCTGAGGAGGAGCAGAAGTGAAGAAAACCCTGGAACTGTGTTCCTCAAAACAAAAACCTGAAGTTGATAATTTGATATAAGTAACAACTAAATTCTGCAGTTCATAATTTATTAGAAATAATAACTAAATTCTCTATTTGCAGTAAAGATTGTCTGGTTTTGTGAATGGAGTGCCCAAGCGGCACAGGACACAGCATTGCTTTGGGAGGGAGCCAAGGAACAATCAAGCCAGGCAGTGACAGAGGGCACCGGCTCTCAAGGGAAGCAGACTGAGGGGGTCGTATGTGAGCAAGGAGCTGGGCAGGGGCAGCAGTCCTGGGCTGGAGTATGGCCCACAGGCAGTGGTGACTCCAACCAGCTCAGCAAAATGTCCAGGATAAAGAGCACTAGAGAGGACATTGGGAAAGGGACAGGGAGCCTGGTACTGAAGTGGAGGTTCAGAGGGGTGAAATAGGTGTGAGGCAGGCTGAAGAAGGCAAAGCCCAAGAAAAAGGCTCCAGGGGACAGCAAGGCACCCTGGGCTGCCGTTCCCACTCACACAGCTCTGGGAGCCCCTGCCATGACACATCCTCAGGGCAAGGAGGATCAGAGCCTGCTGCAGCAACCAGTTACTCCATTACATTCACCAGCAGTGATCTGGGCGGTAAATCTACAGATTTCAACCCCACTGGTGACTTGCAAGAAGAGGGAATCGGGGCTGTGGTTAAGACAGTTGAGCCCTGCTTGTGCCACAGACTTCTTGAAGAGCTCGCCTAAAGCGAAGAGTTCACACCCCGTCACCAACTGTAAGTTCCTCTTTTCTGGCTGAACCCGCGCCCTGGGGCTGGGGAACTTGCAGGGGTCCTGAACTCTCCCAACCTCAGCCAAAGTCAATCCAAGCTGTCTTCTGAACATAAACATGTTTCTATTCTCTGGATTCTCTGAAAGGTCAGGTCCTGGAATCTCATAAAGGTCCCCTTAGTTTCTATAATAATGATTCTGGGCTGCAGCTCTGCAACACTGAGGTATAAATAATAGTAATAAAATCACACTTTTGTGTGGTGTAAAGACAAATCAGTTTTATAAAACACTGACCCTGAGATAGAGTGTCTCAGCAAAGACAGGGACACTATTTGTTTTATTCAGATGGCTTTAAATGCACTGAGTGATATATGGCAAACAGTGAGTGATGAGAAATTACAGTACAGCTTAAGTCTTCATTATCTGAGTGAAAGCTTTTCTTTCTGCTGGAGAACAGATTAGGGGTTTTAGATTAACAAAACTGATGTCCCAGAACAGAAGCACTGAATCAATGTCCTCTGCGATTGTGCTACATCTCATTCTACCTTTAAATCTTTGCTGAAGAGGGAGGCAGAGTTCTGTTTTTCCAGGAACAGTTATGCAGCATTATACTCCAGAGCAATTGCATATAAAACTGACCGACAGGTGTTATTAGTATAGTTAATTTTTGAGCAATTACCATTGGTTACATTGAATAAACATGTGCATGTCCAATACTAGAAACCAACACCAGACATATCCAGGATACTACAGATAATTTTAAAATAAAATTCATCTTGTATTCATAGACCCTTTCCTTTCCTTTCCTTTCCTTTCCT